>ML780306.1:1564242-1577566 GCA_009831015.1 Picea engelmannii
ACTTGTTTGATCTCTTGTTTGGCATGAAACGTTGTGACATTGTCCTCATTTATTGATAGGCTTTGAGTTGTGGATTACTTTCATAAGCTTAATTGACAAAACGTTGCACTCTTTGTCTCTCAAATTATCTTGATTTGGGGCTGGCATCACCTTTATAACAGCAGAAATATTTATGACTGTCAAGCCTCTTTTAACCATTATTTAGGTGTAAAACTTTGTGGTTTGGTTGGTATTAAAGTGTAGTCTTGCTTTCCTTGGCTTATTGTACAAAAAATTCACTTTTTGCCCTCCAAAATGGACACAAACTAGGGCTGATGTCACCTAATTCTGCATTGTGACTCAGTAACAATATTTAATGTATGAGCATATTTATAACAGCCATTGCATTGTGATATAGCAAGGCTGAATTTAACATATTGAATGCAAGTACCTTTTGTATTTATTGAAGAAGTGTTATAACCCTTTGTCTTTGTTGGTAATCATTGACTTCATCAATAATTACATTTAATTAATGCTCATGTATATATATATATATATATATATATTCGAAGATAGTCATTAAAGCTTTGAAGTACTAACCACTGCAGCACATATTCTAGTTTTATTTTTCTTGTCTCGCAAACAGGTGCCATCCAGTGGAAGATCTCCTTTGACTATCTCATTATTGGCAGTAATCTATGAAAGGACACTCTTATCCTGAGCCATTACCCCTTTAGCCCTTTCATAAACTAGATTACATAGGGACGTCTCCCTTGGACCAACCATCCTAAATAGAAATAGCTCCCCATCGAGGTGACAGTGGGTGGGGAAGCTCCTGTTACGCCAGTTTGAATCCTTGACTCAAGCTAACCTAAACCCTTCCTACAAACTGTGCGATAACAGGAACCAGACACATGTTGTAGAATTTGTTCCATTGGAGAAACATGGTAGTTTTTTTTATCAGACGCTCGATTTAGGTTTCAGAAATCGACACAAAGTCAAATTTCACCACTTTTATTCCTTCCAAGGACTAATTTAGACACCCATTGAGTATGCCTAACCGGAAAATCTATATTTGCAGTTAGTAATTTATTTAGTTCCTTTTTAACAGTAGGTTCCAATTTAGGATGCATTTTCCTCAATTTATGTTGAAAAGGATGAGTCTGGAGTTTCATAGGGATTACATGTTGTATGATGTTTGGATCGAAAGTTTTTAAGTCATTGTACGTCCAAGAAAATACATCTTTAAATTATTTAAATAATTTTATGAAAGCAGATCTTTCTTTCTTGGAACATCCCTTTCCCAGATTAATATTTTGAGGATTATCTCTTGTTCCTAAATTAACAGTTTCATAGATCAAAGAGGAATTGTTAGTTTTTCAATTGAATACCCCTCTAAACTTGTCATGCAAGTCATAAAATTTCTCTAATATCACAATAGATCTGGGGATAGAGTTTACCATCTTGGACGTCGATTCAGGAGATCGAGGATCAGATATTACTGTGAAGTCTCGAATATTCTCATCGTGAGTGCCCTCATCAATAACTGCATCTTGGAAGGTGTCTTCCATATGCAGAAAACTGATGATCTATTGTTCATAATCAAATACTCTCCAATTTGTGATGTTATCTGGGATCGATGGCCTGAATAAAAATTCGATTGAAAACACATTAGGAGAAAGACCTTCAGTGGGAAACAATTTAGAAGAAACATTGTCTAGTAGATCAACTTCTGAATTACTCATGCTAGGAATATAATTTATATTAAATGCTAAAACTTTATGCATTAAACTCCATACCTCGGTTTGATAACTCTTCTGATGTGGAGACAAACATTTTATTTCATTTCTTACATGTTTGACCACGATTTCTGAATCACCGAACAAATTTTGCACTTCCATGTCCAGTGCTTTCCTAAGTCCCTACAAAAGTGCTTCGTACTTGGTTGTGTTGTTAGTGCATTCAAACTCTAATCGAACAAGCAATAATTTTTTTATTACCTGTAAGATTGATGAGCACACAACCAACACCTACTCCTTCTTGGGATTTGGATCCATCGAAATATAGAGACCATATCTGTGTGTCATTAGTAGTACTTCACATATTTGGCAAAGTTGGTACCTGAGTATAGGCTGTAACTTTAGATTGTTGTCTTGGATCAGTAACAGAGGAAATTTTGGTCATGGAATTACCGAAAAAGGTATTCATTCCCTGCATTTCAATCAAATTTGTGGAGGTAATGAAAGTCTCATTTGGATCTTTCAGATCTGTCACGGTATGGTTAAGATAAAGTTCTATGTTTATTCTGATTTTGTTGGGCTGTCCATTTTCTAGCAACCACAAGTGAGACCAGTCTGTAGCAAAATAACCGTGCAGTTGTTCTGACCAATCTCTACTTAAAAACAAGCCATAAACTTTAGGAATATCAACAATGATAATGTCAATTATCTAATGAACTTTAGGATTGGATGATAATCTGATCAACACATTCTTAAGCTCATCGATCACCTTAACATTCGTTCGATCTAGTTGAATGATTTTAAGATCAGAAGGTTTTACTTTTGCATTAATTTTATGGAATACAGATAGAAGCATCACATTTGACGATGCACTAGAGTCAACCATACAATTATGTACATTCCTATTAAAATTTTCAAAAGTTAATAAAAAAGGGGGGACATTTTTCCTTATGGAAAGAACAGAATTCTGTTGATTTTTTATTATTGTCCCTGAAACTGTTTTATCTAGGTTTGCTACAGTTTTTTCTGCTAAGTCCCTTTTGTCTTGATGTTCAGATATATTTTTAGTTGGGACATTTTTAGCTGCGTTCAAGTCAATTTCTGGTGATTTTTTCTGCTAACATCATTCTTTTTGTTGTTTTCAGTGATTCTTTGAAGCATTTTCTGCAAAATAAGAGGAAATTTCAGCAGTTCAAAAACAAAAATATTTTCCTATAATTTGTTTAGATCTTCAATTAAATCATACTCTAAAATTGGGGCAGAAAAATTTTGTTTGGTTTCATTTTTCTTTGTTTGTTTTGGAAACACATTTTTACTTGCTTCTGGTGGAGTCTTGTTTTGTGTCTTACTCCTAGTGTTGTACGGGTGGACAGTTTCAAAATTTTCTTGGAAAATACTGTCTGACAAGTGCCCAAAATAGAAGGAGATGAGTCTTCCTCTTCTGATACCTCTTCCTCAACTGTATCATCAGAATTTTCAGGAGGAACAGAAAAAAATTGTCATGCGCTTCTAATATCGTTTGCAAAGCATACTGTAAAATTTCAAAATGTAATCCTTCAGTGGCCGGGTTTGGCCAGTTTGGAGGGAAAGGATTTCTAAAAGGATTTTTTAAACTTCCTTTGCTTGTAGACACCTCCTCGCCCAATATTTTCAAGTCAACGACTTGATTGGACAATTTCTGGAAATCTTTATGCAAGCTCTCCAAGTCTAAACTTTCTTGTTGATTTTTTGTTTGAGGAGGCCTAGTGAGAATTTCTATTTTATTCTTTGAGGATGAAGTTATTTCAGCTTCGCTACCAAGATTATCTTTGAATCTCAGTATATCTTTCTCAATTTGACTTTCCTCATCAAAGGCTTCTAACAATGTGTTCTTTTGGACCTTTTAACCCATATGGCTATGTTATTATGTAGGGCCTTATTATAATATGTAATAATTGATCTTTACGAAGGCATAAAATCTACACGGATTTTATTCTTTAATGTCATAAACCTTTGGTTAAAGTCCTTCACTTTTTATTTATGGTTCATTTTTAAGCTAGAGATTTCCATAACCAAAACTTCCAGAGATTTATCATCTCCAAATTTTTATAGAAAACAAGTTTCGAACTTGTCCCAAGAGACGATGGTCTGGGGCTGTTGAGAGAAATACTAGGTGGAAGCATTTCCCTCAAAAGTATAAGGAAATAATATTCACACTACATCTTTGTGTTCCACATTCCGGAGTCTAATGACCAAGATAAATTTCTTCATGTGATCCTCATCAGATTTCTTTGAATCTAGATCAAATTTGGGCAGCCATTTATCCGGATGTTTAGGTAATGGGTGTTGGGGTCCAAGTACGGCCACAACATCTTGATCGAGCTAGTGTCGGGAATGATTATTTTGATTTTACATGGGAGTTGGTGGTGTCGAAGGTTGATATGGTTATGATGAATAAATACCTTCTTCCAAAGACTCCCCTCCTGAAGAGGATGGAGAAGAACCAGGTGGAGATGGTAGAATACCAGATCCTTTGGCAGCAAGGATAGGTGCTTCAGTAGGATTGGTAGTATTACCACCTAAAGGGTTTTCGGGAAGACCAATGCCTTGAAGTTGTTCTTGAAGGTTTGTAAAGTCAAGAGGTTGATTGAGTTGTCTACCATGTTTTATTATACAGGATAAGGCACTATGGGTTCTTATGAGTGACTGGCAGAAAATTTCTTGGACGTTAATTCCTTGAGGGAGTGGTGTCACTGGTTCGACGGGAATATCAGGGGTATCGCTTGAGGTAGTTGTTGTTTCAAGTGTAACGTTTGTGTCAGAGAGACTACACATTACGACAAGAGTGCAGGTGTGTGAGGGAGTCTTACGACCTCCATGTGACATCAATTAATTTCAAGCCCTCCTTCTAGCACCATTTTTTGACGGGCGTATGTGACACACCGTCACCGTCAACTAGAAGGTCAAATCGAGACTGATGTTTTCTAAATAACCCAAGACATTTGGAATGAAATTACCCAACGAGTTTAATGGCTTCCTTAGCCAACTAAAATCCTAAAAATAATAAAAGGAAAGACACAAATCTAAAATCTAAAATGTTATGATTATAAATTTACTAATTTACAAGTGTTCAAATAAAAACATGAATATGTGCATATGATTATATACAGTCTATACACATCTTGCAATATTTACTTGTCATCTTGCGAAATGGATGTTCTTAAAAGTGTTTATAAAAAGATAAAGAAACCACGTACATTTTCTGTTTTTGAATATTTAAAGATCTAAATCTAATAAATATTAAGAAAATATGAATGAAATAAGAATACATAAATAGTCAAAGATAATTCATGCTATCTTATTCCATTAATAAATAATTTAACTAAATAAAAAACAAACTAACCTGTAACTAATTGATTAACTGAGTTTATCTTCCTGTGTAATTCGAGCTCCTAACTATCCTGCATGAGAGGGAAACCTGTGACAGAACAGTGCTAATATTCCGAGAATAAATTCAAAGGTGTGTTGAAGTGAGAATATAGAAACAAAATGATAAATGTAAATATCCGGTGATCTTATGATAATCAACACTTAGAATGAAAGGAAACTCGATTCAAAGCATTAATATTATCTATCATTTAATATCCAGAATAAATCAATAGTAATCAAATGATAGATTAATCACATATACAAATGGAATAACAAATTATAGACAACATCACAATACTTAACCATATGAAACACTATATGATAACCAGACTAAAGTTGCATCAAACATAATAATATTTCATAAGATAGAGGAAATTAAAGAACATAATGGGGTAAGCATCACATAGGTCTAAAGCCAATGGTGAGTAGCTTCTCCATATCAGTTCTCAAAATCACATGTCCATAAAGTATCCCAACAAAAGTTCTCTTCACTGCTAACAATGATCACTATTTAAATTGGTTTTTGATTAACAAACTCTTATCATGCAAGATAGAGTGCAATCCCCCCAAAATAGATTGTTTTACAAAAATAGTACAACAGGAAACCATTCTTGTAGGAGTCGGTTTGTCAAAATTTATTACATAATAACAAAATTTTATGAAAAATAAAGAAACTACAAAACTATACAGTGCATGATCCAAGATAGTTTCTCCATGTAAATAGAACCATAATCATCATTTTCCTATAGATAACAAAACGAAATTGATATTCAGAGAATAATGCCAACTAACATTCATAAATAGACTAGCTACAGAATCGTGACATTTTGTAGCTAGTCTTATATTAACAAAGAAAAATCAAAATTAAATTTTCCTATTCAATTTTCATAATAGAATAAAATGAAATAAAATCAAAAGCAATTTTTACCATTTTAGAAATTAGATAGTGAAGGGTCAGATAGTTGTGAATTAATGATGGCATTGAAGTTGGTTGCATGTTTGATGATTATATTATCGGATTTATTGGGCCTTTTACTTTCCTGATCTGTGCATTCCTTCAATTCTTGATTTTCTCATTCAAGCAGAGAATTGTGAGCAACTAGATGTTTTAATTGTGCCTGTAAATATGGTATGTCCCTGTAATAGCGTTCTACCCAGTCTAGGCAATTGTCACAATGTACCGGTGCTATAGAAGGTCGAAGCTGAGCATATTCAACAATGGATTCTTTGGATGTTCCTGTGGCTTGTTTCAAGTCATGGCTAATGCCATCAAATCCCTCTTGGTATTTCAGAAACAGAGGTAGCCTAGAGACAAAGTCATATTTCGCATCTTGAAAAGTAGTTTCATTCCCGAGACATTGATTATCCAGATCTTCTAGTGCAAGGAAATCGTTGTTCTCGTCGTCTGAACAGTGATCATTGACCTCGATCACAGAGATCGACCTCATTTGATCATGTTTTTGATTCCTTATACTCCTAGATATTAATAGACCATATCTCTTATTTTTAAAATTCAAATATGAGCTTTCCTATTTCTTACTCTTAGGATTTTTCTTGATAGTGGGTTTATCACTAAATCCCTAATTCGGCTCAATAGTAGGGGTAGGAGAAATCCTTTCTTTCAGCGTATCCACTACTCGTTCCAACGATATTCTGGGAAAAAAATACATCGTGATTTTTTACCCAGGGGGGTTTGCATAGGAACATAAATAGGTTCATTAAGCTCACATTCATTATGGGAATCAAAACTTTGACTCTGGGTCATAGGATTATCAAAAATGGGGTTTACATTTAAATGTGAGTTCATTTTTCTTTCGGGTTGGGAAAAATTGTTCCAACTCAGGAATCTTTCCCAAGTGTCCTCAATTTGCTACATGTGTGATACCAACATAATCCTTATAAGGTCGTGGTGAAAAATGATTGATAGAGGGTTCAAGCTCTGTCTCTTATAACGTTTTGACATTTTATATATGCTCATCAACAAATAGAAGGGCATGTTTAGCTTAAACCCTAAGAACAACATCAACAGTCAGATGTGGTACAAAAATACCAAACCATACCTGCCCTCGTGTAATGTCCCCAAGGCCGAGCCCTTTATAAATCTGATGTACGAAACAAATTGTACATATGTGTTATAGGCTGGTGAGACGAGTTCCTATAAGTTGTAGGCTTATGTGCTTGTTAGGCCAGGGAGCCTAAGTGTTGAAGGCCAGGAGCCAACTGTTGTACTTGTAAGTATGCAGAATATTTAATAAAATATAAACACCGCCAGGTGGAGACCGACCACGATGAATGAGTGAAGGGGGACTAAGAGTCCACAGAGTGGGCAAGGAACTAGGGGTTGGAAGGTGGGAAAGGGGCTGAGTGTTGAGCCTAGGGGCTAAGCCTAGGGGGCTTAGGCCTGGAATAATATTTTAATATTATTTCCAAAAGAGCCGTGTGCATATTATTTTATCCTAAGTTCCTGGAAAGGGAGGGAAAGCATGCAAAAGGGATGCAGGCTGATGGAACGCATGCAGTTCCAAGGGTGACAAGTGTTAGCCCTGGTGCATGCAGATAAAATGACCAAGATGAGCCGTGAGGGGGTCTCCTCCTCCATTCGGACCCGAACCTCTAAGCGTGGAATGGGTACGACCTCTGCAAGAGTACCCTGGTTCATCCCTAAAAGCGAAAAATCCTGTGTGGACTTCTGAAATACCCTGGTACAACCCCTGTCTGAACAGTTCGAACCTGTGTTGACCCTGCATGGATTGTTTGTCACGCGTTCCTGAGAACCCGAGTGTGAGTCTATCCCATGTGGTCGGATTGAGAAATAAGAGGTGACCTGCCATTGTTGAACCAGTTAGAAATCCCAAGTCTATATTCTCGATTGTCTTTGGTGGTCACGCAGTGCTGGTCTGCACGTAGTATACTGGCAAGAGAAAGCATGTGCTGAATTTGAGTGGAAGGATCTTTGTTATTCGAGAAGCTGAGATAACTTGTGCGTGGAGTCTCTGTTCTGAAATCAGGACCGTGAGATCATCCTGTGACTGTTGAACCAGTTTGGGAAGCCTGTGTCTGTTTTTCCCGTGGTTTGTTGTGACCACGTAGTACTGGACTGCGTGAGGCTTGTTGGCCTGTGAGCGACTCCCTCCAGGTGAGAGAGTGCGCAGAGGGAGGAGAGAAATCCTGGAAGGAACCCTGTAGCTACCATAGAGCTCGGAGACTTCTGGTCCAGTCTGTTCCTGTAACCCAAGGTAAGGGAGACTGGTAGCCGAAGGACTATCCAGGTGATAGAGAAGGTGCACTCTCCTGGGGTGGAACAGGCATGTGGGGAATGAGGGTATGTGGGCAGTGAGCGTGGGAGATTCCTGGAGAGCATTCTTCCTGGTGGTTGTGTATGAATGAATTCCCTGTAACCTCAGCCTAGCCTAGGATTCCTTGCCTTGGGGTGGATCTGGGTGCCAGCTCGGGGGTGACCCATTATTGAGCTGATGAACAGTGTGGTCTAAGGATGGCAGGTTCATGGAAGGCCTGCACTTGGTCGGTGATTTCTACAGCTGTTAAAAGATAAGTATTTGAATTATGCTTTAATCATGTTGTGCACGACCGTGTTGTTTATGTATCATGGTTTCCACTGTGTAAATGAATTACTATTGAATGTTATGGCTTGTTTAGTTGTAGCAGTAACTTATATATTTTACTCTGAGATTTAAGTGGGTTTAATTTCTTAAATTCATGAGCTTATAATGTCTGTACGAATTATGTAAAAATCCATGTATAGAAGGGTAACTGAGAGGTTGGAAACCTCGGTAGTGAAAGGTATGTACAGATTGTTACATAGTGCGTTAAAAGCCTTGGTAAGAAAAAAGGTACACTACAAATTGGTATCAGAGCCCAGGTTTCGACACTGAGCCTAGATGGGCCAGTGGAGCAGTCTTGGACTGAGAATGCGAGGGGAAATTGAGTCGGGAGGACCAATTTCGGACCCTGGTTTGCTCCGAAGCGTCAAGGAGACACTTGACGAGTTTTTATTAAGAACTTAGTAGGTATAGCGGCGTTATGAGACCGCATCCAGTGTGGCATAAGTCCACAGGGAGAGAGGACTCCACACCAGAAGTGTGTGGGAGCATAGGAGAGAGTCTGCGAGTAGAGAGAAGAGGAGAGAAGGAGTTGAGACTCTGTTAAAGTCTGAGCTCAGGAGAACCTTTGTAAAGAGGCATTTTATTAATACAAACAGAAGCAATTTTACCTGCATGTATTTCTGTGTTGAATGAATGTCTTGGTGTGTTCTATTTTATGTTGTATATGTAGTTGTGCATTTGCAGGAGTTGATTTGATTTTAGGCTTGAGAGGTCTTTGAGGCTTCATACCAGGAGGGTGTGACAGAACACCGTGGGTTATGATAGCCATGCATAGAAGTTGCATATCTGAACTCTGTGGATTCAGAAAAAGACGTGCCAGGTGGGCAGACAGCTGAAATCAACAACTCAAAGGGATAAGACCTTGAGGTTGTTGAACACCTCAGGAGGGAAGGCTGCGTATGAGAAACACAGTTGCAGACAGAATCTCTAAGGAGTTCTGTGAAGCTCTGCCAAGTGGGCATTGAGCATATGCACAGTGGTGCTGAGGAAGAACTCTGTTGTGAGTTCAAGAAGAACCAGAATCACTAGGGGACTCTGAGAGCTCTACCAAGTGGGCATTGAGCAGGTGCAAGGAGTGCACAGAGGACATAACTACTGAACGTTCTGTGAAAAGATACTCTGCCAGGTGGGCATTGAGACATTGTGCAGAAAGGCATAGTAAGAGAAGAGAACTCTTTGAGTTCTAGAACTTAGAGGAAGAATCCACTGAAGGATCTTCAACGGGTTGCTGAACACCCAGAGAGACTCAACAAGAGGTTGCTTGAGCAAGCAGAGAGCCACGAAGGCATTTTATTCTCCATCTGAGGGAGAAGAAGGACAAAATCCCCAAGGGGTTCTGAGTGTTTACGCAAGCTCAGAAGAGATAGCACATTGTGTGCATGAGAGGACTCTGCAGGAGCACAGGAGTCGAAGAAGCCTTCGAGGAGCCAAAGAGAAAGACAAGCTCAAGAGGGGTAGTGCTTTTATGAGAGCAGCGAACTCAGAGTTGAAGAGCTCACAGGAGAAAGGGAGCAAAGGTTGAGGCCTTTAGCTTTTGGAAATTCTTCCAATTCTGGGAAGAAGAAAGTGCAGAAGCTCAGGAGGAGCCTACAACAAGAGGAGACCGATAGCCATCGGATGTCACTCGGAAATCCCGTCAGCCGTTCGATCTCGAGGAGTTGCACAGGGGTTAAGCCCTAGTGTGCAGAGGGGAAGTCCTGGACAAGTCATCGGGATTTTAGAAGTCAAGAGAACCGAGACCTTGTGGGTTTCGAAAACCTGAGGGAGAATCCTAGCCGTTGATCTCGGCAGGACAAGTGTCAGTATTCTGGCGAGGCATCGGAATATTGGAAGCATCGGTGTTTTGGAAATCAAGAAACTTGAGACCTTTCGAGTCTCAAAACACCAACGGAATCATAGCCGTGGATCCTAGACAGGACACGCATCAGAAATCCGGAGCGAGTCAGGGTTCGGCATTTTGAGGTTTCTGAAGACAAGCGAATCGTTGCATCAGAAATTATGATTTCGCGATACCCGATGGGGCGATGAGGAAGTGGTGACGTGGAGGAGTAATCTCTCACGTGCATCGGGGATTGGTATATCGGGATTCTAGGTGACAAGAGAATCACTGCAGGAGAAGTCGCGAAGCTCTGAAACGTGACGACCACATGATCACTGCATTGGAAGTAGAGAACAGGTGTCACCCCATATGGGGGATCGAGACTTGGAGGGTTACGTGAACAAGTGCAATGGGAATCGCGATATCTCGATACACGATTTCCCGATCACCATAGGAGTGTGGGCCATAGGCGCTAGAGCAGAGGACAGGTGGTAGCTCGTATCAGAATTCCGGGAATTGGAAGCCCCGAGCATATAGCAATAGGAATCACGATATTCCGACACGCGATTTCTCGACAGGGTTAAGGATCAGAGAGCTGGACAGGTGTCGCACCACACCGAAGTATCGGTAGATCGGGATTCGGGGATTCAAAGAGCCCGAATTTGTGACCACAAGACTTGCGATCACACGAAGTCCGATTTCCCGATTTGGAGTAGGGAGATCATAAGGAGTATTCGGTGGGTATTGAAAATTCCCGATAAGGGAATTGAAGAGCATTTCAGTTCTTCAGGCCTAGGGGAGAGAGGGTCCTGTGGGAGAGGACATGCCTTGGGTGGCGCATTTGCGTCACTTTTCCATTGATGAAAAAGGAGGAGATATCTAGACCATTGATTCAAGGCGAGTGTCAGTCGTTGATCTGACGCACTGGAATTCTAAGAAGACGGAAGTTAAAAGGGAAGAGAACTTTTTTCTAATTCGTGAACCGTGACGTCTGGATTCACAAAAAAGGATCCATGCCGGTGGATTACGAGGAAGATTTGAGTCGTTATATCTGACTCAGGTGGATTTCAGAAAACTAGAGATCAGAAGAAAAGAGGGAAAACTATTTTTCCAAACCCCGAAACGTGAATTGTCGATTCGCGAGGAATTGATTTGGACGATCGAATCTGGAAATATTTGGACCTTGATCTAAGGCAAATGGGGTTCGAGAGTTCGGAACTCAGTAAAAAGGAGGAGAGATAGTCCTCGAAGTTCGCAAAGGGTAAAGTTCCGTAGCGATCGGAAGTTGGGGCCCCAGGTCATAGCTAGAGGTCACGCTAGTGGAAGTTAAAGGAAGAGCTAGCACGCGCTAGACTCTTGTTTCTAATTTCCAGTTTAGAGAGAGAGTCGAGGGTGATTCATATCTAAACACCCGGTATGTGAAGTCTCGAAACTCCTTCTCGATAGGTGCGTGGTCATAGCTGGTGGCCATGTGGGAGAACGTGTGCCACCGCTAGTTATTGCAAGAGAGTTTTCGCACAAGGCTAGTAGTTTTGTTGCGTGGAGGTTCTAGTAGGAACCCGAAGAGCTGATCCAACTCAGAGAGATGAAGACCCATTGACTGGGAGGTCAGAAGACCCCATTGAGGTAGGGAAACTGCATTGAAGGTACTTAGGGCATGAAGAATCATGCACAATGATTACAGTGGAGAGCATAAGAAGATTCAGGAATCCTGGAAGAATTGAATGCTTCTAGGATCCACAAGAAAAAGTGTTAAAGGGAGAAAGAAGTTGTTGCAATTTATAGCAGCAAGTATGTTTTGGCTCATTTGGACAACCAGAGGAAAGAATGCTTGCAAGTTGCAAGTGTTGTTGGTAATATTGTTACACAACGAAGAAAGAAACAAAGAGATGAAGAGCTGGTTATAAGTCTGATAAAAGAAGCATGAAAGATTCTACTGCTATCAGATATTCAGGTAGTATAAATTTTAATGGCAGTCATGCAGGTAAGAGTTTTATCACTCTTTTTGCATAATTGTTGCAAGGAAATTATGGTAAGAATTTCCTCAGCCAGAACTATGTTATTAAATCACATGATTAGATTATATGAATGCATACCACCGGATGTGGTAAAGGCTATAGGCCTGTGTTAATTCAAATCTTTTTAGCTTTGGAATGAACACATCAACATAGTAGAATGTCATGTTAATTTGGTTATGGGATAATAACCAAAGCATTAAAAGATAAGAATTTTTTACGAGAATGAATGCCAGAAAGCTAGTCATGTATGAGACCAGGACATGGTTGGACATGGCAAGGTACATATATGGAAATATTATGAGCCACACTAAGTACTAAAAGATTCCTACTTTTAAATAAACTTGGGCTGCAACCTTTTTGCTAACACTAATGGACACCGTAGAATTATATTCTTGGTGTAGTGTTCGGGTCGGAAAGGAAGGCATCCAATTAATTGGAAGGATAAGGGGAAGATTATGAAGATTGTGGCAACACATTGGCCAGAATTCCAACCCATGGATGGTGAGATACATGACTGAGAAAAAGAGCATTATGTAATTCAATGCAAGGTGCACTGAATAAGAATGCATTGAGAATCACACTCATGCATAATAACTGATATAATTGCATACTAAGTGCAATGGTTGAATATGTTTGGTAAGTACATGCATATATATATTATTGCATGGAAATAATTATGTTGATGGCTGAAATGTTGCTAACCCCTGAAATTGAGAACATTTCAGGAACTGTTAAACA
>ML780306.1:1577867-1601517 GCA_009831015.1 Picea engelmannii
CGATGGAGTCATAGCTCTGCTCCGGGGTGGGAGGTATTCTCACTCAAAAGATAAGTACAATTCTCTATTTTATTATATGATGTGTATATTGTATACAATTTTAATGTTATTGAATTTGTTTGTATATACATACATATACATTGCATAAATGATTTCATTACTGCACCCAAGACTGTGCCTAAAGTATCTCATATTTCATTACTTAAGAAATCTATATACCTGATGCTAATCATGTAATCGATTGGAATATGATTCAAGTGGAACCAGAAGGTGTCCTGCAAGTGCATCCTATGCACATATTGGACAGGAAAAGAAAACAACTGCGGAATCGAGCTATAGAACTTGTAAGGGTCCAGTGGACCTAGTACGGTCCTGAGGACGCGACATGGGAGCATGAAGAGGTTATGCGGGCAGAGTACCCGCATCTTTTTGCAAATTTTGAAAGGCTTGCAAAGACAGTGTAAGTTTCACTGAGGACAGTGCAAAAATAAGGGAGGGGGATTGTAATGTCCCCAAGGCCAAGCCCTTTATAAATCTGATGTACGAAATGAATTGTACATATGTGTTATAGGCTGGTGAGCCGAGTTCCTATACGCTGTAGGCTTATGTGTTTGTTAGGCCAGGGAGCCTAAGTGTTGAAGGCCAGGAGCCTGTTGTTGCGCTTGTAAGTATGGAGAATATTTAATAAAATATAAACACCGCCATGTGTAGACCGACCACGATGAATGAGGGAAGGGGGACTGAGCGTCCACAGAGTGGGAAAGGAACTAGGGGCTGGAAGGTGGGAAAGGGGCTGAGTGTTGAGCCTAGGGGGCTTAGGCCTGGAATAATATTTTAATATTATTTCCAAAAGAGCCATGTGCATATTATTTTATCCTAAGTTCCTGGAAAGGGAGGGAAAGCGTGCAAAAGGGATGCAGGCTGATGGAACGCATGCAGTTCCAAGGGTGACAAGTGTCAGCCCTGGTGCATGCAGATATAATGGCCAAGATGAGCCGTGAGGGGGTCTCCTCCTCCATTCGGACCCGAACCTCTGAGCATGGAACAGGTATGACCTCTGCAAGAGTACCCTGGTTCATCCCTGAAAGCGGAAAATCCTATGTGGAGTTCTGAAATACCCTGGTACAACCCTTGTCTGAACAGTTTGAACCTGTGTTGACCCTGCATGGATTGTTTGTCATGCGTTCCCGAGAACCTGAGCGTGAGTCTATCTCGTGTGGTCGGATTGAGAAATAAGAGGTGACCTTCCATTGTTGAACCAGTTAGAAAGACCGAGTCTGTATTCCCAATTGTCTGTGGTGGTCACACAGTGCTGGTCTGCGCGTAGCATACTGGACAGAGAAAGCCTGTGTTGAATTTGAGTGGAAGGATCTTTGTTATTCGGGAAGCTGAGATAACCTGTGTGTGGAGTCCCTGTTCTGAAATCAGGACCGTGAGATCATCCTATGACTGTTGAACCGGTTTGGGAAGCCTGTGTCTATTTTCCCCATGGGTTGTTGTGACCACGTAGTACTGGACTGCGTGAGGCTTGTTGGCCTGTGAGTGACTCCCTCTAGGTGAGAGAGTGCGCAGAGGGAGGAGAGAACTCCTGGAAGGAACCCTGTAGCTGCCATAGAGACCGGAGATTTCCGGTCCGGTCTATTCTTGTAACCTAATGTAAGGGAGACTGGCAGCCGAAGGACTGTCCAGGTGACAGAGAAGGTGCACTCTCCTGGGGTGGAACAGGCATGTGGGGAATGAGGGTCTGTGGGAAGTGAGCGTGGGAGATTCCTGGAGAGAGTTCTTCCTGGTGGTTGTGTATGACTGAATTCCCTGTAACCTCAGCCTAGCCTAGGATTCCTTGCCTTGGGGTGGAGCTCGGTCCCAGCTCGGGGGTGACCCACTGTTGAGATGATGAACAGTGTGGTCTAAGGCTGGGAGGTTCGTGGAAGGCCTGCACTTGGTCGGTGATTTCTACAGCTGTTAAAAGATAAGTATTTGAATTGTTCTTTAATCATGTTGTGAACGACTGTGCTGTTTATGTATCATGTTTTCCGCTGTGTAAATGAATTACTGTTGAATGCTATGGCTTGTTTAATTGTAGCAGGAACTTATATATTTTACTCTGAGATTTAAGTGTGTTTAATTTCTTAAATGCATGAGCTTATAATGTCTGTACGAATTATGTAAAAATCCATGTATAGAAGGGTAACTGAGAGGTTTGGAAACCTCGATAGTGAAAAGTGTGTACAGATTGTTACATAGTGTGTTAAGAGCCTTGGTAAGCAAAAGGTACACTACACCTCACATGTTATAAATTGTTTCATAATAAAAATAAGGTTGTGCCATCGAGGTTTCAGGAGGGTAATAGGAATACCTTTAGGGTAGCAGGTAGATTTGTGAGAGACCATGAAGAGGCTCCATGGAACGCCTTCCAATTTAGCATTTTTGAACCACTTTTTGCCTTCTTATGGGAGTCCTATCGCCCGGGCTATAGATTCCTCTGTGACCTCGAATTGCACATCCCCAACTTTGGCTCTAAGCCCATCAAAATTTTGAGCGAAGTCCTGTGTGACCGCAAGGTTGTAACCTTCAAATTTCCGGATGAAGGTATCCCAACCATGAGCCTACAAATCATTTATGACATTGTCATGGGAAAGAAGGTCCTGACATCCATTAGGATCAATTCGAACCACATGGGCCATGGTCACTGTCAAATAGACACAATAGATATCACGAGAGGGAGGCTTCGAATTCCAATAAACATGTATTAAGGAGAGGTCTTTGAAAACTAAAATGGCCCGATACCTACAAAGTTTGGAGACTGACATGATTGACAACTTAAGTTTGTAGAGACATAAAACTAGAGGACACGTGGACCTATGATCCATTACACATAATGAACATCAAACCCTCAACCACTATCAAATTCCAATTCAAACAATGAATGAGGTTCATTAAATGTGCAAGACAGCAAGATGAGATGTATTCGTGGATTCATCAGACCTGTACCAAGTGACATGACAACGATATGACTGATAGAGCAAAGAGCATATGTCAATTGTTAACCCAAAGTTGCAGAGCGATTATGGATATAGAATAATCAGACCATACAATCAACCACATAACTAATCAAATCATATTCCCCATAATATGTGGCAGTCAATTAATCAATGAGCTTCTGAAATTTAGACTTAGTGACACATATAGGTTCCCTCAAAGTGTAATTTCTTAGGTAAAAGACTAGAATAAAAACACAGACTACAAAATCATTACCCAAGCCAAGTTTTTGTTTAAATTTCTTTTTTTCAGTCATGAATTTTAAACAAAACAAACAAAATCTAAATGAAATACTCATAAAATAAGTTAGTCCAAAAAATCACCTCAAAGACAAAAACATAAACGTTTATAAATGTAAAGAGGTGGAAGCTACAAAAAGATTTTATCTCTTTGTGATGTTTTTTTATTGTGATAAAATTCGACAGAATTGGTGGCTGCCAACAAGACTTACCTTAGAATTTGATCATCCTAAGTAATGGGTTATTACACCTTTAGAAATGCATAAATTCATCAAAATAACGTCTCGACTAAGACAATCACACAAATCAATCATTCAATCATCTCATAATATAAAAATTCACAAATCCCAAGATATTTATATTAGTCATATTCAAAACATGTCTTTTAGTGTACAAGGAAGGTCACATCATCCCTATAATGGGCCTCAATATACATCAATTAGGAGGCCTATCATAACCCCCTAGATAAATATCTTGACATCCTCGTGCAATTAAAAAATCTTGCATGTTTCTCCTACTACCCCTTCTTCTACCTCATTTTTCAAACTGTTTACATGCATTCTTGAGGTCATATGCCACAAATTGGTTAATGAATCCCTTTCCATGATAACTTATATGATTTTCTACATTATTCCATTCCTCCTTATCCTTTTATTTATCTAGTTCCTCTATAGGTGTAGGATGCAATAGGAGAGGGGGGTTGAATATAATTCCAAACTGTTCGAGCTTGATTCTTCCCAAGGACTCTCTACATAGTTGGTCCTTAAATAAGGAATATTGAATTTTTTTATTGGAATGAAGCTCAACCCTTTGATGGTCATGAGGAATTCCATTCCATTTGGTTTGGCATGCTAAGAATTCCTCTACCCTAGGGAGTTTGATGGTGTCCTCAAAATGAGAAATTCCCCTATAATTTCTTGACAAGTATATTTGATCTCTCCAGGGGTATCCACCTTGTAGGGGATTTTCTTGGAACATTTTCCAATTTGGAACTTGTGCCACTAATCTTTTAGGAAAATGATATAATCCCTTTGTTATCACTGAAATTTTGTCCGAAAATGGTTATAGTAATCCAACATCTCCAAACACCTATTAGTTCAACTGCAACCCCAAAAATGCATTTCCAAAAGGCACAAACTATACAATTGGTCAATAAATTGACATGCACTAAAACACTAAAGCAAGTGCACACACATGTGTAGGCCAAAAATGCCAAAAAACCACACATGTGCCTGATGCGAGACTATGTACAAGAAAAGCCACACACTCCTGTGACCGGTGCATTTATGGTTCTTGTCGGCCCCTCACCCACTTCTGGACCAGATCCCAACTTGATTTGACCCTCAAATCCGAGCTGAATCCAAATGGCGGGCTAGTCAAAGACCTAAGGGTGCCCTAAAGGGCCCCTTGTTCACACTAAAGACCGGTTGTATATTGCCTCAAAGACTTGCTAGAAAAAGAGGCCATGGGTGCACTATGAATTCAAGAATCCCATTGTATTGTTATGCTGCCTCTATTCTCATACAAGAAACCTTTTTTCTTCTTGGAGCATACTAGCATCATCTCATTAAGCTATTCACCTCACCTCTTGAGGGAATAAGATTGGATTTCTTCACCATTTGTTTTCTAGTTTAACATTTGTAAGAAGAGCTCTCACATAGGGGATTCAAGAGCCCTCCCAAAGAGGAAGAGGGGATCCATAAGTCCCCCTTTATGTACGATGTTCTCCCATTAATATACTTCTCCATTGATGGCATGATTATTGGTCAATTGTTTGATTAATTTTGGTTCTAATTTCCTCATGCATTTTAGTTTTATTTATTTATTTTTTGTTAGCCTATTTGTTTGTTTATTTCATGTGATTTAGTCATTTGATTCATACACTAACCTCTATCTTTTCTAGCAGACCCAACTAGACTTGCAAGTGCCCTTCTTTTGCTCATTGGAGTGATGAAAAGGACACAGTCGATTGGCGACCATACTGGGGATAAGGTATCAATTTCCTCCCTATTTGGGTTGTTTGAGAAATTCTCTTTTATTCATTTTCCTTGTAGATATCATAATTGGCCTAGCCCTACCTGTAAAGAGCTAAATTTGGAGCTGGAAGAGGAGAATTCCACTTAAAAAATTTCCCCAAACATGTATCAGAACGTGCATGGGTATTCCAACCCACAGACGTGCATTTCGAGAATTGTGTGCCCACAACACTTCTGTTCTATGTGCATTGTGTGCCAAAAGGTTTCTTGTTCTCTGCGCATTGTGCGCCCACCGTGCCTCTTTCTGAACTGTAACCCTCACATTTGTCCAGAATTCGAACATTGTAAGAGTTTTTTGTGATTTTTTGAAGGCCCCTAACCTTCAAAATCTTGTTTTTATGCAATTTGTAAATGCACCACAATTAGATTCCCTTCCTATATGAGGGGTTAGTCAAAACATAGGCACTTAGGGGGTTAAAAAAAAAATATTTCTCCTCTTTTTGTTTGATTTTCCACATGGATGGCTTGTTTTGATTGTAAAAGTTAAGTTAAGATCATTTAATATCACATATATAAACACTTGCATTGGGACTAGAAATCAAACTTCAATCATTGAGTATGCTCTTCTCTCACACCATAGAGCGATTTTGAGAATCAGAAAAGTGATTGAGGGAAGGTTTCATCTCCCTTACACATAATATTTAGGAGAGGACAAATTCCCCCTAGGGCCCCTCTTAGTTTCTTTTTTGAAACATCTTAAATTTGTAAGGGCCCATACATTCCCACATGCTGCAAAGATAGGATAGTCTTTTAATCTACTTTCTTAGTTTACATCACTAGGGGAGTTTAAATATTATTTTAACGGGCACATACATGCCCACATGCTTGAAATCTAGGATAGTTTTTGAAGCTTTCTTAGATTAAATCACATTAGGGATTTTAAAGGATTGGTAAGGACCCATATGTCCACATTCTAGTTCTTTAGGGACTTTAAAATTACGCAAGGTTGTACCAATGGAATCTACTAAGATAGGTAATCAAGACTTATAAGGACCGCATGAAGTCCACATGTTGCAAGGTGACACCTAACTTATTAAAAATTTGGCACATTTGATCACTTTCTCACACAAAAAGTCACTCTTCACTCACGTAATTTCATCTCGAATTGTGGAGGTTGAAATAGGTTTCCTCCAAAGGGATCCTGAAACATCCCACTATTTTCTTGAAGAAATTACTCACACCTACTTAATTCTAACGATATTGGTTCAGACCCCCAATCTCTCAAACAACCACATATAAAAAAATTCTAAAAAATCACTTAGTTTTCCTCCACAGGAGGTGCCAAAAGAAATTTTTAGTCTAGGTAGGATCTCAGGGGTAGGCATCCAAACAACCCCCCTTTATCTGGTTCTCACATCTTCAAACATTAGAAGTTGAAAAATAGGGAACTTTAAAATCCTCCAAGTCAAGTTTTCCTAACACTATAAGGTTGGGATATACCCATGAAGGGTCGAGGCCGAGGTCCTATTGTTCCGTGCATCCCCCCTTGAGGCACCCACCTCTTCGAAGGGATCCAACCCGTGACCCATTTTTGAGGCCAAAAATCTAAATTCCACACTTTCACCGAGGTACCTAGTGACCAAATTTTAGGACATCTACCCAGGTGGAAATTGTGGGCTGCAATTGCACCTTGATCCAATTTTGTGTGGCTATTGGGAAATATCACCAGATTGGGATATGCACCCTCTACCCCTCATTATAACTGATTATTTCATCCTTCACTAGTTCCTCTTCTGGTGGCTTCAGACCCCACTGTTGAGTGTTATTTGAAGGTCCAGTGCTATCTGAGATGAAGGATGTTACGTCTCTATAGAACATGAGCATTTTTTTTCTTTGTTCTCCCATGCGGACAAAATTCACCTACCCACATGTATGCTTCTTGTCAATTTGATTTATGTATGATGCTCTTGTGATTACATGCGATTGTGAGATATATTGTGAAGGCCCAAAATATAGAATTTTCTTATTCATTTATTGCTCTCACCACAATTTTCACACATTCACTTTGCTATTCGGACATCATAGGGGACCCACAGAATCTTTGTCAGTCTAGACGCTTGAAAAATCTCCCTCCTATTCTAGGAGGAACTCCTAGTCTCACCAACTCACCGACTCAACCATCTCACACCTCTGTGAGTTCCACTATCTTGGGATCATCTTTGCTTGGTTCCACTTTACTTGGGTCCAATTCCCAAGCCCAACCATCTATTATATCTCCTTCATAAGGAGACAGAGGGTACACTTATTCTCAAGGGAGAAATACACCCCCACCAAACCCCCCTCAACGATCAGGTCCACTACCTGATCACACCATGGATGGAAGGAATCCTCCACCACCACTCCACATGCCATATTTTTCCTCCCTCAACATACCGAATCTGATTAAGCTCATAAATGATCCTATATTGCCTGACCTCACATGGCCTACAATGCCTACCAAACTGCCTTCAGACATTCCCAAGTTTGAAGGAAATGAGGGAGAATATCTCGCCAACCATATCATGACCTTCCACTTATGGTGATATTCAAACAACATCATGGATGAATCCATTCATTTAAGGTTATTTTAGTGCACACTCATAGGTCCATTAGCCAAATGGTATGTGGATGAAAAATCAGGGTCCCACGTGACTTTTGAATCATTGGACAAAACATTTTTTACCTTCTTTCAACTACCAGTTCGTCATGACAATGGTCTAGAAATTCTCTCTGAATTTAAACAAACCTCATCCACACATATTACTGACCACATTCATGAATGGCATCGGTGGCGTAGCTTATGCAAAGACAAAACCACCAAAGAACAATGCCTCGATTGGTTTCTCAGATCACTCATCCCTCTCCTTGCCAAAGATGTGGTCTCCACCTTCACCCAAACTAAAGAGGAAGCCATTAGCAAGGCCCAACAATATGACCTCATTTATGCTCAGTCAGGATACTTATACATAGTACTACCTGACACCCCGAGACTTGTACCATTTGACTGGGACAAACCTGGGATGTCTCACTCAAGGGATGGATTGATTGGTACCACAACACACCACAATGTGTACATCCAACCACCACCTATGTATGATACACCCCAATATCCACTGATGTATGGAGGACCCCCTTGTTACCCTCCCCACCCCCCTTATCAGTAGCCATACCCTGTTGTCCTCCCTCCACCCATGAGTGGACCCTCACTGGCACCCATGATGCACTCGGTTGTTCAACCAGGCTCTTGTACCCCCTCTACCTCAGCTTACAACCTGAGAACTAGTGAAAGTGATATGCCTTCCTATGTACCCTATGGATCATTACCACAAAATAATCTATATTTTCCATTTCCTGGTCCTCCACAACCCATTTCTCCTCCACAAGGTCAACCAAACATTGGGGTTAACTTTGTTCATCCCTCTCCCATTTATCAATTTCAAGATTTTCAACAACTGAATATGGAAAATCTGGCCCATCAGTCGAATAATTCCAAAGGAAAGGAAAAAACAAAAACAATAATAACCCAGGACCAGGGGGAAATAACCCCCAACACAATCAACCTGTTGGGGGAAACTAGAACCAGGGTAACCAAAACCAAGGTAACCAGAACCCCCAAGGGGGAAATAACAACAAACGCCAAGGGAGGAACACCAATAACAACCTCAGGATGAACTTACCTTGTGCTCTTTGCGGTGAGCATGGTCATTATACTCACCATTTCCCCCAAATTTCTAATTTCAAATGGATTAAAGATTCCATGAATGTGCCACGTCCCCCAGCACTGCCTGCCCCTCAACAGGCCCCACAACAATATTTGCAACGACCACCCCCGGTTTTGTTACAAAAAAATATTCCACACCAAGGGGTGATGAATACCCAACAGGATATGCATCCTGCCCCACCACAGATGGGACAGTATCAAAACCCTGGAAATACAGCGGATCGCAATATCCTCCTCACAAGTGAAGAAGCAATTATTTTGCAAATGCATAGTGGTCAATACAACGCAACCCTTGAATCTACTCGCACCACTTCGGAATGAGTTCCAGCTACAAACATCCCACCCTTTATGATTCCATGCCCTAACACTAAACCCCCCCATTCGTATTCCTTGCATCCCATTACAACGGAATGTCAATAACCCTCAGGCTAGGGAAGCACACAATTACAATTTGGTCGATGAATTGGCACAATCTCTTGTACCCATGTCGGTATTGGAGGTCCTCCAAACCTTCCCCACTCAATGTAAATCCTTTCTTTCCACCTTGGGAACAGTCGACCCAACTGATACTAGACTCATCATATTTGATCTAAACTATGGGCAACCTCGTGTCCCCACTTTGGTAGCTTTATAGAGACCAATTAAAATTTAGAACATAATGGTTCATCAATGTATCATTGATGAAGGTGCATCCACATGCATCATGTCCAAAATTGTATGGCAGAAACTTGGCTCCCCTAAGTTAATCCCATCTACCATCACTTTGAGAGCCTATGACGGACGACAATCCTCCCCTGAAGGGATCTTTCAAAATGTCCCCGTTGAACTTGGGAGGAAAACCATTCTTATCAAAATTGAGGTTATCGATTCCCCACTCGATTACAACATCTTGTTTGGGTGTAGATACATGTACGCTATGAAGTTTGTGGCCTCTTCTATGTTTCAAACGATGATTTTCCTCCACAATGGTAATATCATCACCATCGACCAAGTTTCACATCACGAGCCTAACCACTCCTTCAACATCAATAACATCTTACCTCTTATCCATACTAGTTCTTATGCATATCCACTCATATATATGGGCCCCATAATTTTCAAAGATCCATCTTTGATGGGGGCATACCATGGACCACCACCACTAATACACCCCTCAACACAAGTGTATGTAATATATTCCAATGGGACTGACAATGGAGATACCATTCCTCCCACAGAGGCTTCTCCACTCCATGACATCCCACTAGTGGAAGAAACCTTACCTTAGGAATCCCATGAGAACCCTACGACACCACTTATCCCCGATTTCACCCTCCCCTAAGGTAAAATCTTGATTTGGGAGACAGTCCCCCAAGCCATTACTCAAATTCCCTTCTTCTACCCCCCACTGAGAGTACAAGCTTTCCAGGTAGCAGCAATGCTTACCCTTCCCAACATGGTTCTTTCCATTCCGATATGGTATCTATACCCACCCGCGATGGTTCTTCAACCATCCCTCCCTCCCCAAAGAGAGGGTATCCCAATAAAGATTCCAATATTAACCCCAATGGTACCACCCTCACCCCCACTTACCATCACCATCGCTACATCTAGGGGTAGACGAAAGAAGAAAGAGCCCACCGCTCCACTTCCTCCCCAATTTCAACCTCCTTGCGCACTATGCGAGAGAGAAGGACACCCCACAAATAGATGTCTCTCTCTCCTTGAGTTACGCAATTTGAACCAACTCCCTCAAGCAACCACCTAGTTCATTGCTTCACCTAACACACCTAGTACTACCACCGCGTCTGCTACTACAGGAAGAAAAGGGCTGCAAACCAAATTCACATGTGCCATCTATTCAGAGTATGTCCATTACACTCACCATTGTCCCGCACTACCTCAGTTTCGACAAATGCTAACGGTCGTACGCCAAATATTTCAGTAGTTACCCTCTCCACCCACGTCATCGAGTACTCATGTCACTGACATCCATTATTTCACAACCTTAGTCAAACAACGGATGGGGTTCCCTTGATCTCTTTGTGAATCACTTGATGATTTCACATACCAGTGTCCTATGATCATTGAATATAGACGTTGTGAAATGGCCCTTATTCAAACTCTTCCAAACACCTCACTACTTGTGATGCAAGTGATTCCCCCTCTTCCCTCTCTAGATATTGTCCACATCACCTCCCCTAAACCTGAGTTACTTCCCACCCCTCCATGGTTCATGGATAGACTATCTAAGGATTTTCCCCCAAATCCCCCCAATTCTCCGGTTCATTTCCCTCAGGAAATATTACCCCTGACCACAGTTTACAACCCACAGTGTCTAGACATTTGGTTTATGTCAAGCACGCCATCTCAACACCATTGCAATAATCCCTCTACATATTCACAAATTGAATACAACCATACAGTGACAGTCACCAATGTGATTTCCCCATATCCCTTATATTATCGCATATTCCATTGCGACGAAGATATCCTGGAGGAACTAAATACCCTCGATTTCCCATGGAATGCACTCCATCACAAAGTTCTCTTTCTCTCATAGGAATTCTTTGACCCTCCTAGCCCAAGCTCCATATGTGCAATTGAAACCAAGTATTTTATCCCATCAGGGAATATATATTGGTTCAATAACCCTATCCCTTCTCCTGATGCTTTTGAAGAAGGAAACATGGCCAACATTTTCCCCACAGTCAAAGTTAACATTTCCTTCAAACCAGGCATTATAGAGGAAATCACCATTAGAGTTGCATGCTCCCCTGAGGAACTCACAACTTACAAATCTCTCTTTCAGGAATACCGAGATATTTTTTCCTGGTCATACACAGAGATGCCTGACCTCGATCCTTCTATCATCAAACATCTCATCAACACATGGAAAGATATCACCCTTCTACGTCAAAAGAAACACCCACTGCACCCATCCAAAGCAGCCTATGTCAAAGCCAAAATTGACAAACTACGCATTGCAGGGTTCATATACACCATCGCATACACGTCATGGGTCTCCAACCTCGTCCTTGTCAACAAAAAATAGGGCAATATTCACGTCTGCACTGACTTTCGTGATCTCGATCACGCTTGTCCCAAAGACAACTTCCCAATGTCTTTCATCGACCAAATTATCGATGATTGTCCTGGCCATGAGGCCTTGTCCTTCATGGACGAGTTCTCTTGCTACAATCAAATCCAGATCCATCCAGCAGATCAGTATAATACCGCATTCACTACCCCATGGGGTACTTTTTCTTATTGTTTCATGCCTTTCGGACTAAAAAATGCAGGTGCGACATTCCAACAAGCATGACTTACATTTTCCATGATATCTCTCACATCATCCTCGCTTACTTGGATGACCACACCACTCAATCCAAGAAACAAACTCAACATCGAGATGACTTACAGGTCCTCTTTCAACGATGTCGAAAATACAATATCCATTTGAACCCCCTCAAGTGTGTATTATGCATCATGTCTGGACACCTCCTTGGTTTTATCGTCTCCCAACACGACATCATTGTGGATCCCCTCAAGTTCCAAGCTATCACAGAAATTCCACCACCTAAGAATTTGCGCCAACTGCAAAGCCTACAAGGCAAAGAGAACTTTCTATGTTTCTTTGTCCCAGATTACGCCACTCGCGTGCATGGTTTCCTTCTCTTATTGTGCCATGATATCCCATTTTGATGGGATGAACATGCCCAAACCACTTTTGATGATTTCAAAGCGGTGCTCTCCAACTCCCCTTTGATTATTCCACCTGAATATGACCACAACTACATCCTCTACTTATCAGCCTCAGCCGTCTCAGTAGCAGGAGTTCTCATCCGACTAGGGGATGATGGACGCGAGCATGCTATTTACTACATTATTAAAAACCTTTCAAGACCATCCCTGAAATACAATCACAAGGAGAAACTCTCCCTAGCAGTTGTCCTCGCAGTCCAGAAACTACTTCATTATATTTTGCTTCGCACTACCAAAGTCATGGCAGATTCCAACCCCATGCAGTACTTTCTTAGTCAATGGAAAATTAATGGAAACTTTTCCCTATTGATCGTCATCCTTCAGGAATACGACCTAGAGTTTGCAACTCCCAAAATAAAGAAAGAAATTTTCCTCGCCAAACTCATCACGACGTTTCCCTCAGATGCTGCTAGTTCACCTGTCAACATAGATTTTCTTGACAAACACCTCTTCTACATCCCCTCCGATGACCCCTGGTATAGCGAACTTCTCGTCTAACTTTAGACACAAAATTTTGGATCACACCTCGCCCAAGACGATCGTCGGCACATTCGTCATCAGGACCCTTGATATCTCCTTATCAATGACATCTTATATCGACGTGGGGTTGACACCATACTCCGTCGATGTTTGACCATCGACGAAGATGACAGAGTCTTAAATAATTTCCACAATGATGCCTATGGTGGCCACCTCTAAGGGATGTCCACTGCCCATAAAATCATTCTCATAGGCTACTTCTGGCCCACATTGTTTCATCACTGCATCCATGCTATAAAGTGATGTGACAAATGCCAACTTTATGCAAACAAAGCATGAGTGCCACATGCTCTTCTACATCCAGTCATCACTGTCGGCCCCTTTTTCAAATGGGGCATAGACTTCATGACTTGCAACCCTTCATCTAGAAATGGACACAAGTACATTGTCTTGGTCGTCGATTACTTTACCAAATGGGCCGAAGCCATGCCTACCTTCAACAACACCGCTGACATAGCAATGTGTTTTTCTTCAACCACGCCATTACCCACTTCGGAGTCCCACTACAGTTAGTCTTCGATCACGGTAAACACTTCTAGAATGAGATCTTCATCAAACTCTTCTCAAGGTTAGGCTTCTCCCATGAGTTTTCCTCCCCATACTACCCTCAGTCCAATGGAAAGGTAGAGGCTATCAAAAAATTCCTTAAAACAATGTTGCAAAGCACTGTCAACAAACATAAGACCAATTGGCATCATGTGTTGTTTTTAGTGTTATGGGCTTATCGCACGGCAATCAAAACTATCACCGGTTTCACACCGTTCCATCTCATCCATGGGATTGAATACACCCTACCCATCGAGTGCGAATTTCCCACATTACGCACCGCCATCGATCTATTTCCTAACCCTACTCCAATGGAGCAGCGCTTGATAAAATTAGAGTCGTTGGATGAAGAACGTCGGTCTTCATTATAGAACAATGAGGCAGCTAAAAACCAATCGAAGGCCACCTTTGACCGCCATGTTAACCTTCGCTCATTTAATGAAGGAGACCCTGTCCTAGCCTATGATATCTCTTACGATACCCTTGGTCATGGGAAATTAGATTCATTATGGCATGGACCCTACATCATCCAACATTGCCTCACTAAAGGCGCATACATCTTGGCCTCCCCAGAAGGATATCCTCTCAAACAACCCATCAATGGGTTTTACTTAAATAAGTTTTACGCCTAAGCATAGTCACCCTACACTAGGCTCTTTCTTTTGTACACATTTGTAGAGTTTTTAGTCTTCTTTTGTTCCCTCCATTCCTTATGTCTGATCTACCATTTTGTTATTGACAGATGCTTCCTCCATATGCCTACCACATCGGTTATGCTGATGGAGATATCCGTTGGACACAGAATCTCGTTTGGGCTGCTTGGGCCCTCTATACCCCCTCACATGAACTGCTCCACTCCAACGACATATGTTTGGGCTCAACAACAAATAGCCAAGCAGAATACACAACCATCATTGGCCTCCCCGCTGAGGCCAGTCACCACCACATTCGTCACCTTAGCGTCTTATTAGATTCCCAACTTGTCATCCTGCATCTCAACAATGTGTATTGTGTCTGTGATCCTTGGCTCTTCTGCAAATACCTGCAAGTTAGAATCTTATCTCGACATTTTGATTCAATTAAATTTACACATATTCCATGAAAATTCAATGAAATAGCATATAACATGGCTAACCTACTGTTATATTGGCATATATCACATCAAGACATCATCACACATACATAAATCATCAAAAGTCTATCATAGCATATAGATTAGACATCATAAAAGCATCACAAAATATCATCACATGTAAACATCACGGAGATCCCAAAACAGGAATATCCACATATATATATATATATATATANCGATCAATGTGTCATCAATGTTTACAAAATGGTACAACATGTACATTGCTCGTAGGCAAGTAAGCCCCCTCACCCGTATAGGTACAAAATGGGTGTCACACTACCAGACACAAAATGGTCTCCCAGGCCTATATAAATACCAAAATATACAACAGAGCACTCATGGTGCCTCTAGAGCACCACCACCATGTAACACCATGTTTCCCCCAGTCTGTAAAAATAACTATACTGGCCATGAACTGTGGAAAAATAAAAAATGTGAATGTGTGGTGTGAATGGACCTTGTGAAAAAGGTTGATGAATGTGAATAATATTATGAATATATATTGTAGGACTGCTGAGAGGGATATGATGAAAAAGAGACCACGATGGTTGAATAAAGGTGTTGGAAGGCACCTGGAAAGGTGGCGTTAACTTCCACCGAAACCAATACCGTATTTGGACTTCACTGGCCCGAAGAACCAAGAGCGGCTCTTTGGCCCCGAATTAAATGACTCATCAGGATTGGTAGGTAAAGGGCTCCTCATGAGTAATGAGGGATGGGGGTGAACCTCCCATCCGTAGAGTCCTCAAACCTGACCACTGCGAGGAAAATCATGCCACACACAACCTCGCCAAACAGAGAAAAGGCAGGAAGAGTGGGTGATCAGGGGGAAGACGCGAGGGAAGGAAGAAAGAGAACTCTGGAAAAACACAGAGTGAGTGATAGTGGAGAAGAAGGAGAGTAACCTTCGTTCTCGGTCACTGGAAAATAGAGGCGCAGTCTCTCAACATCATTGTCTCAGCTCGGGGGTGGCTAATGGTAAATCCGTTGGGAGTCGCTGAGCCTATGGTTGGGTGGAAACGAGCACCCCTCTTAGCAGTTGTAATCACATCTAGTGTTATTTCTGATAAGTGTTTTACATTTTGCATATTGAAATTTATATGCTGACATGTATGCTCACAGTCTGTGCAGTTTTATGCATGGTTTGAGTATAAGACTGGTTGTGTAGTGTTTTGATTTAGACATGGTGGTTGCACGCTGATAATGGAAAGACTACGTATGGATTATGTTTTATAAATCGCTATTTATACACATATTGAATTAATTCAGACTTCAAGTCTGTTCTCAGAAAATCTATACCCTTATCCGTCTCAGGTAATACCCTGGATAGATCTCCCCATAGAGACACCCTTCTTAGAAATCTCACCAAGAACCTGGAAAAAGGATTTGAAGGCGCAAGTCTTAGTAACCCTGTACGAGGAAGAATTATCCTCTTGAAATCCCGAAATAGCAGCAAAGGAATACCGTGTTCTCTTCGCAAGAGTCGTCAAGGAGGCATTGGATGGTCAGAATTCTCCATGGAGAATTCGTGAAGTCCCAAGAGTCGTCAGATCTTGCAGAGGAATAGGGGAGCTACGGTAAGCCTATTTTCAAGTTTTAAGTTCGGGATAAATCAGACTGTAGGATCTAAGTCGACAAGGACCGTTGGATTTCTCGCGTAATCTCATTTCGTGGATTCGCGAGTTGAAGGGTTAAAACCCTTGCCTCAAGATTTGCGAGGCCGCGAAAGGAGAAGTCACGAAGAGGCGAAAGGATTTGTGTGAGCCAGTTATTAGTGAAGTGCATCAGAACTTGGTATTTCGGGGTTTCGTGGGTTGAAGAACCGAAAGATTAGCATCAGGATTCACGAAGTCATGAAGTTTGAAACTCCAAAAAGGCGGGAGGTTCCGTTGTGGGACCCGCGTTGACGACGTGTCAGAATTTAGGAATTTTGGCATATCGGTGGATAGGAGGTTGAGAATTTTGTCTCGAAAGTCCCAAGGGGCAAAAGAATCTGAGTCATCTGTCTGCGGGAGGACGTGTGTCACAGAATTATCCATTTCGGAGATTCGGGCATCAGGACTCACAGAGGCGAGCATCTTGACTTCGCGAGTAGCGAAGTCCCGAGGAAATCTGAGCCGTTCGTCTGAGAGAGGACGCGTGTCGTGAGATCGCCCATATCGAGGATTCAGACATCGGGAGTCACAGAGGGAATTCTTTCAACTTCGCGAGCGGTGAAGTCGCGAGAGGATTAGGACCATCCATCTGGGGAGGATAGGTGGCAGAGATCAAGGAATATCGTGAACTCGGAGGTTTGCAAGGTAAGATCCCAAACGTTGGGTGCTCCAAGTCATGAGTGGTGAAGTCACGAGTAGTGGAGATAGCTGTTGGATCCAGAGAATGGAAGGACCGTTGGATCAGTAACCCCATCGCCTATCGCACGTTCGGGGGTTTGGAGGTTGAAAGGAGTCATTTTTGAATTCAAAAGTAGCGAAGTGCCGAGGGCTGGGCACGAGAGAACACATGGAAGAACTTTAATGTGGGGCCCGCGTGATTGACGGGTGGACAAGCGTCACCTAGAGAAGGGAGTCAATGCTCCGTTGACTTCTTGCGTCTCGGGGTGGGATAAGAGCATGAGAGCTCAACCCTTTGACTTGCGAAGTCGCAAGTAATGAGAAGGCGAGAAGGAAAATAAATATTGCTTCTCAGGGGTTCGTGAAGGGAAGGTGCCAAGATTCGATGCTAAAACTCACGAAGTGGCTTGTTGTGAGAAGTGTGAAAGGAAGGTCAACCTTCGCTGCCTTTCAAGTCTCGGAGGTTCGCACGGGAAGAGCATGGAGGTTCAACCCTTCGACTTGCGAAGTCGTGAGTTGCGATGGGAGCTAGTGTTTAGCCTAGTCGGTGGTCACACGCGGAGGGTGATTACATAAGGGAGCTATAACCATTTCGTGATCTCGGGTATCGCGAGATTGGAAAGGAGGAGTCGAGAGTTTCGACTCGCGAACTAATGAGATTGTGAGTTGTGACAAGTACCTTTTGGGGTTAGGCCTTGGTCATAGCGTTGTGGTCACTCACAGAGGGTGGAGCTCGCACCTAGTGCTGCTCGCACAGGGGAGCTTCCGAAAGGACCTGTGGATCGATTGGAAGGAGATTCCAGCTAGGAATCAAAAGAAGTTGTTTCGGCTCATAAAGGAAACTGAACGATCCTTAATATTGGGAGGTTGCGCAAAGACTCTGTCGAGGCAGAGGTGGAGTCTGTAGCCTGTGATAAGCTCCGTAGGTTTTCAGGGGTTATGTCCCTCGAGAAAGGGAGAAAATTTATTACGCGGAAGTGGGGTGTGTGACAAATTGGTATCAGAGCATGGTTACAACACTCAGCCTGCTTGGGATCATGAACAGGTTGCACATAAGCTCCATTAGGAACACTCTTAAAAAGAGTAACCCCCTGTCTTAACCTTCCTAATAAAAAAGATGAAGTTAAGAATGAAAAATCCCTATTGTGTGTGTGTACATGTGAAAGTATGAATTATGTACTAGTTATAAATAAATATAAATATTGACTAACAACTAGCATTTTTCCTCTTGCACATAAGCGGAAGATCAACCGCGGGAAATTATCAACGCATAATATGGTGACTCTCCAAGAAATGGGAGAAGGCTCCCACAATAGAGATGAAGATTCAGATGAAAGGAGGGAAGAAGGGACCCCTCCAGATCTAGCCAAGACTGTGAGGATTCTCATGGTTTAATTACAAAGCTGCAAGGATGACAATGAAAGGATGATGAAAGAACAAGAAAAAAAAACAGAAATTAACGCAGTTTTACTACAGATTTTATCCGATCTACAAATACAAATGCAACATGAACCTGAAACTCAGAAACATGGTCATATCAATGGTCACACTGAGAGGAGCACCTCAAAAAAGGTTCGCCCCAGAGGTAAAGGACAAGCGTCGGATGATTCCTCTGAGAAGGAAGCTAGCGATCCAGAGGGCTCTTCTAGAAGAAGAACCAATTCCTATCCCCAAAGGAAACAAAAGAAGCAAAAGTCTTCCAAAGGTCGTAAATTCAAATAATTTAGAAAAGCCAAACCACCCTCCTTCGACGTTGAAATAAAGAAGGGAGAGGAAGCAGAGGCCTGGCTACTTGGACTAAAGAAGTATTTCAGAGTCCATGACTTTTCAGAAAACATGAAGGCCCGAGTGGCCACCTTCAACTTGAATGGAAAGGCTTCCATTTGGTGGGAAGACCTTAAGAATGTGAAAGGGGTTCGCGAAGAGGACCTGTCTTGGGGATGGTTTGATAAATACTTCTGAAAGAAGTATCTGTCGGAAAAATATTTCGACGAAAAGACTAAAGAGTTTTATGAACTCAAACTCGGACAACTCACTATAGAAGAATATGTCAACAAATTCCTCGATTTGTTGAGGTATGTACCCTATATAAAAGAAGAAAAGGCAAAGGTGAAATTCTTCATCACTGGACTACCTAAGGAATATCAGAACAAAATTGAATTTGATGAGTCAAAGACTCTAGAAGGCACTACTCGAAAGGAGACCTATTGTCATGAACAGTTTGGCCATCGAGAAGAACCTCGCGAAGGATGGAAACAGAAGAATAGTTCAAGATTTCAGAAAAGGGGAATTAAATCCCCAGGATTTAAGAACTATAAGAAGAACCCAAGAATGAGCTTCCCATCCCGGAGTATGCACCAATAGAATTTTCCCTCGAAAGGAAATAAAACTTCTGGACCCATATCAGTGAAGACTGATAACCCAAAGAGAGAACCTTTGAAATGTTGGGGTTGCGGGGAAGAACATCTATTGAGAGGTTGTCCACACTGACAACAGAATAGTCAGAGGATTTATAACATCCAAGAAGCTACTACCGTCAATGATGTGGCCAGGAGTGAGCCACAAATTTATGCAGCCTTGGATAATAACCAAGCTGACCACCAAGCTTCAATAGTGGAAATAGAAGGTATGATTTCCAACCATCTAATGTCTGTTTTAATTGTCCCTGGTTCAAATTTGAGTTATATAGCCCTTAAAGTTGTTGATAAGTGTAAACTACAGCCACAAAAACATACCAAGCCATGGTTGGTACATTTAGCCACTGGCACCAAAAGAAGGGTAGCAGAGGCTATACCAGCCTGCCAATTGATGTTGGGTAGATTCCCCACCCAAGAAACCCTTAACATATTACCCCTTGGATCGTATGATTTGCTGATTGGTATGGACTGGCTAGCCTCCCATAAAGCCAGATTGGACTATTACCACAAAACCTTAGAATGTGTAAGTAAAGAAGGGAAAAATATAACCCTTCAAGGGATCCGAAAACCTGTTTCAGTGAGACAAATATTAGATTTGCAAATGAGAAAGTATTGCCGAAAGGGATGCCCCCTATATGCAATATAGGTGTTGAAAACAATCGAAGGAGACAAACCAAGCCTTGACGATCACCCTATCCTGAGAGAATACAGAGATGTGTTTCCGGAAGAGGTATCGGGTTTACCTCCGAGAAGGGACATAGAATTCTCGATAGAACTTGCACCGGGAGCGGTGTCGGTGTCAAGGACACCCTACCAAATGAGCACACCCGAGTTAGTTGAACTCAAGTTGAAATTAAAAGAAATGATGGATAAGGGCTATATTCGGCCCAACGTGTCTCCATGGGGAGCACCAGTCCAGTTCGTGAAAAAGAAGGATGGTACCCTTAGACTATGTATAGATTATAGGCAACTCAATAAGGTAACCATAAAGAACAAGTACCCCTTGCCCAGGATGGATGACCTATTCGATCAATTGTGGGGTGCGTCTATTTTCTCAAAGATTGATTTGAGGTCGGGATACCATCAAGTCTGAATCAAGGGTGAATAAATCCATAAAACTGCTTTTCGAACGAGGTATTGTCACTATGAGTTTGTGGTGGTGCCATTTGGGTTGACCAATGCCCCTGCCAATTTTATGTGCTTGATGAACAATGTACTCAAAAAGTTCCTAGACAAATTTTTTCTTGTCTTTATTGACGATATATTAATTTACTCCAAGAACAGAAAAGAGCATGAAGAGCATCTTAGACTTGTGCTGCAAGTGCTAAGAGAACATCAGCTCTATGCCAAATTTAGCAAATATGAATTCTTCCAGAAGCAAATACATTACTTAGGCCATGTTCTCTCCGAAGAAGGAGTAGCGGTGGACCCTAACAAAATCAGGTCTATCATGGAATGGCCTACCCCAAAGGATGTTTCAGACATCATATGCTTTATGGTACTAGCAGGATACTATAGAAGATTTATAAAAGGATTCTCCAAGATTGGTTGTCCAATCACTTCCCTCTTGAAGAAGGGGACGAAATTCTTGTGGACACAGAAATGTGAAGAAAGATTTCAAACCCTAAAACATCTACTGACCCATTCACCCATGCTGAAAATCGTTGATCCAGAAGCTGACTTCCTCGTGTGCACAGATGCCTGTAAGGAAGGGCTCAGAGGAGTCCTTATGCAGGGAGGAAGTGTGATCTACTATGAATCCTAAATATTGAATGAGCATGAAGTCAATTATGTGACCCATGACCTAGAACTGGATGCCATAGTGCATGCCTTGAAAATGTGGAGGCATTACCTCCTGGGAAGAAAGTTTGTGCTTATGAAAGATCACTGTGGATTGTGATACCTATTTGATCAACCAAAGCTCAATGCTAGACAAGCTAGGTGGATGGCCCTCCTTAGCGAGTTTGATTTCGAGATCAAACACATTAAAGGAAAGGAAAATAGGGTGGCCAATGCCCTTAGAAGAAGTATGAAAACAATTCACCTGGCAGCGGTGAGCACCTACGAGACAGATGTCAAAGACAGAGTCGTAAATGCACAATAAAAAGATCCCTTCGTCCAGACCATGACCATGTACCTACAACAAGAACCCGCTGGAGTAAAATATGAAGGATACCAGATGACCGAAGGAGGTCTGCTCACTTACAGAAGAAGATTTTATATCCTAGATTGTGACGACTTGAAGAGGTTCATACTAGATGAACTACATAAAATACCCTACTCTGGTCATCCAGGATACCAGAACATTATCACGACCACTAGGAGACAATTTTATTGGCCTGGAATGAAGAAAGACATAGTCGAGTACTTGGCCAAATGCATAGAGTGCCAACAAGTTAAAGCAGAACACCAACACCCAAAAGGATTATTACAACCTCTACCAATCCCAGAATGGAAATGGGAAACCATCTCCATGGATTTCATCACTGGATTACCAACCTCAAACAAACAGAATGATGCCATTATGGTGGTGGTGGACAAATTGAGCAAGTCTACCCATTTTATCCCTGTCAAATCCACTTTCAAAGCAATCAATATCGCCTAAGTATTCATGAAGGAAATATTTAGACTGCATGGTATGCTGAAAGAGATCATGTGTGACAGAGACACGAAATTTACTTCTAACTTTTGGAAGTCACTGATGGCTGGCTTAGAAACCAAATTGTTGTTTAGCACCACCTATCACCCTCAAACCGACAGTCAAACAGAAAGAGTGAACCAAATACTTGAATACATGATAAGAATGCATGTAATGCACCAACCCAAGAAGTGGGAAGACTACCTACCACTGGTAGAATTTGCATACAACAATGGCTACCAAACATCCTTAAAAATGAGTCCCTTTGAAGTCCTCTATGGTAGACCGTGTAACACTCCAGTCAGCTGGAGTAATCCCATAAACAAGATTTATTTTGGACCCGACATGTTGAAAGAAATGGAACAGAAAGTGACTCAGATAAAACAAAACTTGAAGGTCGCTCAGAACTGACATAAACGTTATGCCGACCAAAAGAGAACTCCAAGAGAGTTCAAAGCAGGAGATCATGTATATCTCAGATTTAGGCCGAGGAAAAGTTATCTGAAAATGGGGGCTTGTGCCAAGTTGGCACCTCAGTATTGTGGACCCTTTGAGGTTTTAGATAGACTGGGATATGTAGCCTATAGGCTAGCACTTCCTCCCATAGTAAAAGCACATAATGTTTTCCATGTTTCATTATTGAAGAAATATGTACATGATGTTAATCATATAATTGATTGGTCTGTGATCTAGGTGGAACCAGAGGGATAATTTCTACCAGAACCTCAGTGCATACTGGATAGAAAGGAAACCTCACTCTGGAACCGAACCATTGCATAGGTCAAGGTGCAGTGGAGACATTTTGGCCCAGATGAGGCTACATGGGAAATGGAGGATTCCATGAGACAGGCATATCTGATTTTGTTTACTTCTGTACATGCATGTCATGTTGATAGATAAGAACATTGAGGATGATGTTCCTTTAAGGGGGAGGGAATTGTAACACCCTTTTTCCCCCAGTCTAGAAAAATAACTATACTGGCCATGAACTGTGGCAAACTCAAAAATGTGAATGTGTGGTGTGAATGGACCTTGTGAAAAAGGTCGATGAATGTGAATAATATTATGAATATATATTGCAGGACTGCTGAGAGGGATATGATGAAAAAGAGACCATGGTGGCTGAAGAAAGGTGGTGGAAGGCATCTGGAAAGGTGGTGTTAAGTTCCACTGAAGCCAATACCGTATTTGGACTTCACTGGCCTGGAGAACCAAGAACAACACATTGGCCCCGAATTAAATGACTCGTTAGGATTAGTAGGTAAAGGGATCCTCATGAGTAA
>ML780306.1:1601567-1615805 GCA_009831015.1 Picea engelmannii
CTGAAGCCAATACCGTATTTGGACTTCACTGGCCTGGAGAACCAAGAACAACACATTGGCCCCGAATTAAATGACTCGTTAGGATTAGTAGGTAAAGGGATCCTCATGAGTAATGAGGGATGGGGGTGAACCACCCATCTGTAGAGTCCTCAGACCTGACCACTGCAAGGAAAATCGTGCCACACGCAACCTCGTTGAACAGAGAAAAGGCAGGAAGAGTGGGCGATCAGGGGGCAGACGCGAGGGAAGGAAGAAAGAGAACTCTGGAAAAATACAGAGTGAGTGACAGTGGAGAAGAAGGAGAGTAACCTTTGTTCTCAGTCACTGGAAAACAGAGATGCAGTCTCGCATCATCGTGGTCTCATCTCGGGGGTGGCTAGTGGTAAATCCATTGGGAGTCGATGAGCCTACGGTTGGGTGGAAATACGCACCCCTCTCAGCAGTTGCAATCACATCTGGTGTTATTTCTGATAAGTGTTTTACATTTTTCATCTTGAAACTTATATGCTGACATGTATGATCACAGTTTGTGTCGTTTTATGAATGGTTTGAGTATAAGACTACCTGTGTAGTGTTTTGATTTAGAAATGGTGGTTGCACGCTGATAATGGAAAGACTACATATGTCTTATGTTTTATAAATCGCTATTTATACACATATTGAATTAATTCAGACTTCAAGTTTGTTCTCAGGAAATCTATACCCTTATCCGTCTCAGGTAATACCCTGGATAGATCTCCCCATAGAGACACCCTTCTTAGAAATCTCACCAAGAACCTGGAAAAAGGATTTGAAGGCACAAGTCTTAGTAACCTTGTACGAGGAAGAATGATCCTCTTGAAATCCTGAAATAGCAGTGAAGGAATACCGTGTTCGCTTCGCAAGAGTCATTAAGGAGGCATTGGATGGTTGGAATTCTTCATGGAGAATTCACAAAGTCCCGAGAGCCGTCAGATCTTGCAGAGGAGCAGGGGAGCTACGATAAACCTATTTTCAAGTTTTAAGTTCAGGATAAATCAGACCGTAGGATCTGATTCGACAAGGACCGTTGGATTTCTTGCGTAATCTCATTTCATGGATTCACGAGTTGAAGGGTTAAAACCCTTGCCTCAAGATTCGCGACGTTGCGAAAGGCCAAGTCCCGAAGGGGTGAAAGGATTTGTGTGAGCCAGTTATTGGTGAAGTGCATCGGAACTCAGTATTGTGGGGTTTTGTGGGTTGAAGAACCGAAATCTTAGCATCAGGATTTGCGAAGTCGTGAAGTTCGAAAATCCAAAAAGGCAGGAAGATCTGTTGTGGGACCCGCATTGACAATGTGTCGAAATTTTGGCATTTCGGCATATCGTCAGATAGGAGGTCGATACTTTTGTATTGAAAGTCCCAAAGGGGAAAAATAATCTAAGTTGTCCATCTACAGGAGGACGCGTGTCACAAAATCATCTATTTCGGAGATTCGGGCACCAGGACTCACATAGGCGAGCATCTTGACTTCGCGAGTAGAGAAGTCGTGAGGAAATCTGAGTCGTTCGTTTGAGAGCGGACGTGTGTCACGAGATCACCCATATCAGGGATTCAGACATCGGGAGTCATAGAGGGAAGTCTTTCGACTTCGCGAGCGGTGAAGTCGCGAAGGGATCAGGACCATCCATCTGGGGAGGACAGGTGGCAAATATCAAGGAATCTTACAAACTTGGAGGTGCGCAAGGTAAGAGCCCAAAGGTTGGGTGCTCCAAGTCACGAGTGGAAAAGTCGCGAGGAGTGTAGACAGTCGTTGGATCCATATAATGGGAGGACCATTGGATCAGGAACCCCATCGCCTATCGTGCGTTCGGGGGTTCATAGGTTGAAAGGAGTCATTTTTTACTTCACGAGTAGCGAAGTGCCAAGATTCGAGCATGAGAGAACACGTGGAAGAACTTTAAGGTGGGGATCGCATGATTGATGGGTGGACACACGTCGCCTAGAGAAGGGAGTCAACACTCCGTTGACTTCTTGCGTCTCGGGGATTCGTGGGATAATAGCATGAGAGCTAAACCCTTTGACTTGTGAAGTCACGAGTAGCAAGAAGGCGAGAGGGAAAATAAATATCGCTTCTTGGGGGTTCGTGAAGGGAAGGTGCCAAGATTCGACACTACAACTCGCAAACTGGCGAGTTGCAAGAAGTGTGAAAGGAAGTTCAACCTTCGCTGACTTTCAAGTCTCGGAGGTTCGCACGGGAAGAGCACGGAGGTTCAACCCTTCAACTTGTGAAGTCACGAGTTGCAATGGGAGCTAGTGTTTAGCCTAGCCGGTGATCACACATGGAGGGCACTGACAGAAGGGAGCTATACCCATTTTGTGATATCAGGTATCGCGAGATTAGAAAGGAGGAGTCGATATTTTTGACTTGCAAACTCGCGATATTGCAAGTTGCGACAAGTACCTTTTGGGGTTAGGCCTTGGTCATAGTGTTGTGGTCACTCGAAGAGGGTGGAGCTTGCGCCTAGTGCTGCTCGCACAGGGGAGATTCCGAAAGGACCTATGGATCGATTGGAAGGAGATTCCAGCTGGGAATCAAAAGAAGTTGTTTTGGCTCATAAAGGAAATTGAATGATCCTTAAGATCGGGAGGCTGTGCAGAGACTTTGTCGAGGAAGAGGTGGCGTCTACAGCTTGTGATAAGCTCCATAGGTTTTTGGGGGTTCTATCCCTCGAGAAAAGGAAAAAATTTATTACGCTGAAGCGAGGTGTGTGACACACCAGGTCCTCTATCTAGAGGAGGTGCCCCACCAGCTGGGGGTCCTTCAGGTTCGGGGGGAAGATGCCCAGTCATAGCTACCCCCGCCACAACTACTTGATGGATCAGGGTCCACAACTTGGCTGGAAGACCCACACACTTCTCCAGTAATCTCTCATCATGAATGTGGGTCCTCATTCCCTTGGGCACACCCTGTAGCACCACCTCCAACTGGCGGTAGAAATCCTCTAACACCCTGTCGACCTCCATTGGCAGAGCATGTGACGGACCTACTCCCAGATCATCAAATAGACACCTCCAGCTAGCTCTCACCTCATATGTTGGACTCTCACCAGCCTCGTCCCTCCAACGTCGCTCTCCAACATGCAACTCTACTTTCGGCGGTCTCACTGTCCCTCCAACCAACTCTACCTTGTGACCCCACATCTTCAAACACACAAACAAAGATAGCATCAAAATCCATCCATCCATAAACATATGCTATAATATCAAAATCACAATACATGAAGAACACCAACATACCTCTATGGTCCCAATCCTCTCTAGGAGGTAACACCATATCCAAGTCATTCTGAAAGTCCATCCCACCATATGGGAACTGCAGTATGATCTGTGGCATGTGGCACCACACACATGCCAAATCAGTCGTAAAATAATGGCCACCCTTCCCACCTCCATGCCATACCAAAATCAATTCCCATCGCATCAGTCATGGCTCTCCTGCATCAAACACTAGTAGAAACACTATTGGGCGCAACATGGACACCCTCTCCAAAAACCACGCCACCAAGATTGATCCAAAGGAAAAGTCACCAGATTTGGATGTCTGACACTGGTTAATCTGCCCCACCATATTGGCATGCAACATCAACCCCCAAGTGAAGAAATCACCATCCATAACTCTTCTCATAATAACCAACTGACCACCAATTATCCTCTTAGTTTCTAAGGACCTGTAGATCCTCACAATCATCACAGTGATACACTGATGCAACAAATCGTCCATTGCCGCGAAATGGACAACCGAACCTGACATAATGTTCGGTCCCAAACAATACCTTTGTGCCATGTCTGTCAAATGTACACCCACTGGAAACTGGGGATCAATAGGTAGGGCCATCCCTCGAAAAGGGAACGCCATCAAGAAATAGACATCCTCCCTCACTGAGAATGTCAACTTCTCCCCCCGTAGAATGAATCATTGGAGATCAGTGCTCCACACAAAAATCAGATACTATGACAGGTAATATTGCACCCATATTAGTGGGCAGTCGAAGAACTTCATCAACCCATAGGCTGCCAAAAGTCTCTGAATTCCTGGCTCATTTCTCATCGCCTCCCTGAGGTGCTCCTAGTCCCACTCTCTCCAATGGACTGACATACTGAGCTGATCAGCTGCATTCACACCAACAACTCTTGATCAACCATCATCATCATTAAAAAATATCCAAAAAATATAAGTTTCTTCACCAACCCCAGCTTTGCCTCAAGTGCACAGTTGTCACCCCCACAGGCACGCACACATGTGCACCTGTTCTTCTCATAGGTGCACATCAATGCGCAGTTGTCGAAGAAATACATGCGCATCTATAGCACCCATAGGTGTGCATTAATGCACACCTGTTCTCTTCACAGATGCACACTAATGCGCAGCTGTCAGAGAAACAGCGGCGCACAACACACAGTTGTAATTTGAACAGGAGTGCACCCAATGCGCACCTGTTTTTCCCACTCACGTGCCAATATGCAAGGATTTTTTCCACACAGCCTCACACCATTTGCAGGAGAGGGAATTATACCCATGCATTTGAGCACAGATCGCCTTCCTTCTCCCGTGCATTGGTGGACCACCCCTATAAAAACCCCTTGTACGACCATCCGTACGACCCTGCCTAGAAAATAGACCCAAACTACTATGCAAGAGGATGAGACCACTAACCTGGCTCTCGCAAATCCTAGATCGGTCAGCTCAAACTCCCGTAATCTCCAAACTTACTCTCAAATCCTCTCATAAACTCACTATGACAACAGGTACAAATGAGGTGGCATTGTGGGCCCCACAGCTATATATAGTCCCTTTTTCCAAACTTCCATGCTCAGTTACGAGAGCTCAGAGTCTCTGTTTTCCAAACTTTCTTCAGCCATGGGATCTGTACCCTCACACTCGGGCCACCATCTACACCCAGCCCATGGGGGAACATTTTTTCACATCACGCTCAGGTACGCATGCTCATATTCAAAACTATCAAATAACTATTATATGTTCTTTATATTCAGATATTGTTCACATCGGGTATTCAATTTTAATGTGTGCAGGTACTTGGTAACCAAAAACTATCTCATCCCCTTCATGTATATGATCGACACTAGCATGTAATCATTCCCTCTAAATATCAATTGCATCTCCCAGTCACACCCTCCGACATTTTCCTATAGGATCCTCACATCTGGATCTATAGTACTATCACCTCTGCTGCAATTTAGTATTGTCACCCGGTAGCATTCTTCCCCACATGATTTGACCCATTTATATAGTTTCCCCTTTCACTTTGACACTAATGTTGCTTTCTCCCCCCTAGGGATGGGAGTCCTGATAGTCTTACGCATTTCTGAGAATCAACCACATACTCCTTCTCGTCATTTTTTCTAGCTCTCCCAATGGATTCACAGGTCATCTCGTCATGGTTTTATTTTAACTGCACCTCTGTAGTATCATTAACCTTCCATTTCATCCACAATCAGTTTTTCCACCTGCGAATTGTCCTCCATTAATCTACCTCATACAGAAACCTACCCATGGGCCCCTTACCCTCCAACAGGTCTCTGCATCACTTGCGTCCTCACAGGCCAAGCCATCTTGCATTCGGGCACCCGTCTCTGTATCTGTACACTCATCCCAAATCATTATTTATTCATTTGGCAATTTTACAAAAACCTTTGTTTCCAACATTTACTTAGCCTTTTGTTGTCGCCCCTCGACAACCTTATTTTTCTGGAAAAGAAACCCATGTCACCCTTGGTTGGGGAATTTACTATCCTCTCCAAATGTTGGCTTTGTCCATGTTCCTTATCAGTTCCTGATCTTATCCAGTGGATTTCATGAAGTCCTTTTTCTTCTTGGAGTCGCGTCTCCCTTTCTGTCAACATCAACACAGTTTCCAGAAGGGCGACGATATCTTGATTCTCATTACCTTTACAATGAGGAGTCTCGGATGACCCAGAGAGAACCATTATTTCTCTCTGCTATCTTTGACCCCCCTAACATTCGAATTCAACACACTCTCATGTTACGGTGGGTCTTACTATGCGACTATTGCAGTTGTTTTATACTAGCCGAAGACCTCTAAATTCGCTAGGCCATCAATGCCTATGAGTCATCGACACTTCTTACCGAATTCCTTGCCTCTATTCAGAGTATGTTCACCATCATAATTTTCATCTTCCATTATCAAACCAACCCGGAGGGTACTACAGATATCTACATTAGCATACAAATTTAGTTACTGTCTTCCATTTTTTATTTACATGACACGAGAATGGGCCATGCCCGCCTCGTTTGTATACATCTTTTATTTTCCACTACCTAGAGAAAGATTTGGGTCCCATAGATTCCCCTCTCCCTCCAATGGATAACTCTTCCAGTTCCTATCAACACTCTTCCTTACAATGGTACTCTCATTAGAATAAACATTGATGTATTTCGGCTATACATATGCTCCAAACCTCACACATCAGGGGGAATTTGTTATCACTGAAATTTTGTCCACAAATAGTTACAAGAATATAGCATCTCCAAACACCTATTAGTTCACCTGCAGCCCCAAACATGCATTTCCAAAAGGCACAAACTATACAACTGGTCAATAAACTAACATTCGTTGAAACACTAAAGGAAGTGCGCGCACGTGTGCAGGCCAAAAACGCCATAAAAGCGCACATGCGCCCGATGCGTGACTGTGTACGAGAAAAGCCACGCACTCCATTGAACGGTGCATTTATGGTTCTTGTCATCCCATCCCCCACTTCTGGACTAGCTACCAACTTGATTTGACCCTCAAATCTGAGCTGAATCCGAATGGGGGGCTAGTAAAAGACCTAAGGGTGCCCTAAAGGGCCCCTTGTTCACACTAAAGACCGGTTGGATATTGCCTCAAAGACTTGCTATAAAAATAGGCCATGGGTGCACTATGAATTCAAGAATCCCATTGTATTGTTATGCTACCTCTATTCTCCTACAAGAAACCTCTTTTCTTCTTGGAGCATACTAGCATCATCTCATTGAGCTATTCACCTCACCTCTTGAGGGAATAAGCTTGTATTTCTTCACCATTTGTTTTCTAGTTTAACATTTGTAAGAAGAGCTCTCACATAGGGGATTCAAGCTCCCTCCCAAGGAGGAAGAGGGGATCCATAAGTCCCCCTTTCTCTATGGTGTTCTCCCATTAATATACTTCTCCATTGATGGCATGATTATTGGTCAATTGTTTGATTAATTTTGGTTCTAATTTCCTCATGCATTTTAGTTTTATTTCATTAATTATTGTTAGCTTAGTTGTTTTTTTATTTCATGTGATTAAGTCGTTTGATTCATACACTAACCTTTTTCCTGTCTAGACTTCCAAGTTCCCTTATTTTTCTCATTGGAGTGACGAAAATGACACAACACCCATGATGGATGGTTGTAGTTGCACATGTCCTCTGATAATTTTTCCATAGTGATGATAGAGACCTCCATGAATTCAACATTTTCACTTTGGTTGGATAATTATTTATTACCTTTGGCTATCTCTTCCTTTAGGGATTTGTTCCCAACTTATAGCTACCTATTATTATCCATATTTTGCATTCCATGATAGCATTCGAAATTGTGGGCGCTTTGACCCGATCATTTATCGTATAAATATCCTTGTATCATTTGCATTTTTTTCACTAGAAAAGTCCATGGCAGTTACCTTCCCCAATTTGAGAAATAGAAAACCTAAAAGACAAAACCCTAATCCTAGAAGTTGGAAAAGAAAAGGTGGGGTCCTTAGGAAGCTAAAATTTGGAGTGACGTGTCAACTTCTTTGGGTCATAACCTTTTGTTCTAAAATCCCATTGGCATGCGCGATACATGTTTGGAAAGATCTCGAAGAGCTCTACAACTTGGAAAGTTACAAAATCACATTCTTCCATCTTGTGGACCCCAAAACATGCTGGGAAAGGCATGGAAATTTCTTTAGAAGTGTAGGACCTAAAATTTCCAAATTTAGGGTTTGTTTATAGATACCATGAATGGTCCTCTATATCTTCTAAGGTCTCTTTTAAAGGGATATTTTCCATGTTGGTTACATCACTGGGAGGTTTTCTCTAAGAATATTTTTCCATTTTGTGTTGAACAAATATTCTAGGTCACAAAATGGAAGCAAGTTCCATAATCTTGAGATTAATATCTTGTTCCAAGGAACAATGATTTTGAAGCCCATATTCAAAATATTGAATCTCCACTAGAGGGGTGGATTTCCATAGGTAGATCCATCTATCCTATTAAGTTTTCCAAACTTGAATTGTGATTTGGCACTATGAAGTTATGTTCACTTTTTTCTTCTTTCGTGGTGTAGAAAACATGTTAGACTCTCAAGCCCATGATTCTTATGGTTTTCACTTCTGTGGAGATTTCTATGTGCCAACCACCAAAATAAGAGGTTTATTTTTGGTATAGATTTATGTCACCATTTGTTTTCCAAGTATTGTTTGGTTATTGCTTCACAAATGTAAAGCTAAATTCTCAGCACCACATTGGGATCCTATATAGATTGGTGCTTCCTTCCTTCAAAACCCTGAGTGAATAAAGGGTATGGGTCACTTGCCCTTATAGAGAGATGGTTTTTGCAGCACCATTTTCAGGAAATTGTGGTTTTCCTTCATACATTCAAAAACCATGGGGTCAACAACTTGAAAGTCAAAATTTTCCATAATTCAAGTTGAAATTTCCATAACGCAGGTTCAAAATTTCCATAATGCAGGTTCGAAATTTCCATAATGCAGGTTAAAATTGCCATAATCCAGACACAAAATTTAGGAATCCCAATATCCAAAAAAATTGCTTAGAAAGGAGGGTTTCATACCATGGGTTTCTCCACAGAATTTTGCGGCACCTCCATGGGTTTGTTCAGATAGGGCATGATCTTTTGCCTCTTTCGATGTCTCCACTCTTGCATGCATGCTTTGGCCAGATAGGGAATGCTCCTCTACCTCTTTCGATGTCTCCACTCTTGCACAGATGCTTTTGTCGAATAGGGTGCTCTCAACTTGATGATATCATGCGTTGGCTAGCTAGGGATGCTCTATTCTCTATGGTTGCTATGTGCACGAGAGAATGTGTAATGCAAGGCGCTTGCTCTCTTCTCTCTAGTTTCTATGTGTGTGGGGAATGTGTAATGCACAGAACTTTCTTGAATGATTTATTGTTTGTTGTTTTTAGTTTAGTTTTTCTGTTATATATATATATATATATATATATATATATTTAATTTAATTAATATATATTATATTATATATATAATTAACATATATTATATAGTATAATATTATATATATATATACCTTCTCAAAACTAGTATGGACAAGGGGAATCCGGCTGTTTAATTAAAACAAAGCATTGTGATGGTCCCTATAGATGTTGACGCAATGTGATTTATGCCCATTGCTCTACATGTCAAAGTGAATAAATTCAACCAAGCACGGGTAAAGGATGGGAGTAAATGTGAATATATTAATGTAGCTAGATGCCTCATCATCTAATTAGTGACATGCATGAATGTATTAACAATATTCGCATCATCCCTAGCTACTATCTAGAGAAACCAAATCTAAGGGAATGAGCTTGGTAGAATTAGTGGGGAAAGAAGACCTTATTGAGTTTGAATCTAGTCTGAATTTGTACTGAAATGACTTGAGAGGTGTAGAATAAGTGGGATTAATTTTGATCTATAACCCTATGAATTAATCCTAGAACATCAAACCCATATCCTATAAATTGTAAATCATATAATCTATAATAAAGTATAACCCTTTTATTACCTAACACATAGAACCTCTATTAAATCGAATAATTAACCCCTACAACACATGAAATAACCTATAACCCCCAACCCATATATCCAGCAATACATAAAATTTATTTATTTATTGTTTGTTAATTGGTCCGGACCTTCTTGGAATTGGGATTAACCTTTGGCTTGAGAAACCATGACTCAGGGGCATCTAAGCCGTCAAAATCACCCAGGGATCGCACCCGGCCTAAGCCACACCAACCCTTAACATGGTTGGATTTTTTGTCCCTGCAGGTTTCGAACCGGTGACTTTTCAACACAGAGTGGCTTAACAACACACTCTGTCACCGACTGTCCTACACCTCGGGGACAATACATAAAATTTAGTAATCCTTATAAAACCTAACATTTATAATTTCTTTAATACATAACACTTAATTTCCACAACATCTATCTTTTATACCTTAAATGTAACATAGAGAAAACCTAAACCTTACCCATAATAACCTTGAACCCCTATAGTATTAACTATTTAACCTCTATAAATCCTTACACATATAACCCTTAATGATTTAAACATCTAATATTTATGGTCCCTAACCCTTTGACCACTAATCCCTATCCCCTATAACCATAAACCCCAATAAGGCCAAGCCCCTAGAATCTCGAACCCATTTCATAAAGATATTTTAAAACTATAACCATTATATAACCATGTTTATTGTCTAACCTTTATCCACTACCACCCATAGCCCCATAACCATTAACCCTTATCACCATTCATACCTATAACACATAAGGAATAAACCATATGTCCCTTGTAAAACTATTTAACACATATTGCTACTAAATTATAATGGATATAACCCCAAAATACTAACCCCTATAACGCATAATGCCTAGTAATCCTTGTCAACCCTAATTTCCACCTTCATCATGTATTAATCTCACTAATATGTAGCTAAAAAATGAGCATAACATAATTTCAAATAGATAGAAAACTAAAACACAATTTCATGACATGATTATGCAATGATGATATAATCAATGTGAAAAATAACTTTACGATTTCCCTATTTATGTAACATGTTGTGTTGATACTGAGAGGGGGGTGAATCAGTATCAAGTACAATTTCAAAACCTTTTTAGATTATACTTAAACCATTCAATTATATCCAATTATCAATGAACAATAGTATAAGAGTTACACCAATACACCACAATACACCATGCACAATATATGAGAAATAATCAATAGTTATTGTTCAAGGGAAGTAATGACTTCCAAAGGTAGCTACAACTTCCAAATATAAAGGGAGGGATAAAAATTCAAGAGGAAGATACAATCCTCTAATATCAAGAGAGGGTTTACCTCTCCATCATTTCCCCTTCCTTCCACCCAATAATATATGAGAGATAATAAAACTTTACAGTAAATCATCACCATCAACCAACCATCACATAGAACCTGATAATGCTTCCTGGGACTTCTTCAACTTTTGAAATTATTCAATTCTTGGAATACTTTGATCCTATAGATAATATTACTCAATGTAGTCTCTGAAACTCCTCCAATTTTCACTCCTTGAATCCTCCCCAAAAATAAGTTATAGAGAGAATGGTAGACCTTATTCAATTCTGGTTTATTCAGGAGAGCGAACTTGTACAGAATGCCCCGTGATCAATATTTAACATAAGATTATGAAACTCGCAAAAATGAAACTAAAGCCTGTACTCTTTCCAATGAAATTTTTCTCACTACATTTTGATTCTCTATGAATAAATTATGATTATTTTACCTGAAACACTCGTTTATTGACTAGCTTCAGGACTAGTCAAAACCCCTATCTTCCACAGAGTGTATCTCCAAAATTATAGCGAATAAAGAGCTGATTTTTTTACCAAAGGTACCTAGATATGTCTTCTCCATACCATATCAATTTAACCATATGAATCTTTATATAAAAAATTTTATAGCTAACATGGTAAGATGACCTGTAAATAACATACCTTAGAACACATCACCAAAAGACTTCACCCTCCCTTGAAATCCAGCCTTCTTTTCTTCAGATTTCCTATGAAATTAGACTTGTGTGTATAATGAATGTATAATGATATGCATTTATACCATTTATGTCACTTCCTTTTAAAATTAGGACCGACCTGACACTTTCTTATTTTGTAATTCTTTTCTTTAATTATCTTCAGGGCCGACATGTACTTCCTTCTTCAATTCACTTTGTCATCTTCACAAATTCATTTCTCCTCAACCATGAGGATCCATGTGACATTCCACCTACCATAGGAAACAACATGATGTATACTATCCATCCATGGGTGTTGTTTCTTCATGTGCATTGTAATTCATGTCCAAATACCTTCATCAATCTTGTGGTCCAAAACCAATGATGAGGGTTGAAATCAATGAAAACAACCAATCTTCCAACAATCTCCCCTTTTGTCGTTGATGGAAACACTCATTCTCCCCCTGTCATCATGATCCCAATTTCTCTCCCCCTTTGACATCAATGGCAAAGGGTAGGGCTTCTCCCCCTAAGTTCAATGGCATAAGGTGACCTTCTTCTTTGGGGCTGCTCCCCCTGAATATGTGGCACTCAATACTACTTCATCCTTATTTTTGGTGTTTAGGACTTTTTCTTCATTGGAATCATTTTTTGTGGATTTTTTATTCTCTCTCTTCTTCAAGTCTAGGATGTATATGTTGTTCGGTCTTCTTGTTGCAGTTGCAACCAATCTTCCTGAGTTATTTTTTCTGATTTTACATTTTCAGTAGTCAAACGTAAGAGTGTATCCTTGATCACACATTTTACTAACACTAAGTAGATTATGCTTCAAGTATTCAACCAATAGGGCATTCTTTTCTTTTACATTTTTTCTTCCAAGCTCTACTACACCTTCTCCAAGTATTTGGCAGATGAGTCATCTCCAAATGCAACATTGCCACCCTTTCTCTTCAAGCTAATGATTTTGTGTTGATCCCCGGTCATGTGTGAAGAACGTCCACTGTCTATGTACCATTCATCTTCTTCTTTACCTTATTTAATGGTCAATTCTATTCGACAATATTCATTGTTTGGAATCTCTTTCCTTCTCCATTTTTTGGTTGGCATAGGGACATCTTCATTCATATATATGAAATCTCGTTCTTTGTGACCAAGATAATTACATTTGTATCATACAATATTTATGTCCATCCATGGGGGAAATGAATTATAACTTCTTTTGAAAAATCCATGATTATTTCCATATCTTCTATTTACACCATTCATGTTTCTTTTGTATTTGTTCCTTTCATAGATTCTGCAATTAATTTCCTTATGTCCAAAATTTTTGCAAGTATAACAATGACCAAGAAAAAAAAAATTGATACCTTGGAGTAAGTGACTTTCTTTGTGATGTAGTCCATATCGGTTCATGATCTACTCTTCTGTAGTTTACTTCATACTGATTGAAGCTTATTTGATTCCTAAAGGTAGGAGGTCTTCTTGGATATTCATCTCTTTTGTAATCATTCCTTCTTTCTGGTATCCTGGTCCACTTCTCATCAATTGTGTGTGTAGCTCTTTCTTCAACCTTCTTGTTGGTATTTGCATCTTCTTTGTATGAAGTTTCACCCATGCATCCAAGATTTGTTAAGTATTTTGGCACTTGAAAGTTTCTTAATATATTCCTCAATGAGACAACTTCTTGTTCAAGTTTCTCACAATCTTCTTCTTTCTTCATCATTTGGACATCCCTTACTTCTCCTATTCTTATTTCTTCTTCGAGTAGACTTTTCAAGGAAATGGTTTCTTCTCTTAGTTTCTCAAAGTCTTATAATTGTTTCTTCAAGCTTACAACTGTCTTTTCAAAAATACCCAATTCATTTCTTAGTTTTCTATGTGTGTCTTTGATCTTGCTATTTTCAATCTCAACATGCTTCAATTTTTTAAGATTTGCATCTTCTTGTTGAATAATTTTTGCTTCATGATTTTCTTCTTCTTCATTGGAATTTTATTCTTCAGTGTCATCTCTTTCAATCCTTGCATGAGGACATTCAAATTCAACATGTCCTACTCCTTGTTGTTGGGTATTATACCCTACGGACTAATAAGCTAGTTCTCTAAACTTATACGCAGAAAATGCCCCTTAATATTTAACTTTTTACCTTCTACCCAAAATCTCAACCCCTTTTCGAGCAAACAATGGAAGAATTAACTCACCTTTTTAACGATGCTTGAAGTAGATCCTCCGTTGAGCCTTCTATTTCCTTGATGCTGCTGCCCCTTCTACAAAGCTTCCTGCAACCAAGATAAGACTACACCTGCATGCTACTGATCTAATAGGGGGTTAGAAATAAAACATAAATCAAATGACATAGATGAGATTCATGAACTTTGGGACGGGAAAAGCATCTTTTTCATTAGTCTCAAAATGAATCACTTACAATGAGTTCTGAGACTGGCCA
>ML780306.1:1616158-1723236 GCA_009831015.1 Picea engelmannii
CGCCCAGTGAGAAGTTAGGGCGCGGGTTGCTTGTTTTGAGTGGTTTTTTGAGGAGTTACTCAGCATGGCTTTGGCTAGGAAGAGGCATGAGTTGGCCTGATGCCAGGTAAACCTGTATGGTGCATTTTAGGGTTATAACACTCCTTCACAATTAAAGAAAAAGAACTAACCTCTATTTGCTTCTTTGAAATCTGAGATGTTGTAATTTGCTTCAACTTCTTCTTCTTCTACTACTTGTTCTCTTGCGTAAAGGTCTTGTATATCGTCACAAATATCTTTTGATGATGCACATGATCCCACCTTGGATTTCACTGAATCTGTCAATCCATCCAGGATGGTATCTATTACCAATTTTTTGTTCCTTTTTGCTTCCTTCTGATCTACAGTCTTTGGTTTCTTCAAATCTTTGTATCCTGGAGAAACTAAGAACCAAACATCTTCCCCAAGAGATTTCAAGTAAATTTCCATTATATTACTCCAGTACTCAAAATTGCTTCCATCAAATGGTTGAATCCCATTTGGAATTTTGTCTTCCATTTCTGCTTAGGATCTTCCTTCCAGTGGTTAAACTGTACTGAAGGTAACCAGCTCTGATACCAATTGTTGATACTGAGAGGGGGGTGAATCCATATCAAGTAAAATTTCAAAACGTTTTCAACTTTTACTTAAACCATTCAATTATATCTAATGATAAATGAACAATAGCATAAGAGTTACACCAATACACCACAATACACCATGCACAATATATGAGAAATAATCAATAGTTATTGTTCAAGGGAAGTAATGACTTCCAAAGGTAGTTGCAACTTCCAAATATAAAGGGAGGGATAAACCTCCAAGAGGAAGATACAATCCTCCAATATCAAGAGAGGTTTGACCTCTCCATCCTTTCCCCTTCCTTCCACCCAATAATATATGAGAGATAATAAAACTTTACATTAAATCATCACCATTAACCAATCATCACATCGAACTTGATAATGCTTCCTGAGACTTCTTCAACTTATGCAATTATTCAATTCTTGGAATACTCTGATCCTATAGATAATATTACTCAATGTATTCTCTGAAACACCTCCAAGTTTCACTCCTTTAATCCTCCCCAAAAATAAGTTATAGAGAGAATGGTAGACCTTATTCAATTATAGTTTATTTAGGAGAGCGAACTTGTACAGAATGCCCCGCACTCAATATTTAACATCTGATTCTGAAAATTGCACACAAGAAACTAAATCCCGTACTATTTCCAATAAAATTGGTCTCACTTCATTTGGATTCTCTTTGAAGAAGTTATGAATTTTTTTACCTGAAACAGATGTTTATTGACTAGCTTCAGAACTAGTCAAAAACCCTATCTTCTACAGAGTGTATCTCCAAACATGTAGCAAATAAAGACCTAGAGTTTTTACCATAGATACCTAGATATTTCTTATCCATACCATATCAATTTCATCATATGAATCGTTCTAGAAAAAACATTATAGAAAAAATGGCAAGATGACCTGTAAATAACATACCTTAGAACACATCACCAAAAGACTTCATCCTCCCTTGAAATCTGACCTTCTTTTCTTTAGATTTCCTCTGAAATTCGACTTGTGTGTATAATGAATGTATAATGATATGTATTTATACCATTTATGTCACTTCCTTTTAACATTAGGGCCAACCTAACACTTTCTTATTTTGTAATTCTTTTCTTTAATTATCTTCAGGGCCAACATGTACTTCCTTCTTCAATTCACTTTGTCATCTTCAAAAATTCATTTATCCTCAACCGTGAGGATCCACGTGACATGCCACCTACCATAGGAAACAAAATTATGTATACTATTCATACATGGGTGTTGTGTCTTCATGTGCACTGTCCTCTATGTCCAAATACCTTCATCAATATTGTGGTCCAAAACCAATGACTGGGGTTGACATCAATGACAACAACCAATCTTCCAACATGTTGGACCTCATATTTATTAAAAAACAAATGTTACAATATTAAATATTCATTACAATCATAAACCTACTCTAAGAATGTGTGGATTAGGAAATACTTGAATTTTTTTCTTCTTGATATGCTATGATAATGCTTCCTTTGGTCATATCCTTTGTGGGGTCCTTTTTATAAGGAAGTGTTCCCTCGTTTACCCATTCCTTTCATGTGGGCTCCCTCTAAAATTTTCATGGATGACCTTCTTTTGGATTCTTGACATAGTGGACTAAAATGTGTCATGTTTCAAAGTATCCCTATATTAAGAGATTGTGTCTAGGTTTAGTATTTATCTACCAAATTGGTCTTCGTTGGGAAGCCTTTGTCAAAATCCATGTCAACACAAATTCTACTGTAGGTGGTCAAATGTCACCTTTAAGTTTCTACTTGAAATTATTTGACTAGGTTGTTTTTTATTTTCCGGTAGAAAATCAAATATGAAAAATTGCAAAGGATGGTTGGGATTCCTTAAAGAAAATAGAGTAGAAAAGAAAGAGTTTTTCACTAGATAAAAAATGTGGGTCCACATATTCATGCATAGTATTTCTTTTCCCCAAACCCAAGGTCCATAGTTGAGGTATTGATCTTTGTATTCTACTAGGTAAAATTCAACTATGAACAATCCTTTTGCATGATAAAAACTAAAGGAATTATCCTTTGGTTTAAAGTTGATGATATCAATTTGTGTAAATACACTAATTTGGCTATAGGTTGTTAAATATGAAAATGAGTACTTTTCCCTTGATGTACTCTTATTTATCCACTTCATATTTACCACGAGGATGGATGTAGTTGGAGCTTCATTCATTATTTTCACATGAGGGAACTGTGCTAGTGAAATCCTTGTTGGGATACCTTTAAGAAACATGTATTTAAATGATGGCCTTATATTGGCTAAAGGAAAATACAAAGTGGAGGATTCAACTAGGTTTACGAGAGAGGCCACTAGGTATTCATTCATCACGCAAGGAATAGGAGGGGAGTTTAACCAAGAATCTACTATGTGATGAGGGCGGATTGAGGAAAATTATGAATTCTCATAGAGGGTTGAGATCATAGCTATGCAAGTGATTCTTGAGAATATTTGATAATCGTAGTTGTAATAGGCTTCATGGCTTGGGATATGGCACCCTTTACCCTAGTGGAAGGTAGCATGAAGAGAGGTGAGTTAAGAAATATGAAAGTAAGCATGGATTTGGAATACTTGGTCCCTATGGAGGATAAGAGTTGATGCAAGGGACCCTTGATTGCAAGTTATTTATATATGTATTAAGGAGTATTCAATGAGGTGGAGCAAGCCTATGAATTAAATGATAAATCTAGCTATTAATAATAAGTAAAGGAGGTAATCATTGAGGATATTACCAAGGTGATTATGAAACTAGGGCCTACACCCTAGTTGCATTCTTCATCAAACCCTAATGCATCCATGACACTTCAAGAAGCATTGTAGGGATGTACCTCAATCGATGAAATATTTTTTTTTTATTAGACTGTTGGGTTCCTTTTGTCACAAGAGTGAGAAAAAAGAGGTCCCTTAACTATCTAGTTAGGCTATCCGGAAAGCACATCAGACAATTAGTTGGTTAGTGGCTCAACTGACATAAAGAAACAAGAGATAAACAAAAATGAAATAAATCTAAACTAAGAAAAAAATAACTTGAAATGAATGCACAAAGAAAACACAAGAGATATATACCAAGTAAATTGATCTTTGAATTGATACTCCTTGGAGAAATATGGGAACTTATGAGTCCCCTCTTCCTCCTTGGGAAGGCTATTGAGTCCCCAGGTACAAAGTATTATTTCTGCTATAAATGGCTAACAAATAAAAATGGTGAATAAAAGAGTGATAGAATACTCAAGAGGAGAGAGAACTAACACTTGTTATGGATGCCCAAAAATTTCTAAGGGGAATATGGATTCCCAAAGCCAAAAATGAGCATCATAATAATACTAAAATGATTATTTTTTTCACATACAATGGCCCTTTATTTATAGGAGGATGGAAATATTTTTCTTAATTGGTTCCAAATGTGAATGGGAGGCCCTTGGAGGTACCTCCCATCCTTTGCAGTGATCCCAAGGAGAAATTTGGGGGAAATTTCAAGTCTGGGGGAGATACCCTTCATCCCAAAAGTGGTTGAGGCCCAACCAAACTCATCAATGTGTCATTTCTACATCTGCACGGGTATTTCAACTATAATTCACACACTTTGTGAACTATGTGCATCGTACATTCGTGTTATCCCATTCGAATGTGAACGCATGGATTTGGTTGAATGTGCGCAGATTTCCAGAAGCACTTTTACATAGTTTTTTTTTTATTTTCTTGCCAAACTAAGTGTAATCCTTCCATGAATATTGGTAGTATGTTTTGTTTCTATTAATTTTTTCTTAATACATTGTCTTTATTTGTAGTGAGTCATTTTATGGTGATAATAGATGCCCCATGATATGTGAGGTTAGGAGCATATGTATAGCCAAAATAAATCATAGCTTCTTTTGATGATGAAATTTTGTAGAAAGTGAGAAAACCTAGACTTGAGGAGTTATGGGAGTCATCCATCAGAAGGAGAGGGGATGGAAGATTAGTACGAAGTAGGATAGAAAAGAAAAGAGTGTTTGTAAAAATGAGGTGGGCATGCCCCATTCTTGTATCATAATACCATAAAGAGATAGTAGTAACTGAACTTACTAGCGAAGTAGATATATGAAGCACCCTCGAGGGAGTTAGAAAACAAAAGTGATGATTCTGATGATGGAACTAGATCTGAATCGAGTGGTGAAGGACTCGAAGCCATTGACGGCCTAATAAAATTCATAGGTCTTTGGCCACTGCTAAAAACTGCAAAGGTCTCATAGGAAGATCCACTATAACATGAGATTGTGATGGAGTCGAATGTCATGGGGATCAACAACATCAAAAATAAATTAGGACTCTCTATGTGTCGTCTGAGGCTACGCATTGTCATTGGAATGAGAGCCAATATGATGTCACTTTTCTCGAAATGTTCTGATGTCGATACGAAAAGTAACGCAATGAGATGAAGGAAAGGGATTTTGGATATCTTGGTGGATCATCATGGTGACAGAAACTGTATTAGTACTAGTGAATGGGGTGATGATCGTGACCGATGTCTGGAATATAAAGGATTCCAAAAATTCCCTTGGTTCGGGGGTATTGATGGATGGAAGAAACTGTAATATACTATCTGGTGTCATGAGGATGACCAGATATGGGAAAACTTTGTTGAAGGGGTGAGACTACAATGGGATGTAGAATAGGTCAAAATATAGAGCGATATGGGACACAAAGGTATATAGGTGGTCAACATTTTGGCTTGGATAAAAATGGATTGCAGAGGGTGTGAGGGTAGTGAGATGCCCCAACCAAAGGTAACAAGGGTTACATTGTGCCAAGGGAAAAACCGTCATTGGGTGCGATGGAAAAAATCTATTGTACTTGTTGAAACATAAAACATCAATTTTACAATTACCAAATGAATAAATAATGGGGTTGAAAGTACATGTACAAAAAGGGGTGCCCTAGTGGAGTATGTCTTGGCCGATAGAGGGTGCAAGTAGTGATTGGTGGAGGGTGGGGGCCCCATTGGTTAGTTTTTATACTATGTAGGTGAATGGAGGATGATGTTGTCGATGGGAAAGTGATGGTGGATGATGTGGAAGGTTAATGATAATGCGGAGGTGCACTCTAATGTAACCAAAAAGGAATAAGGTGGGAGTCAGTAATGGGGTGTTTAGCATGACTAGGAGGAAGAAGTATGAGGTTCTTACTCGGGGGTATAAAACTACCAAGACTCTCAATCCCAATGTATAGAACAACATGAGTGTCAATATTCCAAGGGATAAATATATGTGGGACAACTCATGGAGGTGAGAGAGCTACTAGATGACGGTACCTGAATGAAAATGGAGGTGATGGTATCGTAGAGACATATGTGGGGAACCTAAGGATATTGTTAAGGGGTATGATTGGGAAATGTAGGGGGTTGAATGATATCCCCTTTTGAAATATATACCTCGAGGAGCCAAGAGATTCCATGATTGGCGGCATGAGAGGGGCCGTAGGTGAAGACCTGCACATTCGAACCAAATACCTAAAATGAAACATATCTTTTTGAAAATAAAACATGTGTATAAAAATTGCATAATAATGAAATGATGACAGGGGATGCATACCTACACCCGGGGTGGCCAAAAGTGGTCCACGGGGTTCCAGACTGAAAGGAAAATCTGAGAGTATCGATGTGAAGGTGAGGGAATTTGGGTCCCATGGGTGCGAAAAGTGTGAGAAATAGAGCTTGAATGATTCTGAATCAATGCAAGGAATTTGAGCTAGAGGGCGTATATAAGGGCATGAGACCCTCATATCCACTTCATTTGTACTTGTTTTTGTGGAGGTCTGAGAGATATGGGAGGACATGCAAGGTCATATGCGAGTAGCAAGAGACCAAGGTAAGTCATAAAAACCTCCTACATAGTGTAAGCATTCTTTTGGGAGGGGAGGCAACATCGTAGGAAGGGTCGTACGACCATTTGTTTGAGTGGGGGGTGGACTGTGTGGGAGAGACTATGATCTACATGAAAATATGTGTGAGAGTAATTAATAAACCCATGCATAAGGTGTTGTTGTATTAATGGAATCTGCACAGAGGTGCACGGTTCTCAGGGTTTCATCCGCACAAAGGGTGGGTTGGACGTGTGCACGATTGTCTGAGTAACAGATGTGAAACCGTGTAAAGTTGTATAAATAAATAAAAGTCACACCCAAGGGGATGGAGAAACTACATGACTGTTTGGTGAACAATCGCGTAGGAGGGAACAGTTGTAAGGGAAGTAGTTGTGCAGGCACGAACGACTGTTAAGGGAACAATGGCATAGGGGAAATGATGGGTTATATGTATTGGATAGGAATTGTGTCATAATGATGAGCTAACATAGATTATGTTTCTATGGATGCGGGTTGTTAGTTTGATAGAGAGGATTTTGGTGCAATGGAGGGAGAGAGATTGGGAGTCTCTGAGGAGAGAGGTGGGAGTTGACGCACAGATCCAATGACATTTGGCCCAGGATGAGATGCTATGATTTTTTTATTGTGCACTGATCCATACCCAGGATCCACTGTTAGAATTCATAGTATGGATGTGAAAGCCATGTCGACAGTGTTTCTTGGTACGAGATCAAGAGCTACGGATTACCACAAACATTGATATTTACTCTATTATTGGGCTCCCGTTTCGAGGGGCAGTTGTGGTGGAACAACCATGACCGTCATCTAGGGTAGTTGTGGGGGAATTGGTGAGGCGATACTATTCAAGGGATGTAGTTTTTATTGGTGGATCGATTGTCATCATCTTGTTTGACTCGTTGTAGATATAGGTTTATTGTGCGATGGTGGTCTGGATCTACGGGTCACTAGAGACGCATCACATTTCTTGTGCGCAAATAATGATCATGGAGCAGGATATGAATGGTCAGATGTTTGTGTGGGCCCAATTAATGCATATTTGTATGGTGGAATAATTGGACTAGTTCATCGTGAGTTCACCTTTGGCTCAAAGGGTGGTTTTACTATGCCCTTAGGCTATTTTGGATATGCCCACTGAATAGGATCCATGACTCATGAGGTGGGAAGAGTTGATGCCTCAATAGGGGGGGGCGTCGGGGGTCCATAGTTTACCCTTACATTCAAGCGGGTCTGGTGTAAAACCCCTTAGGTGTTCTATACCTTCGTGTATCACAGGATGGACTTCTGACTCCATCCAAGCATGCACCTATTGCCAGGGCAGGACTGGGACGACCAGGGTGCGTATATGTCAATTTTGTATTTATGTTTTGTCATTGAGGTTATATATGGGTGTATTGTTGGTACTGATGCACTTTTTTTGGTTTTGGTCATGTAGATGTGGGACCCAGTGGTCTTGAGTTTGATATTTCTCAAGGGGTGGTTGACAAGTAGGTTGAGGGGCAGGGCTAGGAGACGTCGTCGATTTTTTGACCCAGGGGTAGGCCTGACACATGTAGCAGGGGTATGACTTGCACATGCATTGGGAGCAAGACCAATAGGGGTCAAGGTAGAGTTGAGCTGGGGGCACATGACCGAGACCTGGAGGAGTTGAGGAGACACCTCGAGGGTGTCTTGGATAGGGTCCCCTAGGATTTGTGGCTTTAGATATGAGATGAGGGTATCCTGGAGTTATGCATTGGTGGGTACCCACACTGGAATTCAATGATTCTTCAGGAAGCGGTTGTAGGTGTAGTGATGACAGTGTGGATTCATGTTGTGGATATTCCATCTAGGGGAGCTCCACCATCTGGTGGTGATGTACCTCGGCTAGGATCACCCTAGGTGTTAGAAGGACCAGATACATGAAGGGCCTGATTTTGTATGGAGGATTCATTATAACTCCCATTTTTGTATAAATGGTGAGGGGGCCTAGACACAATGCTAAGGAATTTTGTATATGTATTGTTGTATCAAACACATATTTTTTTGTGTCGTGAAAAATCTATATATATGAGTAGAGCATTGTTGGAAATCTGTGTATGTACTTGATGTATGAGATGTTTGTGTACACTTTTTTTATTTGATGGATAAATGTGAAATGTAAGTTAGTGTGATAAATGTCAATCTAGTACTTGATTAGCTATGTGATGTTCCATTTGGTTGTGGTTCCTAGATATATGAGTAAATGTGATTGACTCAAAATTTCGGAGTAGCAATTTCACTTGCAGGTACTTGCGATAAACACATGGATCACGAACATAGTACACGTTATTCAGTTGATGAACGATGAGCTCGAAATATAAGATAACACTAGGTGGTGAATACAAAGGTGATTGGATTTTGAGAGAAGGCCAATGATAATTGTGTATTCATCTTGGTTATTGGTGGCAAGAACAAGGAATATGCCGCTAGAGTGGAGCAACTAATGGTCTGGATTGTCAATAACCCAAGCTACTGAAGTGATATTTTGGGTCCAGTGGCTAGCTCCATCCATGTACCCAATGTGGTAAGTGAATAGAAAAATCATTTGTTGACACAAGGATACTGGATTAAGCTTACATAATGAGAGAGCTATAAAAAAGACTAAGAAAAACTAGGAAAGCAAGGAAAGACTAAGGTAGAATGGTTACACTCAGGGGTAGAATTTATTCAAGTATAACCCATTGACCAGGGCCTTAAGGCTAGTGCCTCTGGGGTGGCCTAAAATTTAGGTTACCTTAGTAAGGAAATGAAGGATGATATAGGGTCCTCACCATAGGGATTTAAATTTTCCGTGGCCGAGGGTATCGTGGACGATATTGTAGGCAAGAACAAGGTTGCCTTAGGTAAAATGAAGAAGGTTAATATGGTGATCAAAGGTGGCTTTTGTCCACTTTTTGGCTACTTCATTGTTTTGTAAGGATGCTCGTCGATCTTCATCGAGAGATTCTAGGGATAAAAATCATTGCTCTAGGGGAGGTGTATTTGGAAAGAGCTCAATTTTCATGTGTAATGTTGGGATTTAACACTTGATGGTGAGGACGGATTTAATGTCATGGACTAAGTGGAATGGTGTGAAACCAGTGACTATTTTGACAGTTTTTTGGTATTCCCATAACACTAAAAAAATAATATGGTGCCAATTGGTCTTGTGTTTGTAAATTGTGTGTTGTAGCATAGTTTTGAGCACTTTATTGACAACCTCGACTTGTCAATTGAATTGTGGGTAGTATAGCGAGGATAACTCATGGGTGAATCCTAATTTGGTCGATCGTTCTATGAATACTTCATTCTTGACGTGCTTCCCATGGTCAATGACTAGCTTTAGGGAGACCCCAAAGTGAGAGATGACATGGTTGAAGAAAAAATGCACCACTTTGTCAGTCATATTGTTAAATGTGGGAATTGCTTCGGCCCATTTGGTGAAGTAGTCAACGATGATCGTGATGTACTTGTGTCCATTGATGGAAGGAGGATTTCATGTCATGAAATAGATTCTCCATTTACATAAGGGGTTAACATTGATTACGGGGTGTAACAGAGCAGGTGGTTCCCAAGCTATTTTTACATATAGTTGGCATTTGTCACATTGTTAACTGCATGGATGTAGCCATGAAACAATGTGGGCCAAAAGTAACATGCCCGAATTATCTTTTTGGTAGTGGACATGTTGAATAAGTGACCACCGCAATCCCCATTGTGGCCATTATTCAGAACTGTCTCGACATCTTCTAGGGTGAGGTAACATCAAAAAGGCGTGTCGACGCCTCTATGGTAGAAAGCGTCTCCTATGAGGAGGTATCATGAGGCTTGGTTTTGAATGCGACGATGATCATCATGAGATAAGTGTGGACCAAAATTTTGAGTGCGAAGGTAGACCAAAATATCTTTATACCATGAATCTGTTGATGATATAAGAAATAAATTCTCTTCCAGGAAGTTCTCATTGACCGGGTCTATAGAATCAGATGGAAAGTCTACGAGGAATTCAGTGAGAATGCGGGATTTCTTTCTCTTTGGGGTGGTGAACTCTAGGTCATATTCTTGGAGAATGAAATCCAGTGAGAAAATTTTCCATTGATCTGGTGGTGACTCAAGAGGTAATGCATAGGGTTGAAATCAAATATTACTTTGGTGGTATGAAGCAGTATATAATGACATGGATTTTGAACTATGAGAACGACTGCAAGGGATAACTTATCATCGTGATTGTACTTGAGGAGTGTCCCAAAGAGGTTATTTTTGGTGTATTATATAAGATGCCTGCATTGGTCATTGTCAACCTGAATGAAGACTCTGACAACCGAGGCATCGAAGGCTGATAGGTAGAGTATGTGATCCCTATCATAGTCTGGTGGACTAATCAAGGTCAATTTGTTTATTGCATGTTTTAGTGAATTGAAATAGGCCTAGGAGTGATGGTCCCAATGAAATAGGATGTCTCGATGGAGTAAGCATAGGAATATGTGGGCACAGATGGCATAGTTCAGGATGAAATGTCGTAAGAAGTTTTATTTTCCCTGGAGGCTTTCCAATTGGTGTAATTTCCTGGGATGGGGGATATCGTTGATGACCTAAAATGTAAGGGGGTATATGGTGATAACTTGTTGGGATATTATGAATCCCAACAAGTGGCCTACAGTGACGCAAAAGACACATTTAAGTAGGTTGATTCGTATGTTATACCTTCAGCAACATTCATAGATGATCTGTAGACCCTCTATGTGTTGGGAACGTTTCTTGGATCGAGTTGTGAGGTCGTATAATTAGGAAAGGATGATGTGAGTGAGATCATTCAAGTTGTATTTCATTACGCATTAGAAAGTGACTCCGACAGTTTTTAGTTCGAAGGGAATAACTCGATAGGAGAAGGTGACCCACAGGGTTTTGAATGTGATTTTGTATTGGTCTACCTTCCAAATTTGGATTTGGTTATAGCCAAAAAAAATTGTCCATGAGGGAGAGGAATTCATGACCGACATAGGAATTGATGACTTGATCAATGAAGAGAGTGGGGAAGTTATCTTTGGGACATGCTTGGTTGAGGTCACAGAAGTCTGTGCAAACTTGAATGGTGCCTTGTTTTTTATTGACTGGAACATGGTTGGAAACCCACGATGTGTATGCAATGGAGTATGTGAAGCCAATAGTATAGAGTTTGTCGATCTTGGCTTTGATCTCCATGGATTTGGAAGGGTGGAGGGGGAGTTTCTTTTGGAAGACAAGGCCAACGTCAGGTCAAGTGTCAATACAATGTTCAAAAATAGTTGGGTCTAACCCTAGCATTTTAGCGTATGACCAAGAAAACACATCTTGATATTCCTAGAATAAGGATTTGTACACTATGATTTCCTTTGGGGAGCATGTTTCCCCCAGGTTCATTTCTTCTACGACATTGGTTTTGAACGAAATGTAGATTTTTATGGTGGTGAGATATTGGCCATGTTATCTTCTTCAAATGCGTCAGGGATGAGTATTGGATTTTTGAACCAATCTAAATGGCCAAAAGGGATGAAATATTTTTATTTGATGGTATATATGGGGGCATCTACTGGTGGGTGGAAGGCGTTGTGTGCAAAAAAAAGGGATCAATGATGAAAACCATCCAAGGGGTAATCGGGTGCGCATAGAACTTCTAAAATTTATTCGTCGGACTAAAAGGTGATGGAGTACAAGGAGTCTATAACTATTGTGAGTGGGGTGTCGATATTTGTGGGTGTAGTTGGTAAAGGTTGGATATCGTTATTTGTTCCTAATGTAGATGGAACTATGGGAAGGGATGAGCAATTTTCATTAGACTTCATGAACCAAATATCCATATGGGAACTGGATGTATTGTAGTATGGAGGAGGGGGAATCTCATAAACCAGTGTTACAGGGTAGTTGGGGGGGGTTGGGGAGGAATTCCTTGCATCGTTCTGGAATGGCCAAAGGGGTCAACGAACTGGAAGTGGTCATGTCGTGACTGTTTGGATGGTGATCGTTTATGTTCATGTGTACTGTGGATGGTAAACTTGTGGAAAGGGAAGAAGGGAGGCCCTCCAGTGTGTGCGTCCCTCGATGATGAGTGGACAATGGTATGTGTAATGGTCCATAGAGTAGCATAGTGTGAAAGGGTGTCCCATGCAATTGTTTACTGATGTAGAGACATATATAATGCCAGTAACTAGTTTTACCAATGATATGGTTTGGGATGACTTAGGTAATGTGGTCTGATGCACTGCTGCTAGAGTGTCCTGAAACTGAGGGAGGGTTGGGTAGTGGTGCGTATAATGGTTGTATTGAGAACAAATCGTGCAATCATTCTTGGTTCTCAAACTAGAAGGTTTGGAGGAGGAAGGTTCTGGTGAGGATGGTAGTGCTACTAGTGTAGATAGTAGTGGTGTACTTATGTGTTTTGGAGTGAGATTTTGTAACTTGGTTAAAGTAGAGAAGATATTGGTAGGGTTTCCAACAATGTTGCACAATGTGCATGGAGGTGGTATGTGAGGTTGGGAATGGAGGGAAGGTTCCTTATTTTTATGTGTTCCTCATTGGTTGGTGGTAGAGCCCCCTATTCTAGAGGTAGGGTCTCCTATAGGGGTAATATTACCTCCAATTGTGTGACCAGTTCGGTGATCCATTGAGCATGGTAATGGGGCCACAAATTGTGGTGGAAGGGACAAAACTAGTACCATAGTTGGTGGTTCTAGATACCATAATGGAATGGCAATGAGCATGTTAGGTAAAGTGAGGGTGGTAGAAACTTGGTATGTTGTTACTCCAGGGGAGGGTAAAAAAGGGAATTTGGGTGATGGCCTATGGGACCATCTTCCAAACGGGGATTTGACCCATGGGTGGTAAGTTCTCTGATGTTCCATCGTGAGAATTATGCATGGGGTTTTCATCATGAAGTATCGATATGGTAAGGGTAGTGGAGTCTAGTGAGTTCTCCATGGATGGGGGTTTAGGTATCTCAAATTCATCAGTCGTGACGATGCACAAAGTGGTCATAGTGGGGGTGGGAATCCTTCATATGTACCAATAAAATATGGATCATGAAATGGCCTTAGTATGACATATACCATGGGAAATACATCAATTCTAGAGTGGATTAGTGGCAGGATGTCATCAATGTGTCTTTATTGGTTGGGTTCATGGTGGGTCAATTGATCGATGGTGACATTTTTCCAATTATGGGGGAAGAACATGGTACGGAAGACCGAGGAAGGTACATATTGCATGGTGTACATGTAACTTCATACGAATAGGATATTATAATCCAATTGGGCATCGCTAACTTCTATGTTGATGAGAATTTTTTTCCCCCAAACTCAATTAGAATGTTTTGATACAAGACTTTTGATTGGGATGGGATACCATCATAATATCGAAGAATGATGGTGGAGGGGATAAACTCAGGTGAACCAAGTTCCTTATAAACATATTATGACATGATCCATGTGGATTCTCCTTTGTCTATGATGCAGCGATGGACGTTGATATTCTAGATTTTGATAGGAATCTAGAATGTGACTAACGATGGAAGTCACGGGTCTACTCTATATAATTTAAATGTGATTATATGGGTGTTTGTTGGATCTAATGCCCCGATTGTGAAATTAATTCCTTTCATTGGGAATGGCATGTTTGAAGTACTTATAGAACTGACACGGAAATGGGTGATTGAGTGAGGTCATCAATAAGATTGTAGCTATGGGAAGCCCTAGCATGAGGGTTATGCACATTCCTGCACAAGTGTGTGTGATTCTTGCATGCTATGGCTTTAGTATTAGGATTAGGGATCATCAATGGTTTTCTAGTTGGTGTTTGGGGAGCATCCGAAGTGGTGAGTGATTGAATTATCACATATTATTGAGAGGACAAGTAAAAGGCTCAAAAATTAGTTAAGCGAAGCACAAGATATTATCATCCAATTGAGGGAGGAACAAAGAGAACACATGAAGGATGCATTTAAAATCATTAATAAGTGTCATGATTCCATTGATAAGAGAAAAAAAAATGGTATAAAGGTCTTTACCTTTACATAGGCAACTCAAGCATATCTACTAGCAAAAAATGTCTTTAAAGAAAGAAAACAAAACTCTGAAACAAAGACTACAACCAATTGAAATTGATGATGAGGATAAGAGGAAGTTAGAATTGCTTATAGAAGTAGTTGAGGTGTAAGATCATTGATCTGGAAATATTTAGTTTTTTCCTTATTAATATTTTGTCATCATAAGAAAAGGGATAAAACCCAAACCCTAATTTTGCAGCTATTATGAAACTTGCAAGCTATATATATTTTCATAATAAATATTGTTCAAGGTTAGTTTGTTAATATTATTTTCATTATATACATAACCTAGAAAGCCCAAAATTGCAGACTGTGACAGTTAGCATTGGAGATAAGAAAAAGAAGAAATTGTGCAACATGGGCACATTACACAAGTGTTGTAAGTGTCAATTTTTGCAGAGATGGGTTTCATCATGGTGGACTCATATTGGATGAGATAGAAAATTTTGAAGGTGATATTAAATATAATTCATCATAGGAATATATACAGGTTATATCAACATGAAGCTAAGTCTCATTTTTTAACCCTATAGCCTTTTGCTACGTAAAAATCCCCCTGCGGACAGGTAGATGTTCCCTCAGATTGTAGACCCCTAATATCGATATAGAAAGATTCAAATTGACACTAACATCCCTTTGAGATTTTCTTAACTAGTTGAAAAGAGATAAGGAGGAAAGGTGGTTGTACCTATTTGCGATGTTCGTCCTCGTTGCTCCAATTTGAGCTTGATCTCCAAACTCATTCACACATCTTGATACCTACAAACCATGGACAACAAAGAGACACAAGGAAACTCTTACTCTAGAATACTATATTAAACAAATTCATCTACAGTAGACAAGCATATGTAAAGATATATAAACTAGAAGGAAATAGGCCAAGCATATATTAATGAGAAAATTAAAAAGACACTTACAATCTATAGATGAAGTTGCAGTAGACTCTCCAAGTCCTCCTTGTCCATCCCTTACACAATGCTCCCAAGATCATAAGTTTTATATCCAAAATATTCCTCCCAAGATCATAAGTTTGATATATAAAAACTTCCTCCCAGGATCATAAGTTTGGTACTTCTAATCTTCCCTCCTTCTCCATGGAAAGTCTTCATTATATAGGATTTGGAGGCTTAACCACCATGGAGAGGATCACTCATCAAATCCACTAAAATGGGATCTCCAAGATATTTAGGGAGAAAATATCTCTTAAGGATTTTAGGGAGGAAATATATCTCAAGTATTTTAAGGAGGAAATATTTCAACCATCCATGAGATCCTCAACTTCCCCTAAAAAATAGGAAACCAAATATGAGGTGGATTCTAACACTAAATTAATTTCCTTTTCATGAATATTAATAATAATTCATGTGCACATAGTATTTTGACCTTCATATAATATATTTATCCTCCACAATGACTATGGATTGTGACATATGTTATTTCATGGTGTTGAGGTGTATGTGACACTTAGCAAGGTGCATATGACACTTTTACGACACTTACGACACTTAGGGTGAGGTACCTAGGTGTGGAAATTTGATGTGTAACACTTGCAGGTGGTAAACAGTCCCAAAGTTTTAGGTTTTGTCGGCATTGAATTTGTTTGCAAGTTTCCTTAAAGTTTCCGTAAAGTAGGCTTCTCACTTTTCCTCTGAAGGACATGCAAAAATCTCAAACAACAGACAAAGCACTTGCATGGATACACTAGGTTTTTTATTTCACTAGACTTGGAAATTTCATTTAGGAGCTTAGTGTAGGTAACAGTCTGTATAATATCATCACTTTGAGATTCTCTTTCTATGTTTTCCAGTATGTGTTTTAAGATGGCAGTAGTAATATTTAGCAGTGTACAATATAGTTCCAGTTTTCATTTTGGCTTCAGTTGTAGAATGAGTTGGTTATAGGTTTTCAACTTGTATTTTTTGAGTTAGGACTAGCCCAATGGATCAAGAATAGGTCTTCAGGTTCTTTGTTGCCTCACAGAGAGGACGCCATCCCCATTGGAGCCCATATTATCACATCTTATTGAGAGGACAAGTAAAATGCTCAAAAATTAGTTAAGAGAAGCACAAGATATTATCATCCAATTGAGGGAGGAACAAAGAGCACACATGAAGGATGAATTTAAAAGCATTAATATGTTTCATGAGGCCATTGATAATAACAAGATAATGGTATAAAAGGTATTTACCTTTACACAGGAAGCTCAATCATATCTACTAGCAAAACTTGACTTTAAAGAATTAAAAAAAAACTCTAAAACAAAGACTACAACAAATTGAAATTGATCATGAGGCTAAAAGGAATTTATAACTTCTTACAAAAGTAGCTAAGGTGTAAGATCATTGAGCTAGAAATATTCAATTTTTTCCTTTTTGATATTTTGTCATCATAAGAAAAGGGATAAAACCCAAACCCTAAATTTGCAACTATTATGAAACCTGCAAGTTCTATCTCCTTTCATAATAATTCTTGTTCAAGTTTAGTGTGTTAATATTATTTTCATTATATACATAACCTAGAAACCCTAAAAGTGCATATTGTGACAATTAGCATTGGAGATAAGAAAAAGCAGAAATTGTGCAGTGTGGGCACACTACGCAAGTGTTGTATGTGTCATTTTTTTTAGAGATGGGTTTCATCATGGATGACACATATTGGATGATATAGGAAAGTTTGAAGGTGATATTAAAGATACTTCAGCACATGAATATATATAGGTTATATCAACATGAATCTAAGTCTCATTTTGTATCCCTATAGCTTCTAGGCTTTTGCGTTTTGATGGACAAATCATTGTTTTAAGTAATGATGAATGTTTATAGAGCTATATATTATGTTATTTCAAGTTCATATGTCATTAAATGGTCATTATGTTCCATCACCATGTCAAACAAGCGAAGAAAATGGAAATAGGGTACTCATTACACAAGTGTTGTAGTTTTGAGTTGAGTAGCGAGCTTGTTGCGCAAGTGTATTTTTATCATAAATCTTAAATCGCGGGCCCATTTTACGTGAAAATTTTATAGGAGATGAATGAATGTAATATGAATAATCTCACTTAATTTCATGTCAAAATGATTCACTTCTTTTGATAAATGAGCCATCAACATCTAAAACCATTTTTGAATTTTCTAGAGATCCTTGAACTGGGTTTTTCCCAAATTTCTCCAGTAGAAGCATCATGATGATATTAACTTTCTGAAAAAAATTATCCTAACCCAGTTTATCATTTGAGAGAAAACAAAAATACCAACTCCATAAATTTTGTTGTGCAAACACGTTTTGCAAGTGTTGAAGAATACAATTGCACAATTAAATGAAGAACATGCTACACAACTATGACAGGGCAGCCATATCATCAGCCAACTCAACTTCATAACATATCCACCTGTACTAGATTTCCTATAACAACTTTAGAGCTTGATGACATGAAGATAGAGAGTTAGGTGTCCTTTTAGTCAAAGTTGTTATGATGCATTTAATATAATAAGTTGACTTCTACATTTTTTCTAGTTAGTTCCTATTTTCAATGAAATTGAATTCAAACTGTAGGAAAGTGGTTGAATTCAACCTCCTCAGCTTGAGGAAGATTTTTTCTATACATTTTTGTAATTTTGATTGACTAAGTGTGGGAAAAAGAACATAAGGCATTTTCTATTGAGCATTTTGTAGCCTTTTCTGGATTTAATGGAAAATTAATGCAGAAGTTCAATACTTTCAAATCCAAAATTCTTGTGCTAGTAATTTGAAGTGTGTGTTTCTTTCGTATGTATGTATTTCTCATTTTTTCCCTTTTTTCATTTCATCTGCAAGCTTCATGTACTTAAATTGAAAAGTGATGGTTTGGAATTCATCTAATATTGATGATCTAGATTAAAACAATTAAAGTACTATATCTTCTTCTTAACTTAGTCAGAATTCATTGAGGTTGGTGCTCTAATTATAGTTGTATGTTTTCATTTTTCTTCCTTTACACAACAAAAAAAAAAATCACTGAAGTATTTTCAGCTATCTAGCCTCTATTTCATTGATAGTTCCACCAACCAGTCATTGATAATTCCATTTTCCACAAAATTTACTCCATGCCCAATGGATACCTCATCCTAGCTCTACCACCAATATTTTTACAAACCTTATTTCCATTTAAAATATGTCCACTAAGCCTAATTTACAGTGAGAGAGCCCTCTCTAGTTTGGAAAGGCCGGATTCCAAGCCTAAAGGTGGTTTGAAGGTTACCTTCGTGGTTTTCCTCCCACAACTGGGAAAATTATGGAGTGCTAACATATGGATAAAGGGATATACTGTATTGGTGACTACGAGTTTGTAAGAGTATTTCCTCTTTAGTAGTGAGGAGGATAATGCGACCAGTTGCGTTCCCTGGATGGGTTTGTTCAGTTGGAGGAAAGTGCCACTATGGGTGTGGGCGTTGGACCCATTATGGATGAGTGTTAATGACTCCTTGATGTGTGATAGAGTTTTTTAATACACCAGTTATGATGGTGGTTTATAAGAAGGAGGTCCTTGAGGTGGACCTTGAGGGTTGGGAGCCCATTGGGGATTCATGTCGCCCTTCATCCATTTTTTATCAGAATTTTGGGGGAAATGGTGAGTGTAATGGCCATATTCACCACATAATGCACAAGGGAAATTGATTCAAATGTTTTTATTTCTCTCTTGTCAGGATTGACCATTATTCCCCCTTGGGGATTTTGGTTGGGTCGGCGTTGGTCTCCCCTAGCTTGGGGGGTTTATTGGGGGGGTTCCCTCCTTGTCCCTAGTTCCTATTCTTTCCTTTCTTCTGATTATTTTTGGGTTGGTGAGGTGGATTGTCCATATTAAATTGTTCAAAATATTGAACATGTTGAAGAGCAGAAGTTTGGATGAAATTGAGCCCTAGCTGGTGTTTTCCATGTGGGGGTGTGACAGATTGCGTTGGACTAGAGAAGGGATAGTATGGGTTACCCTACAGGGGCCTATAATATTCCAGATATAAATAGTATGAAAAACATAAAAAAAATTAGCTAGAAATGGCAGGTAAATAATGATATAACCATAACAACACCACAATAATACCAAAATAATACTAGAATAACACCAGAAAGAGAAATTTGACTACTGAGAGAAATGATCACTTGCCTCTTCAAGGGGGAAAACTATATAAAGGAAGATCTCTATTACAATAATAACCAATACAAAACTTATCATACCCTCTACTCCTATTTATACTAAATATGTCTATCCAAAAGAACAATCTAGAGGAAGATCCTTCTAGAAGAAAAAGCTTCTATTAGGTCTTCTTACATTTGACTCATTCTTCCTTATTGATAGGCCTTATTAATATTGGCCTTTATTAAAGGGAAATATGTTATTCTAACTACATGAGGGGTTAGGTCCCTAACATGTCCCCCCCCTTTAAAATATCATTGTCCTCAAGTCTTGAGATGAGGAAATTGTTGTAGAATGGTAGTTGGTTCCCAAGTGGCATGTCCTAGAGTTCGATATTTCCACTGGACTAAAACCTCCTTGATGGTGCGCTGATGCAGACAACGCTCACAATAGTCCAAAACTGCTTGTGGTTGTAGCTAAAGGGAGCCTTCTTCATCCAACTTAGGAAGTTTGTTTTGAGTTTGGCACTTAGTTCCAATCACCTTGTTTAAGTAGGAAACATGAAAAACATGATGGATCTTAGAATGACTAGGAAAATCTAATTGATAGGCCACCTGTCCCACATGCTTGAGAACGGTATAAGGACCATAAAACTTGAGTGCCAGTTTCTAACAATATTCATCCATGAGGTAATTTTTCTTATAAGGTTGCAGTCGAAGAAACACCCGATATCCTTCTGCAAATTGACATTCAAAGTGACCTTGATATACATGTTGCTTCATGTGATTATGGGCCATGATCAAATTATCTTTGAGGGTACATAGAATAGCCTCTCAAATTGTAAGTGTTTGGTCAACCGCCTGGACCTTCGAGACACCTAGCAAGTATGAGATAACTGAAGGTGGATTTTTTCCATATACTGCTTCAAAAGGAGTCATGTGGGTAGCTATATGGTAAGAAGTTTTGTACCACCATTCAACTAGTAGTAACCATTGAGCCCACTGATTTTTTTGTTCTGATGCAAAATACCTCAAATATGTTTCCAAACACTTCTTTACAACTTCAGTTTGACCATCAATCTGGGGATGATAAGTTGTGCTGAGATACAATTGGGTGCCTTGTATATTGAACATTTCTTGCCAAAAATTGTTGGTGAAAGTGGGGTTGCGATCAGAAACAAAAGAATGAGGCATGCCATGAAGCTTGAAGACTTGATCCATGAAACGTTGAGCCACAATGGAGGTTGTAAATGGGTGTTGAAGAGAACATAAATGAGAATACTTGGAAAGATGATCGACTACCACCATGATGACTGATTTATTGCTCGATGTAGGTAAGTCGATAATAAAATACATAGAGATATCCCTCCAAATAGACAGTGGAATCGGAAGTGGTTGTAGTGTGCCAGGAGATTTGACTATTTCTCCCTTATTGCATTGAAAAACATCACATTCTACCAAAACATTGTGAACGTCGTGTTTCATACCATCCTAGAAAAATGAACGTTTGACCCGATCGTAGGTTTTGGTAAACCTTGAGTTCCCAGTGGTGGGTGTAGCATGAAGCTCAGAAAGTACCGTGGATTCAATTTTTGACTGTTTACTTAAATAAAAATGGCCTTTGTATCAAAGCTCATAATTGTGCCAAGAGTACCCTGGGGAAATAGGATAATTGGCCTACAATTGTTGTATCAGATGCAAAATTTGGGGATCGTGTAACCATTCCTGGTGAAGAACTTGGAGCCAATATGGTACAATGAAGGAGAGGGAAAAAATGGACCTTGCATCTTCATATTTTATGGAAAGTGCATCAACAACCACATTGTATTTTCCTTTCTTGTAAATGACCTCATAATCATATCCAAAGAGATTAGTCACCCATTTTTGTTTCTCTAGGGTGGAAAGGCGTTATTCCAGAAAATACTTGAGGCTTTGATGATCTGTCTTAATTTTGAAGCATTTTCCCAATATATAAGGACGCCAAAGATCCACGACATGAAGAATAACCAACATTTCCTTTTCATATATTGATTTTCCCAAATTTCACTCAGACAGTTGTTTGTTGGTAAAGGCCAAAGGATGACCCTCTTGCATAAGGAATACTCCAATTCCTTTCCCAGAAGCATCACATTCTAGGACAAAGGTATTTGTGAAATTAGGAAGGGACAATATTGGAGTGGTGCACATGGTCATATTCAAGTTTTTAAAGGCCTGAGAAGTTGTGGGAGTCCAAGTGAAAGAATTATTTTTAAGGAGAGCAGTGAGAGGGGCCACAATATTTCCATAATTATTAACAAACTTGCGATAATAAGATGTTAAACCTAGAAATCCACACAATATTTTGAGAGTCTTTGGGTGAGGCCAATCCTTCATAGGTTCAATATTTTTAGGATCCACCTTAACACCATCCTTGCCAACAAGATGACCCAAGTACTCTACTTCTGAGACGTCAAAAGCACATTTAGATTGTTTGAGGAAAAATTGGTGTTGAGAGAGTAGATGGAGAAATCGATCCACATGAGAAAGATGGGTTGTCCATGTTTTACTATAGATGAGGATATCATCAAATAAAACTAAGAAACAATGACGGAGAAAAGGTTGGAAGACATGATTCATGAGGCTTTGGAAAGTGGACAGAGCATTACACAAGCCAAAGAGCATGACCAAAAGCTCATAATGGCCCTCATGAGTTTGAAATGCATTCTTAGGAATGTTTGCCTCGTTCATATGTATTTGGTGGTAGCTAGAATGAAGATCAAGTTTAGTAAATAACTGGGAAACACTCAATTCATCCAAGAGTTCATCAATGACAGGAATAGGAAATTTGTCTTTAATGGTGAATTTGTTGAGGGCGCAGAATTCAGGACACATGAGCCAAGAACCTTCTTTATTAAGGACCATGACCATAGGAGAATAGTAGGGGATCGTACTAGGATGGTGTTGAGCACTCAACACACCATAAAAAATCCTGATCAAATTTTGTCATTTTTTAGGTACCACTTGTTTTCTTCACTATTTGACTCGATTTCATTTTGGGAAATGGTGTATCTTTGTTTTTTTTTCATGTCTCTTATCACCTAGTCAAGTTTGTTTGAACTTATGAAACCTCATATCTAAAATACCTTAACACTTGAATTAAGAATCGACAGCTAAACACTGGACCTAATGCGCTCAGGTTCAGTGTCGAAAATAATTCAAGTAAGTAAAGGAACCACAAAAAAACAACATTCGTCGAGTGTCGATCCTCATTGGAATTGACAGAAGTCAGTTTTGGTTTGTGTAAGTTATTCACATAAAGGTTCAAGAGATAGATGATCCCCTTCGGCATCAGCGAAATATGAGAAAGACAAACATTAACAAAGGATGTAAAGAACTCGTCGATAGTCGATGCTTGATGTGCCTTATCGGGATCGAGGAAATCCAGAAAGGTTACACCAATCATTTTGACCGTGATAAAATTATCTCCGATCACCGATCCCTGATGCGTTTTGACATCGAGACTTTTTCAATGGAGCCGATCCAATATCACTTGGGTAAGTTTATCATTGATCACCGATCCTAGACACTTTTCAACATCGGAAATTTAGGACTTAGTTTTAGAATGTATGGCTCAAAGAAAGTCCCAACTTCAACTGACACAAGCGAATGAAGCCACTAGTATTGAATTCCACGTGTCTTCACCACGTAAGAGGATCATATAACCTAGCTTTATCCCAAGTCATATTTGGTTCCCTTGGTCCTAGTCACGCCTCCTAGTCAGCTTTTCCATGTCAGCTCTGTACGACAAGATTGATCAGCATTGGATATTTTGCAAGAGGATATCGGCGAAAATGTTCATATCACAATCATGACCCCTGATCCACCAACTGAAAAGAGAGAAATGATGGGATGTTTGCAGCATTAGATACAATCGAATTTTGGATATTTAAGGAACTAGTTAATGCTCGATCCCGCATTAGTTTCTACCCCGTGCGTCGATTAAACAACATAATTTTTAGATCTCCCATAGACCACATTAACACTCGTGCCTCCGTCATCAACCCACGATGAATTTAAGTTTAAACATCTTTGAAGATCTGGCAGAAGATTTGATGAAATTACACTCATAACCTGAATTGAATGGATGATGCGACAAGGTAATTTTATCCTTGTTTAAATCTCTAGGACGAGTTTGAAAAAATTCATTTTGTGTGTAAGTTGAATTCCAGAGCATCTGAAGGAGAAAAGCGAGTGTCACAAGATTGCACTGGAGCTTTGAGTATATAAACTAGGTTTAACAAGTTTCAAAGGTATGTATCCAAGTCTGTCAATTCGTTGGTTATAATTTGTGTATGCACACCCAATTTTCTTGCACAGTCTCTAAACTATGGTATAGCCACATGTAACATGATTCCAAGAAATATAACCACCAGATGCTCACCTAGAGAACCAAATATGAAAGAAGCTGAGATAGGAGAAGGCTCTTCTCTCGGGACCACAAGGCAGTTGGATTACGCTCCCAAGATGGAGCCTGTCATCAAAACCTCGACAAAGAAAGATTTTTCCCAGCCTTCGGCCTTCAGTGATACTGAATCAAGAAATGGGTACAAAATAATGCTCCCAAAGGGGGGGGATCTATTTAATAGGATCAGTCGAGAAGCATACCCAGAATATATCACACACATCGATCTGAACGTAAGGACACTCGATGACCAGGTGTTATTGAACATCTGACGATCATATTTACACACGATGGAAAGTAGAACCCCGGTTTTCCCCTGCATAGAGGTTCTGATATGGCTCATCGACCACATGGATGGGCATAAATGCTTGATCAATGATGAGAATGGCGGATGCATCATATTTTTCCTCCCGACAGAAGTCTAGAAGTACTATAAGTTCAGGAACCCATTCTTGAACAAATATACACCGTTGGGAACCTAGGAAACACTCTTACTTGGGGAGAGAAACAAATCCCCAAAACTGTGGATGAGGTCACCGATATACAATAAATCACCTACGAATGAAAGAGGAAAGTTGTCGTGAAGAGAACCACCAAGAAAAGGAGGCTTACTTTAGGCAGTTCCATCCTCATCACCACAGAGTCAAAATTGATCAATACAGAGCATGCCAAGACGTCTGAGCTTATCGATGCAGAAATGGCAATCACAAATGCCACCCTAGATAGAGAAAGGAAAGATGAAGAGGAGCTTGCTGCTATGCTAAAGAATTTGGAGTATTTGTGCCATTTGGAAAAATACTATCAGGACTCCACACAGGCCACAATATTTTTTAGAAGCGAATTCCAATATGCCTATAGAAAATTCACGAGTGAGAGACACCTTTTCACTGTAGGGAATGGATGATTTTAGGGGATAAATTTCGCTCATGGGCTAATTTTCCAAGGTTTTTCCCAAAAAAATATTCGCTATTCTAAAAATGATTCACCCAATTCTATAGGATAAAATTATTTTACCTTAAAAATCGCCAAAATTTTATACAAACTATATAAAATCCTTAGAATTTTGTATATTTTTACAAAAATATTGCCAAACATTTCATAGTTGGAATATTAAGGATTTCTAAGATTCGTCAAGGTTTCTACCTTTTAAAATAAATTTCTATCCTTAAAATCATCCCTGCTGCAGGGATAGTCGACTTCCAAGAAGACACCCTTATGGTGCTTGCGACATGCAAATACATGGAAGGATGGTATGAGACGGCCCATCAAGCAGTGGAAATACTTGATTACATCACCACGGTTCAAAAGGGATGAGACGTCGAAGAGCATGACATTCAGGTGCTAAGGGATAGCAACATCGACCGTATAACGAAGTCAGACAAATACTGGGTGATGATGGCCCAAGAACCTTAGTGGTAGATTCAAGAGAAATGGGCCAATTGCAAAATAAGATGGACCAATATCAAACGGGCGATGAGAGACATTGGTCTCCCAGAATTCGGCTCACCCGAGGACTTTGTCAACTTGCATGACATAGTCAAACAACATGCAGAACAAGACTCATCATGGAATGCAGAAATAGAAAAGGTGAAAACATGGCGCCAGGTCAAGTACAATAGTTCATGGACCACCCGATTAAGGCTTGGACAATATTACAACATTTAAGTGTTAAATTATTCAAGTATCAGGCACGGGCAGTGGAGATAGAGGAGATCCTTTCGGCCCCGATGGACCAACACAAATTCACATATGCCAACACATGTGAGGAATGCTTCGTCAAATGGTCAAAGTATGAGAAGATTCATCCACTTAAGTGAAACCATTTGATGACTCTTAGAAGACAGAGAGATGGAAGCACCATGTGGCGATGTTTTGTTTTACTTAGATTTCACTTTTGATAGTTATTTTTAGTTAATAATATTTTATAAATAAGAGGATTGACTTGTTAGAAGTAGTTGATGGTTTTTGAAAAGAACCTCATTTTTGGAATTGTAAAGAACTATTTCGGAACTACCTTAATTGAGAAGTCTTGTTTACGATTGGAGACAAATTTATTTTTTACATCAAAGGCATGTGTGATTGGATCATAAGGAGGAATTACTTCTGACTTTATCTTATGAATGGATGTTGTAATGAGTAATCATATCTGAATCTATTGATAAGTTAGCTGATTCAATATTTTTATAGTTCTTATCTCTAATGATGGAAATAAAATCATTTTTTTAATGTGTGATTAGTGATTAGAGCTAAGGAAAATAATTTTCTTTCCATCATTTTATTGCATGTATGTTTTCTTTCGATAATTGTATCTCAATCAATAATTGAAATACCAACAAGTTGATGTATTAGTACTAGGCTTGTCATAGGTGTGAAAATATTTGTCTGCATTCTTGAGCATGAGGGTTATCCTGATCTCAACCTTATTCAGTAGTTAAGTTCTCCCCCTTTTTCTTTACCTAGCTGGTTTATACCAACACACATCTTTTAGCAGACAAACTTAATAAAAGAAAATACAAAATAGAATATTTAAACTAAAGGAGGATTTTTCATACGAATATATCATGTCAATCACTACGTAAAGCCCATCGGTTATTCGACCAAATCGACTGATCTGGAGAGCCATTCCACTATCAAATGTTGTAGAGTCTAATTGGGCCTCAGTGGTGAGTTTATCTCTTGTTGTTCAGTTAAATGGATTTAGGACCCCTCAACAGAATTGGCACTAGAAGGAGGGCCTGATGAATGAATGGCTAACAATATTTCTGATATAATATTTCACACAACCTGTAGATTCAAAACAACCCACATGCATGGCTAGTCATTCTCAAGACAACCCACATACACTGATTACTCCTAAAATGAGTAACTCACCCCAACAAGAGGAAGAACATTTATTCCCTGAAATACCTTACACTCTTCCCCACGAGGAGTTGAACCAATTCAGAAGAATCACAAGATCTTACGCCCAAAAAATTGGAGCACTACCCTTAGCTTTGTTACTCTCTCGTAGAAAAAAAGTAAGAACACCAGTGGTCGACACCCCTGACCAATTTTTTGTCCACATAGTAGAAGACCTGATAGATTTCACCCTCACTTAGATCGAACACCCCCTCAACTTGATCCTCGAAACACCAGCTGGTAAGTTCTCTGAGCTTGACAATTTTTCTAACGAGGAAGTGTTTAACTTGGAACACTTAGTTTCAGAGCTAGAATACATGGAAGATAACAATGATCATAATGAATAAAGGGGAAACCCACCACAAAATAATAAACCATGGTTGTCTAGAGATGCTTTGGCAATCCTAGGGCAAGTACATAACCTTCCTTGACATCCAGAAAAGTTACTCCCTAAATTTGACCCTGAAACCTTAGGATTGCCTGAAGACCATATCAAAAAAATTATACTAGCTATTAGACTGATGAATGTCGAACATGAAGACATAGTATGCAGGATTTTCCCCTATACATTTGAGAATTTGGCCTCCACGTGGTATTTTAACTTGCTTGTAGGGTCCATAACTAGTTGGACGAAGTTTCAAAAGGAGTTTTTAGATAAATTTGAAGAAGAAACCACTACAGGAGCTTAGATGGTTGAGTTTTTCACCCCCACCATGAGTTCAAAGGAGAAGGTTAAAGACTTCAATCAATGATTCACCACTATCCTAAAAAAATTTCAACCTGAAATTAAACCCACTCAGGATTTGTAAATCGAAGTATACGATAATTCTCTCCTTGCTTCCATTTCCATGTTTGTGAAAAGGGTTTCCAAAACAACCTTAGCTGAAAATTTTGAGGAGGCCAAAAAAATAGAATTCCAAATGAAGGGATGTAAACAAGGCTTGGTCGCATTGGTTAAGAAGGAAGTTTAACCTCTTCCTAGGAGAGGACTCTTGCTGACCAGATCAATAGGGAAACAAACAAAACAAGGTCCCGAAAAAGGAAGTGGAGATATAGAATACCTACAACAAATGATAAATAAGTTGTCCAATGAAATAATAGACATGAAAAGAAGTGCAGGGGAAGGGAACCAAGACCAGAGTCTCTATAAAACCTTTTTTAAAATAAACCCACCATTCAAATCAATTGAACCTCCCCTAGCCAACTTAAACATCAATCTAGGAAATGTAGTATCCGACTCTTTCTGTACCTATCACCAAGAGAAACATTTTGAAAGAGACTGTCCACAATGGGTGCATGCCATGAATTTGATGGCCAACAGATTCCTAGATGAATTTTCCCTTACCGGACAATCAAGTGGCTCAACTACGAATATTGTTGATCAAGAATAAGTCGACCCATCGGAAGAAACAACCATGTTACTATGGGAACCTATCCTGTCGATGCCTTCTGATGATCTATTTGAGGTTCAAGAACCACCCGCAAAGGTCTTGGATGTGCAAACGCAAAGTAGGGGTCAGCTGGTCTCAAATGACCTTACCATTTCCCACACTTCGAGAGGAAAACAAACATTCGATCACCCAAAATAATATGTTATCTCCCAAAGAAATCCTATAAAAATCCATACACGAGCATCGCCCAAGCTAGACTACAACATAGTAGAAGATTTGAAAAAATTGAAGGCAAATATATCGGTCATGGGCATGTGTAGAATCCCCCGACAAAAGAAATTTTTGTTACAAGCTTTGAATTCATTAGAATATCCTATAACAAGAACTAAACAAGGAGAAAATTCATCCCTCACAGATCTAATAAATAATCCAACTGTAAATACTTTCTCTAAAGATGAAAAGGGAAATCCTTTTGTCCCACTGTTCCTCTTGAAATTTGAAGTGTTCAACAGAAACCTCCATAATTGTTTGGTTGAATCAGGGGCATCCTCTAATGTTATGCCATTATCTATCTATAGGAAATTAAACGCATTCCCTCTCAAAATTGATAAACATGTGATACAATTGGATAGAACCCGGGTGAAAGTTATGGGAGAAATCAAGGATGTCATGATCAGAATGGCGACGCACCCGAAATTTGTTCAATTGATTGACATCATTGTAGTAGATATCCCAAAGGATTATGGATTGCTACTTAGTCGAGACTGGTCCGAGAAGTTGAATGGATACTTTAGTACAGACTAGGCTCACCTTTGGTTTCCATTAAAGGGACACACAAACATGATTAGGATCGATAGGGAAAGGTATCTAAAACATACTATCACCGACCTAGAAGCCCTCAACGAACCCTTTCTGGAAGATTTCCCCATGCTAGGAAATTATTCCTATGACTTTGATTTCGATAATTTCTCCCCTCTCTCATCTAATGCCCCTCTTACTCAAAACTCTGAAATGACTTTTCAAGAAAAAATTTCGACGGTGGCAGAAGAAATCCTCTTCTATCAAGAACCTTTGTTAAAAACCACATAGAATATAGGAGGGAAGGAGGAAAGTGGTAAGAAAAATTAAATTGATGTTTTTCCCTCACAAGTTTGGACCTTTTACTTTTATGGGTCTAAGTTGCAAGAGGGAGCAGGAGTGGATGCATCAAAGTTTTCCTCCTGACAAAAGTCTAGAAGTAGTATAAGTTCAGGAACCCAGTCTTGAACAGATATACACCGTTAAGAGACTGGGAAACACTCTTACCTGGGGAGAGAAAAAAATCCCCGAACCTATGGATGAGGTCACCGATATACAAGAAATATCCGACGACTGAAAGAGGAAATCCGTCGTGAAGATAACCACTAAGAAAAGGAGGCTTACTTTGGATAGTTCCATCCTCATCACCACAGAGGAGAAATTGATCAGTACAGAGCATGCCAAGACATCTGAGATTATCAGCAAAGGAATGGAAATCACAAATGCCACCCTAGATAGAGAAAGGAAATATGAAGAGGATTTATCCTCTGCGCCAAAGGAGTTGGAGCATCTACACCATTTCGCGAAATACTATCAGGACTCCACATAGGCCACGGTATTTTTGAGAAGCGAATTCCAATATGCCTACAGCAAATTCACGAGTGAGCGGCACCTTTTCACTGTAGGGATAGCCAAATTCCAAGAAGACACCCTTATGGCACTAGTGACGTGCAAAGACATGGAAATATGGTATGAGAAGGCCCACCAAGCGATGGAAATAATTGATTACATCAATGCAGTTCAAAAGGGTCGAGAGGTCGAAGAGCATGGCATTCGGGTGCTAAGGGACAACAACATCACCTGTATAAGGAAGTTTGTTGAATACTGGGTGAAGATGGCTCAAGAACCTCAATGGTAGATTCAAGAGAAATGGGTCAATTGTGAAATAATTTGGACCAATATCAATCAGGCGATGAGAGACATCGGTCTCCCAGAATTCAGCTCACCCAAGGACTTTCTCGACTTGCGTGACATAGTAAAACAACATGTAGAACAAGACTCATCGTGGATTTCAAAGATAGAAAAGCTGGAAAACATGGTTCCATGTCAAGTACAGTAGTTCATGGAGCACCTGATCAAGTCTTGGACAATATTACAACAATTAAGTGTTAAAGTAGTCAATTATTGAGCACGGGCAGTGGAGATAAATGAGATACTTTCATCCTCGATGGACCAACACAAATTCTCGTATCCCAAAACATGTGAGGAACTCTTCGTCAAATGGTCAGAGTATGAGAAGAGTCATCCAGTTAATTGAAACCATTAGATGAATATTAGAAGACAAAGAGATGGAAGAGCCATGTGGCGATGTTTTGTTTTACTTAGCTTTCACTTTTGATAGTTATTTTTAGTTAATAATTTGTTATAAATAAGAGGATCAGCATGTTAGAAGCGGTCGATGGTTTTTGCAAAGACCCTCATTTTTGGAATTGTAAAGAACTATTTCGAAAATACCTTAATTGAGAAGTCTTGTTTAGGATCGGAGACAATTTTTTGTTTTACATAAAAGGCATGTGTGATTGGATCATAAGGAGGAATTACTTCTGACTTTATCTCATGAATGGATGTTGTAATGAGTAAGAGTTTCTGAATCTATTGATAAGTTAGCTGATTCAATATTTTTATAGTTCTTATCTCTAATGATGGAAAGAAAATCGTTGTGTTAATGTGTGATTAGTGATTAGAGCTAAGGAAACTAATTTTCTTTCCATCAGCTTATTACATGTATGTTTTCTTTCGATAATTGTATCTCAATCAATAATTGAAATACCAGCGAGTTGATGTATTAGTACTAGGCTTGTCGTAGGTGTGAAACTTTTTGTCTGCATGCTTGAGCATGAGGGTTATCCTAAGCTCAGTCTTCTTCAGTTGTTAAGTTTTCCCCCTTTTTACTTTACCCAACTGGTTTATACTAGCACACATCTTTTAGCAGACCCACCTAATAAAATAAAACACAAAAGTGAACGTTTAAATTGAAGGTGAAATTTTCGTAAGAATATATCCTGTCAATCACTACGTAAATCCCATCAATTATTCGGTCGGGTCGATTGATCTGGATAACCATTCCACTATCAAACACTGCAGAGTCTAATTGGGCCTCAGTGGTAGGTTTGGTTCATGTTGTTGATTTAAAGGGATTTAGGACCCCTTAATAGACGGATAACACTTGTGTTGAGAAATTGTTGAACATTTTTCTCAATTTCATTTTTTGGGGAAAAGGGATGACGATAGGGACGACTATTAGGAGGAAGGTTGTTGGGTACAAGGGGAATGGAATGATAATGAACAACACAGGAAGGAGGGAGTCCCTAGGGAGTGGAAAAAACAACTTGATGTTTAGAGGATGGATTGGAAGTCTTGTGGCATAGAGGGTGTCTCAGTGGCTTGAAGGGCATGGAGTTGTGCAATAATTCCAAAATGACCTTTTTTTAGTAGCTTTTCCATGCGATGGGAACTGATGATCTCCGAGGAACCGATGGTGATGCCTTGGAACTTATATTTTTTTCCCTTATGGTCGAATTGCATGGTTAATTCCTTAAAATCGATGAGAATGGGACCCAAATTCCTTATCCATTTTGCACCCAACACAATGTCACAACCGCCCATGTCAATAGAAAACATATGATATTTCATGTGGTACTGACCAATTTGGAGATGCACATTTTGATCCATATTTTATGAGAAGAATAAAATGAATAAAAATTATTAAAATATGCTTAACACAGAATAACAAAGATACAGTAAAACTGGTTTTCTATTCAATAATAAAATAAGTTGAAACTGTAAAATGCAGCGGAAAACAAGATTGTTGGAATGGTGGCGACTTATCTCTGAGAAGAGATGTGACAGTTGCACTCATTCACAAGAATATGATTACAATGAGGCTCTAAAGGCCTTTTTTACAATAAAATAGAATTTCACAAACCCTATACATCCAAAAAACCTAACCCTAGGAGATTAAGCGCCAAAAATCATGTGGGCCCCGTTTGGGTAAGTTAGTACATCAACTTCTCGGGGTTGTAACTTTTGCATACGATCTCTGATTGGGGCGCACAATAGTTCGTTGGAAAGGTATTGTCAAGGATATTCATTTTGGGGGCTCAATCAGAGCCTTCTACTATCATTGAGATTCTCTATCCTGAAAAACATTCATTTAGGCCTTCAAAATGGCCTCGAAAGTTAAAAACTGCTAAAAATAGTAAATTACCAAAATTGTGAGAAAATTGTTTTGAGCCAATTGGAAATGGTGGGTGGCCACCAGTATCCACCTAGATCAATCCTCCCTCCTTAGGAATAAATGGTCTCCATTGCGTTGATTTCCCCCATCAGATGAGGAAATTTCTGCTGAATTTGGCCCCTGATGAGCCACTTGCTTTGGTGTAGGAGTTGCCCTGCTTTGACGACTCGATAAAGATGGATCCTTTGTTGTCAAGTGCCCTTGATATGTGTGTACACAATATTATCACTCGATGCATGTTTCATGCATTCATGGTAGATATTTGTTGGTGTCAATTGCTCTGCTATCTCTGAGGTGTCCAATAATGGTAGGAAATATGGTCGAAGGAGAGCCACGTTGAAGACTGGGTGTAGGCCAAGGAAAGGGGGAATGTTGAGCTCAAACTCATTGTCACCCACAGCCTTGGTGATGGTGTACAACCCATAATGGAGTGGGATAAGCTTCCTATGGGGCCCTGTAAGGCGTTCTTTCTGCAAGTGCAACCAAACTTTGTCTCCCACCTGAAACTTATGTGGCACCTGATGTTGATCATGGCGCTACTTGTACTTGGCATTAGACTTATGTAGAATATCATAAAACTGTTGGTGGATGTGCTAGATCCACTCAATGAAATGGGTGGCTTTGTTATCTTCTGGTGGAGTAAGGGATGAGTCAGCTAAGGTGGTCGCCAGGGGTAGTGCAACATCCATGGGGCCCAATGGTTGGAATCCCAACCCCACCTAAAAGGGGTTGTGGTCAGTTGAGCTATGTAGGGATAATTTGTAGCTATGTTGGACATAGGGAAGACTCTCATCCCATGTGTGGGGGTGTTTTGAATTTTACATTCACAGGATATGTACGTTAATCTGATTGACGACTTCAGTTTGGCCATCTGTCTGGGGGTGGAAGGCAGTTGATTTGGTGACCTTGGTATCCAACAGTGACCAGAGGCTCGACCAAAATGTGCTAAGGAATCAACTGTCACGGTCTGAAATAATGGTTTTTAGGATCCCAAAATGTACCCATACACGTTCAAAGAAGATGTTGGAAGTGGCTTCTATTGTGATGTTCTACTTGCAGGCAACTAGAATCGCCATATTGGAAAAGCGATCAACAACCACCAAAAACAAAGTCATTTCCCTTCTTGGTGGACAGGAGGCCCGAAATGTAATCCATTGAGATGGATTCCCATAGCCTACCAGGAGTAGGCAAAGGGGTGTACATGTCTTGCTTCTTTGTGGTTGGTTTGGAAATAGTGCAGACGGTGCAGGACCTGATATACTTTCTAAAATCCTGCCGAAGTTTAATCTAGTAGAAATGTTTCTGCAACACTGCATTGTCTTTTCGACACCAAAGTGTCCTGCCACAGACTCTAGTGAGATTCCCAAATCATCTTCACATTCTTGCTTTATGGAACGTAGAAATGGCCCAGATGGCACAACATCACGTCCTGAAGATGAAAATTAGCGACCACTAAGTTGGTTCCCAACATTTGATAGGTGGTGGAGAAATCAGGGTCTATCTCATAGGGGTGGGGCCATACAGAGGTCTCGTGGATGCAAGAGTCTAGCACCATGGTGAGTTTCGCGACTGGAGGTCATCTGAGGAAATCAACAAATCGATAGTTATTTCCTATTTTATACTTGATGTTGAGGTGGAAGTGTTGTAAGTATGTGGACCACTTTTTATGGTAGTCATTCTGCAATTTTCCTTGGGTCTCTATGAACTGTAGTGTCTTGTGATCAGTGTGGATGACTGTCTCCTTCCAAATAATGTAATGTCTCCACTAGCGGTAGGGTTTCACAATGGAGTACATTTATTTGTCGTAAGTAGGGTACTTATAGACAGAATATGATAGTGTCTCACTATGATATTCCACAAGGTGGCCATGTTGAGTGAGAACGGTGCCCATAACATAGTCTAAAGAATCTGTCTCAATATCAAAGGGATGTTGTAGGTCTGGTAATGAAAGTACTAGGGATGACCACAAACAATTCTTCAAGTCCTCGAAGGCTTGTTTTTGGAGTAGGCCACACACAAATGTTTACTTACCACCACCCCTGGTTACTTGGTTGAGGGCCCATGCGATATGAGAGAATCCCAACACAAACTTGTGATAGAAATTGGTGAGCCCAAGAAGCTCTGAAGTTTAGTGAGTGTGGTTGGGGCTTCCTAGTCACAGATGACCTGGATCTTGCTAGATCCACATGCACACCATGTTGATCAACAATGTAGCCTAAGTAATGGACCCTGTCCATGTCGAAGGATCATTTTTCCAAGTTTTCATATAGTTTGGGTTGTCGCAGGGTGTGCAGAACATGTTGAATATGTTGCAAGTGTTTCACCCAAGTCTTATTGTAGATGAGGATGTCATCCAAATACACCACTAAAAAATTATTGGTGAAAGGTTGTAGGATATCATCCATCATCCTCATAAACATTGTTGGAGCATTTTTCAAGCTAAAGGGAATGACCATCCATTCAAAAAGACCTTATTTTGACTTGAAGGAAGTCTTCCATACATCTGTTTGTTCTATTGGGACCTAGTGGTATCTAGACTTCAAATAAATCTTAAGGAAGTATTTGGCCCCCGTGAGTTGATCAAGGAGTTCGTTGATTCAGGGAATTGGGTACCGGTTTCAGACTGTGATTTTATTCAGGCCCTGTAATCAATGCAGAGTCTCTAGGTCCCGTCTTTCTTCTACACTAGCATGATTATGCTCCCACAAGGTGAAGAGATGGGATGGATGTGACCCTTGTGGAGAAATTGTTGGATATAACTCTTGATCTCCTCATTTTATAACAGATAGATGCGGTATATTGGCCCATTGGGTAGTGATGCGCTTGGGTTCAGATCGATGAGATGCTTGACCTAGCAATGAAGAGGTACCCCTATAGGAGAAGAGAAGATATATGAGTATTCTTACATGACCTTATCCACTTTATTCTGTTATGTGAAGAGATCGGCCATGGAGGTTTTTGGCACAGGGGAAGACCTAGGGTTCAACACTTAAACAATGCACTAACAAAACCCTAACTATCGGCCCTTTCGGAAACACCTGTGAAGCAGGAGAAGTCTCAACCGAGGTAGAGGTAGGGGGGTTACAGGACTCAAGTGTTTGTAATCAAGCTGGGACACAAATATGTGATTACAACACTTTGTAGAGTACTTAGGAACAACATTCATTAATATATTATCTTTATTCACATCGTAGATAAAATCCTAAGTACAAATTGATGTAGTAATAATGATAACATACACTTCACACTTAGCATAAGAAGTTAGATATAACATATTCAACATAGACAAAGCACTAAGTATTCATAGATCTATCTAGCATTCATTATAATCAATGAACTAAGAAGATCTACAACATAAATATCATATCACAAAGAAAACCATCAACACATGATATATGTTGTCCATTCTAGTGTGGGGATATGTCCACCAACTTCTTCTTCTTATTTATTAGGCTTCAATCTCTTACATTCATTTGCTCCTGTGCACTAAGAAATAGAGACTAGCTTTGCACTGGACAAGCGATCTGTGTGCTACGCACCAGATCCACCTTCCCAAAATCAGGTCAAGGCACAGATCCAACTCCTCTATGAAGCACAAAGACTTACATACACGGTTTGTTGCACCAAGAAACTCAGAACTACTTGCCTCTTGCACTTAGATTCATACTACTACTTTACTTGCACTTAGCCACTTTCTCCTTCAACATTACATCCTTACATATTTATACATTTACAAAAAGGCCTAATCATGGGTAAACCCATGGGCCAAAATCCCATAACCCATTACATAAACCCTAATGAACCCTGTGCTAGGTCCACAAGCCTACAAAATAAGTGAGATCCCGTGATCTCAGCTCTGAGTGGGAGATCCATCTTCGATCGTTGTGTCAAAGTCACAAAATTGGTCAAACTTGATCAATGTTTCCTAAAAACTTGGTCGAGGGCCAACAGGCCCCCAACACTCACCTATGACTCATCCTGAGTCACTCAGATCTAGGAAGTGCTGCTTCGAAGGCCTCAAGCTTGGCTCAATATGCCTAGACTTGTTTCTTCTCTTGGGATTCCTGCTCAGGGAACCCATGTATCCTTTTCTTTGTAACAGGCCCTTCTAGATGTTGTTCCACTATCGCAACCACTTGGTCCAGTGGATATCCATTCCCTTCGATCTCTTCAAACACCACACATGATTCCTCCTACACTGGTTGTAGCATTTGTGTGACCTCCATGACTCTGCCCTAGATGGAAGTAATTTGTTGTTGGGCTACGCATTGTTCTTGTGATCTCTTCATTCTCTCGACTTCAGTGAGTGACTTCATCTGTGCTTGTACTATCAGTGCTTGTTGTTGTACCTCCTATAACAGTGCTTCCAACTTCCTAAGCTCTGGGTCTTCTGTGAGGCATTCATAGTTATGAACACTTATGTTTCTTAGGTGCTTGCATTCTAAAGTGATGAACTTGATCCTTCCAACTACACTCTTATCGGTTTCCTCTCTCTGGTCACACACTTCCTACAGAGTGTTAGGTACTTCTTGAAGCTCCAACTCCGTTACCCTTGCTTGAAGTTGTTGGATGGCCTCAGCAAGCCTCATCACTTGGACCTCAACTACCTCATGTTCCTCCTATGTCAATCATGGAATAGAGAAAATTTATTTTCCCACCACTTCCTTGACTGCAGTCTTCTTTGCGAGAAACTGGTCCTTTTCCTTCTATATCTTCTCTTTTTCTCCCTCGAGCATCACCCAGAATTCATCCCTCTCATTCTCATAAGCAGTGACATAGTATCGTGCAACTCGTAGTTTCTCCAAGATTTCTTATTTTTCATTCTTCAGGGCTTCTGTAGCCTCTTCCTTTTCTTCTTGGACTCGCTGAAGTTGAGCCTCTATTGCATCTTCCAGTCTTTGAATTTGGGTTGGTTCATCCCCCAACTCTGCAACCTGTGATGAAGAGGGTGCAGTAGGGGCTGCACAGAATGAACGAATGGATTGCTACATCTCCTTTATTTGTTTCTCGATTCATTCATACATCTCCTCTTGGTTCACGCCATATCTCTGTAATAGGTCCTTGAACACATCCTCCATCACTTCGCAGACTAGGCTTACATCATCTTCTATGAGTGTGGCCTCTAGCTGGGGATTATTGGCGCAGGTCTTCTTTCTTGATGAAGGTTTATGCGAGGAAAACTTCCTCTTCTTTGATGTTTCTGCCTCGGTAGGGGGGTCCCTAGGTGGTGTAGCCTCGCCTTATCCTTTATTTTCCCCTTCTTCCCCTCCTCCTTCTTGATTTAATTTTTATCCTCCTCCTCCTCCTTCTACTGGCAAGTCAGGTCTACTTTCTTTTGATGTGTTGTCCTCCTCATCATTTTCTATGTTTTGAACTTCCTCCTTCTTCTTCTTCTTCGCGTTGGTCTGTATGACATGCTCAGCCTGGGTGACCAAGGTTCTTTCAATGATGTTAGGGTCAGAGAGTTCTGCATCATCAATCGGTAAAAGGAATTTTTCTGGAAATTCCTTAGTGATCTCCTCCATATCTTCGTCAGTTAGCTTATAGTAGGACTGTAATTTCTCCTTGCTCTGATCCCTGCGCACAGTGATATAAATGAAATGTCAATCTGCATGAAACTTAGCCATCAGTCTGTACTGGTGCAATGTTTGTGGAGTCATGTGTGGGAATGACTCAATAGAAACCTTAAGTTGTTGATAGTAGGCATGGAATACTACGTTCAACTGCCACTGCCTTGACATGTCATTTGTGTACCATAGGGTCGAGAACCTCGCGACCAACGACTCTGATGGTTCTATCTCCATGAAGGTTGCTCCTTTCAGCTAAAATGGAACTCGTATCCTTGATCTTTCACTTCACGACAGTCTTTCTTGAGCTCATTGACGAGGTAGCTCTCCCAATTCATTTGCATCCCCTCCATGCACTTTCCTACGAGGTCCACCATGAAATCGATGACATGTGTGGGGCGGTTCTTTTTGACAAGCTTGGAAACTATAAGCTGACAGGATAGGCGCACTACACCATCCTAGATGGAGGCTACCTTGTAGCCTCACTTTCCCTTCTCAACTTTGTCGTATGCCTCCTTTATGCGTTGTGCCAGGGAACGATCTGACGTCTTCCCTGGGTAGAACTATTGAGGGTCGGGGCCCTGCATGCTCAGTCCTATGATCAAGTGGATCAGTGCCAGATCCATAGTGATGCACCTATCGAGCCACAAGTATCCTCCATGATAGCATGCCAAGAGGAGTTTAACGCAAGATTTAACCTCTTGATGTCATCCAAAGAGATGGATCTTCATCATGTTGAGTATCGTGGACTGCACAAGGTCCTTAATCCATGGTTGGGAGACTATGTGAGGCTTCTTCCCAATCATCTTCATCATGTATCTATGTAGTGTGAGCATCGCATAGTTCTTTCTTTCCCCAAGGTTGAAATAATTGTTCTTCAAGGCTGGGATCTATCCCAACTAGCTTCCTTCTATGTGTATCCCCTTCGGGATGTATGCGGTGATCAATGTATACTCGAAGTCTCGTGGAATGTTGTCATGGTTAACCGCACCAGCCAAATGATCTAGATTTTATGAGCAGAATGAAATGAATACAGATTATTAACAGGTGCTTAACACAAAATAACAAAGATACAGTAAAAGTGGTTTTCTATTCAATAATGAAATAAGATGAAACTGTAAAATGCAGCAGAAACAAGCTTGTTGGAATGGTGGTGGCTTATCTCTGAGAAGAGATGTGACGTTTGTGCGCATTCACAAGACAAAAATTACAATGAGGATTTGAAGGCCTTTTTACCATAAAAATGAATGCCAAAAATCCTAGACATCCAAAAACCTAACCCTAGGAGATGAAGCGCCAAAATTCATGTGCACCCTGTTTGGGTAAGTTAGTACATCAACTTCTCGGGGTTGTAACTTTTGCATACAATCTCCGTTTTAGGCATGTGATAGTCTGTTGGAAAGGTATTGTCGACGAGATTCATTTTGGGGGATAAATGATTTTTTCTATTATCATTGATGATATCTATCCTTAGAAACCTTTATTTAGGCCCTCAAAATGGCCTCAGAAGTTAAAACTGCTAAAAATAATAAATTGCCAAAATTGCCAGAAAACTTTTTTGAGCCAATTGGAAAAGGTCGATGGCCACTGATATCCATCTAGATCAATCCTCCCTCCTTATGAATCAATGGTCTCCATTGCGTTGAGTTCCCCCATCAAATGAGGAAATTTCTGTTGAATTTGGCCCCGGGTGAGCCACTTGCCTTGGTGCAGGAGTTGCCCTGCTTTGACGACTCGATAAAGCTAGATCCTTTGTTATCGAGTGCACTTGATCTATGTGTCCACAATATGATAATTGGATGCCTATTATATGCAGTCAGTTTTGAGCTCTATTGGTGTTATTTGTTCTGCTACTTCTGAGGTGTCCAATAATGGTGGGAAATAAGGGCAAAGGAGATCCACATGGAACACTGGGTGCAGGACAAGGAAGGGAGGAATGTTGAGCTCAAAATAATTATCCCCCATGGACTTGGTGATATTGTATGGCCCATAACGAAGTGGGTGAAGCTTCCAATGGGGTCCTGTAAGGAATTCTTTCTGCAAGTGCAACCAAACTTTGTCGCCCACCTGAAACTTATGTGGCACCCGATGCCGATCATGGTGTTGTTTGTAATTGTCATTGGACTTTTGTAAGATATCCTGAACCTATTGGAGGATGTGCTAGATCTTCTCAATGAACCAGGTGGCTTTTTTAGCTTCAGTTGGAGTAGGATATGAGTCGGATGAGGGGAATGAAAGGGGAAGTGAAACATCTATGGGACCCAATTCTTGGAATCCCAACCCCACCTGAAAGGCGGTGTGGTTGGTTGAGCTATGCAGGGCTCGGTTGTAGCTATGTTGGACATAGGGAAGGCTCTTATCCCATGTGCGAGGGTGATTTGAATTATACATGTGAAGGATATGCACATTCATTCGATTTACAACCTCTGTTTGGCCATCTATCTCAGGGTGGAAGGCCATGGATTTGGTGAGCTTGGTGTCCAGCAGTGACCAAAGGCTCAACCAGAATGTGGTGAGAAATTGACTATCTCAATCTGAGACAATGGTTTGTGGGATTCCAAAATGTAACCAAACTTGTTCAAAGAAGAGCTTGGCAGTGGCCTCTATTGTGATGCTCTTCTTGCAGGAAACCATAATCGCCATCTTAGAAAAACGATCAACAACCACAAAAACACAGTCATTTCCATGCTCGGTGGATGGGAGGCCTGACATGTAGTCCATTGAGATGGATTCCCATGGCCTATCAGGAGTAGGAAGAGGGGTGTACAAGCCTTGTTTCTTAGTGTTCAGTTTGGCAATAACGCAGGCAATGCAGGACCTGATATATTTTCTGACCTCCTGTCGAAGTTTCGACCAGTAGAAATGTTTCTGTAGCATCGCCACTAACTTTTTGACACTGAAGTGTCCTGCCACCTGACTGTAGTGTTCTTCCCATATCATCTTCACTTGCTCACTTGATGGAAAACATATATGGCCCAGACGACACAACAACCCATCCTAAAGATGGAAATTATCGACAATTGCGTTTGCACCCAACATTTGGTAGGTGGTGGCGAAGTCAAGGTCTGTCTCATAGAGTTGGGGCCATCCAGATGTCTCATGGCAGAAAGAGTCTAGCACCATGGTGAGTTTCATGACTGGAGATATGCTAAGGAAATCAACGACGTGATTGGTGCTTCCTATTTTATACTTGATGTTGAGGTGGAATTTCTACAAGTATGTGGACCACTTTTGATGTCGGTCATTCTGCAATTTTCCCTATGTCTGCATGAACTGCAGTGGCTTATGATCAGTGTGGATGACTTTCTCCTTCTCAAGAATGTAATGTCTCCACTAGCGGTAGGCTTGTACAATGGAGTACATTTATTTGTCGTAAGTAGGGTACTTATGGACAATATATGACAGTGTCTCACTATGATAGGCCACAGGGTGGCCGTGCTGAGTGAGAACAGAGCCCACAGCATAGTCTGAAGTATCTGTCTCAATTTCAAAGGGATTTTGCAGGTCTGGTAGTGAAAGTACTGGGGCTGAGCATAAGCGTTGCTTCAAATCATTGAACACTTGTTGTTGGGACCGTCCCCACACAAATTTCCCCTTAACACCACCCTTTCTTATTTGGCTAAGGGCCCATGCAATATGGGATAATCCCAACACGAACCTGCAGTAGAAATTGGCAAGGCCCAAGAAGCTCTGAAGCTTAGTGAGTTTTTTTGGGGCTGGCCAGTCACGGATGACTTGGATCTTGGTTGGATCCACATGTATGCCATCCTGATCAATGATGTATCCCAGGTGATGGACCCTGTCCATGCCGAAGGATAATTTTAACAAGTTGGCATATAGCTTGTGTTGTCGCACGGTGTGCAAAACCTGTTGAATATGCTTCAAGTGTTCGGCCCAAGTCTTGTTGTAAATTAGAATGTCATCTAGATACATCACTACAAAAGTATTGGTGAATGGTCATAGGATATCGTCCATCATCCTCATGAAAGTGGCTCGAGCATTTGTCAAACCAAAGGGAATGACCAACCATTCAAAAGGGCCTTCATTTGACTTGAAGGCGGTCTTCCATACATCTTTCTGTTCTATCGGGACCTGGTGGTAACCAGACTTCAAATAAATCTTACTGAATTATTTGCCCCCCATGAGTTGATCAAGGAGGTCGTCGATTCGGGGAATCGGGTACTGGTTTCTAATTGCGATTTTATTCAGAGCCCAGTAATCAATACAGAGTTGTCAAGTTCCATATTTCTTTGATACCATCACGATTGGGCTCCTGCAAGTTGATGTGCTGGGATGGATGTGCCCCTTGTGGAGCAGTTCTTGGATCTTTCTCTTCATCTCCTCATTCTCTAACAAAGAATGGAGATAGACTGGCCCATTGGGAAGCGGTGCGTTGGGGGTCAAATTGATGGGGTGCTTGACCTGGAAGTGCAGAGGTACCCCTGTAGGTGGGGAGAAGATATCCAAGTATTCTTCCACGACCTTATATACTTGCTTTTGCTGTGTGGAGAGGTCGGTCGTAGAGACCCTGGATGTGGTTGTGATATTTCTCTTATTTTGAGAGTGAATCACGAAGAAGACAAACTTCCCCGTATGAGAGATGACCTTTTTGCATTGCTTAGCAGGGATCAAGGAAATAGCACTAGGTGGGACTTCCTCGGGTATCCTGTACAATTTCTTGTTCAAAGTAATAATAACACTATGAGGCCTAGACTCATATACAACATGAAATTTCCATAAATAAGGTTGGCCCAAAAGAACATCACAAACTTCAAGAGGATAAATATCACATAATACCTCATCTTTGAAGGGCTTGATGTCGTACGATAGTCGATACTGTTGGCTGACGTGGAGATCTCTTTCTTGGTGGAGCCATCCAATGGTGTAGGTTTGTGGGTGCGGCGTTGTTGGCAGGGCGAGCCGCTTGATGACCTCTGCTGAGATGAGGTTATTATGGTTATCACTAACAACAATGAAGTGTAGTAGGGTGCCTTTTACCGACATATTTGAATGGAAGAGGCACTCTCCTTCTTATGGCTTGGCTGGTTCACCAGGATGGAGCTTGGTGGTAGAAATAGTGGCACTGGGTTTTGCATCAATGATTCATCTTCCCCTTTCTGATTATGTCTTAGAGTCAGAATCCACATCTGATCTAGAGGCTTTGACTTTAGTCACCAACTACTGCTTTGAGCGACAATCAACAGTGTTATGCCAAGGGCTCTTATGGAAGTCACACCACTTCCCGGTATCTTTGTTTATCTTTCTGATGTCCTTATTTTCTTGAGTCTTGGACTGGTTGTCCTGATACTGTCCATATTTTATCTATCCTTTGTTCTGTGGGTTGGGGCCTCCCTTTCCCAAATTTTGTTGTGAGGGGTTCCCAGGCCCAAATTGTCGCTTCTTTTTTTTGAGCTTCTACTTGATTTTGACGGCATATCGGTAGGCCGCACCCAAGGATGAGATGTCCAAAAATTCCATTTCAGTCTGGATGTATCTATGCAAATCACCGCAATACTTGAGCACTAGATGTCACTCTGAATCTTTGATACCCATCTTGGTGCACAAGGTATGGAAGATATTTGTGAAATCGAACACTACTTGGTCTCTGTGTGGTCCATTTGGTATACAGGTCATCATAACTTCTGACAGGGTAGTATTTTTCCTTAATAGCATCCCTGAAGGATTCCCAGGTGGCCGTGACTAAAAATAATGAGGTTTCCTCTATTTCCTTTTTCTTAAAGAAAGTTTCCCACCAATCTTTGACATGGGGAATGGCTTTGAGGAGCGCACAAGTAATCTTTTTTCTATTCAAAAAGTTATGGACATAAAAATACCCTTCTAGTAGAGTCAACCACTTGTCTACAACATCTGCTTCTATCTGACCTTCAAATATAGGAATATCTAATTTTATTTGTACCTTGAAAGGGGCGACACCTCCGTTCGAAGAAGATGCATCATTTGTTGGTATCCGCCGAAGGATTTGCGTGAAACTATCCATCATCGCATTCCTCTGTTGCATGAGGGATTCCTCAATCAACAGTTTGAAAGGATCTTCAGTCCCTTCATATTTCTTTTCTCCTGCCATGGGAGGTTGCTTGGGCGTGCGAGAGCTTCTTTCCTCAAGAGAAACAAGCTCGAGACCCAACTCTTTGTACTCCGACCTCATTGGGGACATGCATTAAGACGAAAAGGAGCAAAATTCTCTAATACCACTGATCCAGATTTTATGAGAAGAAAAAAATGAATATAGATTATTAATAGGTTCTTAACACAAAATAATAGAGATACAGTAAAACTAGTTTTCTATTCAATAACGAAATAAGTTGAAACTGTAAAATGCAGCGGAAACAAGCTTGTTGGAATGGTGGCGGCTTATCTCTGAGAAGAGATGTGATGGTTGCGAGAATTCACAAGAAGAAAATTACAATGAGGCTCTGAAGAACTTTTTACCATAAACATGAATGCCAAAAAACCTAGACATCCAAAAACCTAACCCTAGGAGATGAAGCACCAAAAGGCATGTGGGCCCCGTTTGGATAAGTTAGTACATCAACTTCCCGGGGTTGTAACATTTGCATACGATCTTCGTTTTAGGCATGTGATAGCCCGTTGGAAAGATATCATAGAGGAGTTTAATTTTGGGGGATAAATAATGACTTAGGATATCATTGAGGAGCGCTATCTCGAGAAACCTTCATTTAGGCCCTCAAAATGGCCCTGGAAGTTAAAACTACTAAAAATAGTAAATTGCCAAAATTGTCAGAAAACTATTTTGAGCCAGTTGGAAAAGGTGGGTGGCCACCGATATCCATTTGTATCACCAAAGGTGGGATGTAATCAGGTAATATCGATGGGATTTGCTTCACGTCAGCCAGATCATCGTGATTCTTACTTCGCTTCTCAGTAGCAGGGTCGACACATTTTGAGCGACGTTTAGTTGAGGGGGATGCCTATAGTCCCCTGGTCAAATATGCATGTACTCCCTCATACATAGATTTATCATCCATAAATTTCTTCAGAACCTCTTTGACTGGTTTCTCTAGCTCAGTGCACTCGATTGACATGCTCGTTGTTAACAAATAAGTCGGGGTAGGTGAACGGATAGCAGGGTAAACAATAGATGGCGATGTCTGATAGAAAAACTTGACACACAAAATCACTTCTCTATTAGCTCAGAAAATCACGGGTAGCAAAAAGTGGTCCCGACGCAGCGTCCAACAGGTTAAATAAGCAAGTGTCGTAACAGATTCCTCCAATGGGTAGGAATGCCTCGATCAATATGAATCAGTCTGTTATGGCATGGTCTCAATGTCCCAAACATGGTCTACTCACCCATAAATTTGTTTCCTAATCGTTTGAAGTGTCATTCTAATGGTCTACGTGCCTCCAACGGTCATATGGATTCGCCATGGAAAAGTCCCATTCCACGTGGTTCTGCTATTCCGGCGAGGTTCAGAACCTGCAAGCCTGCCTCCTGCGAAGTATTATTTGTAACTTCTTGTATCTTTTCTAACTTGGATATCTTCTTACTGAGCTTCCTTTCCTTCTTTCCTGTGATCTGAGTATTTGGGTTCCTCTTTCTATTCTTATTCTTATCTTCTCTTAGTATAGTAGCTTCTCATTGTTGATATGATCTCGTAGGGTTCAAAGGGAATACCTCTTCTCTTACTAACTCCAGGGTGGGTATTCTTATTTATTTCATGGATAGGTCCTTCAAACCTTCTTGTGTTATTTCAGGCTTGATAGCTAATTCTCTTGCGCTCTGTTTCTTCGACTCAACTTCTCATTCTTCCATCAGTCGATCTATTCTTCTAGCTATGAAATCCCTTAGTTCTTGCTTTTTCTTTTCTATATCTTCTTCCTCTGCTTTCCTTCTGATCTGATCCTTCTCGATCCAAGTCATTCCTAACAAAAGTGGAAAAGGGGTGTTGTTCTCAACAAACCTAATAACTTCAATTGTTTCTTGATTCGATGTTCCATGGATGATAACAGGTACATTAGTAACTCTTCCACATAGGGTTATCATCTTTCCTTTGAATAATCCTATCCTTCCTAGTGAAGGTACCACAGTGGGTTTTCCAAAAAATTCCCAAGTGCTTTCTGGAATAATTTTCACTTGTGTTTCCTCATCCAATACACAGTATATGTCGAAGTCTCCTATTCTTGTGCTTATGCATTATTTTTCTTTCAAGATCTCTGGAAAATTGATATCTTTGTGATCATTCATCAATTCTTTAAGTTTTTCTAATGTAGTCTGAACTTCCTTTGATTCTTTCTCTTTCTTATATTTTAACATGTTCGTATTCTCTTGACTCATGTTCATATGTTCTAATTTGGCAATCATCATGGGGTAATCCTCAATTTCATGACCAACAATTTTACAACAAAGACAAATAAGACCTATACCAAGGCATCCATTAGCAATATGTTCCATTATTCTGCACTTATAACATAATTTCAATCCTCTCTTTCTCTTGTAATTTCCCCAACTTCCCCAGTACTGTGCACTATGGTCACAGTGTTGGACTTGCAATGTGCAAAAATTCTTTCTAGGTTCCTGCATCCACTTATTAGTTCAAAAATTATTTCTATGCATAGGAATAACACATCTTTCTCTATTTCTATCAAATTTATTCATATTAACGCTTTCTTCTAACTGTACCCTAGATTTCAGACTAGGACAGATTCTATCAAACATACCTATATTCATGCTTTCGAAATAGAAATTTCCACTTATCTTACCCTTATCAAAACACAAATCTTTACCTCTTTCAAGATCTTACCTATTTTTCTTCATATTGGGTTTCTCTCTTATCACAAAGCTTCACAAGTCAAGTAGAGTACTACAATAGTATATCTATGCAAAAAGCTTTCCTTTTCTTTACTTCAGTTCCCATCAATCGCAGTCTTAGGTCCCAGCAACAAAAGCATTGGTTGGCACAGGGGCAGACCCAGGGTTCAACGCTTAAACAACACACCAAAAAAACCCTAACTACAGGCCCTTTCGGCAACACCTGCAAAGCAGGCGAAGTCTCACCCTAGGTAGAGGAAGGGGGGGTTACAGGACACAAGTGTCTATAACCAAGACGGGACACAGATTTGTGATTACAACACTTCGTAGAGTACTTAGGAACAACATTCATTAATATATTATATTTATTCACATCGAAGATCAAACCCTAAGTATAAATTGATGCAATAATAATGATAACATACACTTCGCACTTAGCATAAGAAGTTAGGTATAACATATTCAACATAGACAAAGCACTAAGTATTCATAGATCTATCTATCATTGATTATAATCAATGCACTAAGAAGATCTACAGCATAAATATCATATCACAAAGAAAACCATCAACATATGATATACGTGTTTCACCCCAGTGTGGGGCTATGTCCACCAATTGCTTCTTCTTATTTATTAGGCTTCAATCTTTTACATTCATTTTCTCATGTGCACTAAGCCACAGATCCTAGCTTCACACTGGATAGGTGATCTACGTGTTGCACACTAGATCCACCTTCCCAAAATCAGGTCAAGGCACAGAGCCAACTCCTCTATGAAGCACAGAGCCTTACATACACAGTCTGTTTCACCAAGCAACTCAGAACTACTTGCCTCTTGCACTTAGCTTCATACTACTACTTCACTTGCACTTAGCCACTTTCTCCTTCTACATTACATCCTTACATATTTATACATTTACAAAAAGTCCTAATCATGGGTAAACCCATGGGCCGACATCCCATAACCCATTACATAAACCCTAATGAACCTTGTGTTGGGTCCACAAGCTCGCAAAATAACTGAGATCCCACAATCTCAGCTCCGTCTGGAAACTCCATCTTCGATTGCTCCTTCGAAGTCCCAAAAGTGGTCAAACCTGATCAATGTTTCCTCAAAACTTGGTCGAGGGCCAACAGAGGCCCTATATGTGGTTGTAATATTTCACTCACTTTGAGAGAGAATCACGAAGAAGAAAATTTCTCGGTCTGAGAGATGACCTTCCTACACTGCTTGGAAGATATCAAGGAAATAGCACTAAGAGGTACTACCTCAGGTATCCTGTACAATTTCCTGTTCAAAGTAATAATAATAATGCGAGGCCTAGACTCATATACATCATAACATTTCCATAAATAAGGTTGTCCGAAAATAACATTACCAACTTCAAGAGGATAAACATCACACAATACCTCATCTTTGAAGGGCTTGATGTCGTACGACAGTCGATACTGTTGGCTAATGCGAAGATTGATTCCTTGGCAGAGCCATCCAATGGTGTAGGATTGTGGGTGCGGCATTTTCGATAGGGCCAGTCACTTGATGACCTCTCCTTAGATGAGTTTATTTTGGCTACTTCTATCAACGATGAAGTGTAGCATGGTGCCTTTCACCCACATATTTGAATGGAATAGGCGTTCAATTTATTCTGGCTCATCTGGTTGACCATGCTAGAGTTTGGTGGTAGAAACGGTAGCACTAGGTTCTGCGTCAATGATCCTTCTTCCCCTTTCTGGTTCTGACTCAGAGTCATAACCTGCATATTATTCAAATTCTTTCACTTCGGCCACCAACAACTGCTTTGAGCGGCAATCAACAGTTTTATGCCAAGGGATCTTATGGAAGTCTCACCACTTCCTGGTATCTTTCTTTGTATTTCCAGTGTATTTATTTTCTCGTGGATTGGAGTGGTTGTCTTGATACTGTCCATATTTTCTCTATCCTTTGTTGTGTGGGTTAGGGCCACCCTTTCCTGGATTTTGTTGTGAGGGATTCCCAGGCCCAAATTTTCACGTCTTTTGTTTGAGATTCTTCTTATTTTTGATGTCATATCAGTAGGTTGTGCCCAAGGATGAGATGCCCATAAATTCCATTTCAGTCTGTATGTATCTATGTAGAGAACCACGATACTTGAGCACCAGATTTCTCTCTAAATCTTTGATACCCAGGTTGGTGTGAAAGGTATGGAAGATATTTGTGAACTCTGGCATTGCTTGGTCTCTTTCTTGCCGCAGTGTGGTCCATTTGGTATATAAATTGTCATAACTTTATATAGGGTAGTATTGTTCCTTAATAACATCCCTAAAGGATTCCCAGGTGGTCGTGACTGTAAATAATGAGGGTTCCTTTGTTTCCTTTTTCTCACAGAAAGTTTCCAACCAATCTTTGACATGGGGAATGAATTTGAGGAGCACAAAAGTAATATTTTCTCTATTTGAAAACTTAAGGATAGAAAAATACCCTTCTAGTAGATTCAACCACTTGTCTACATCATTTTAATCTATCTGACCTTCAAATATAAGAATATCAAAATTTATTTGTACCTTGAAGGGGGAGACACCTCCGCTCGAGGAAGATGTGTCACCTATTGGTAGTCGCCGAAGGATTTGCACGAAACTAGCCATCATCTCATTCCTTAGTTGCATGAGGGATCCCTCAAGAACAATTTTGAAAGCATCTCTTGTCCCGTCATATTTCGTTTCTCCTTTCATTAGAGGTTGCTTGGGTGTGTGATAAATTTTTTCCTCAAGAGAAACAAGCTCGAGACCCAATTCATTGTACCCCGACCTCGTTGGGGGCATGCATTAAGATGATAAGGAGTAGACCATTATGATACCAATGATCCAGATTTTATGAGCAGATTGAAATGAATACATATTATTAAAATATTATTAACACATAATATCAAAGATATAGTAAAACTTGTTTTCTATTCAATAAGGAAATAAGTTGAAACTGTAAAATGTAGCAGAAAACAATCTTGTTGGAATGTTGGCGGCTTATCTCTGAGAAGAGATGTGATGGTTCTTCTCATTCACAAGAATATGATTACAATGAGGCTCTGAAGGCCTTTTTTACAATAAATTGGAATTTCACAAACCCTAGACATCCAAAAAACCTAACCCTAGGAGATGAAGCGCCAAAATTCATGTGGGCCCCGTTTGCATAAGTTAGTACATCAACTTCCCGGGGTCGTAGATTTTGCATACGATATTTGTTTGGGGGTGCAGGATATCTCATTGGAAAGGTATCGTCGAGGATATTCATTTTTGGGTCTCAATCAGAGCCTATGTCTATCATTGAGAAGCTCGATCTAAAATGCCTTCATTTAGGCCCTCAAAATGGCCCCGGAAGTTAAAAACTGCTAAAAATAGTAAATTACCAACATTGCCATAAAATTGTTTTGAGCTAGTTGGAAAAGGTGGGTGGCCACTGATATCCACCTAGATCACATTTTCACAACGCCTGCCACATTTCATGGACCCACCATTGGCAATCATGATTTGAAAAATATTGACGACACATATATAGCAATTAGTTTATTGGGTAATGCGGCGTTGAATAAAATTATGGGTGTTTCCACTATCAACAAGAATGATGACCTTCCTATGCTTAATGTAACCAATTATCTTGAGGGTTTGGGGAGCATAGAATCCAGTGAGAGAATTCAGGGAAATTACCGGTTCGACTTCAGGAGGGTCAGAGGGAGGGGTCAAGTCAGTGGGTTTAGGTGACATGGCCACAAGGGGAGCCTTAACATCTTCTTCTGAAACATCCTCTGAGATGGCCATAAAAAGGTTTTGTTTCATACACTTGTGCCCAAGAAAATATTTTCATCACAATTATAAAAAAGTCCTTTGAGTTGGCATTCATCCATTTATGCCCTGCTCAATTTGTGGATCTTTAATGGAGTAGAAGGAGGAGTGGGAATGATTGGTTTAGTGCAAGGAATAAAGGAGAGTTTTTGGTTTTGAGAAGAGATAACATGTGTGATTCCTTATCGCTTTTAGTAGAGTCCACCCAACTCTGAGGCCGAGACGTGAGGACATGGGAACTAATATCATCCTTGAGACCACTAATAAAACATTCTCATAAAAAATCATCATACATGCCCTCTGTACGGAAAGCCAATCGCTCAAAGGAGGCTATAAAGTCTTCCATTATGCCAGATTGCTTCAACTTTTTCAAATGGCCTAAATGGTTGGTGTTAGTGTCAAAGCGTTAATAAATCTTTGCCACAAATTGTGTCCAAGCCACATACCATTGGCATACATTTTTTCTCCATTTCTACCATTACCAACGTTCTTGATCTAGATGGAGAATACCATACCGAAGTTTGGCCAACTCATTTGTAATGCCATACAAAGAGAAATAATGTTCCATTTGAGTTACCCATCCAGTGGGACCCAATCCATCAAATTTGGTCACATCCACACGCGGAAGGCATAGGTCACGCTCAAAGTGATGGGGCTGTGAATTCTAGGAATGAGAGGAAGTTTCACTTTAGGGTTGCAAAGCTAGGTCGGATGAGGGAAGATATGTAGGGATATGCAACTTGGCACAGATCATCATAGTGAAGGAGGCAAACTGGTTATTGAAGGATTCAAGATGGGTAGAGAGGTCCTGTTTGATGTCCTCCATTTTGGTGCCGAAGGAGGAATGCATGTTTTTAATCATGGTTGCAACATTTGCACTGAGATGTCTCACTTCTTTTTGGGTTTCTGTGAAATTAAAGTACAAGGAATTGAAGTGAGCTTCCAACTCTTGGCTATGGGTGTGGGCCATGATGAAGAGGAAACCGATAAGGGGTAGGAGGGACCACAAATAAAATGGGTTATGGGTGAAGTGTATCACAATGATCAGGGTGATGGGGGGAATCTAATGGGGTAAATCCCAAATAAGGGTATTGGAAGGGGGTCAGGTCCAGAAGAAAAACAATTGTTGAAACATGATAGGTATGACTGCGATAAGGGAAAAGAGAGCAATCCAACGGGATAGATCTAAAATAATGTTTCCAGTAGGATCTAGAATACTGTAGTGACAAAATTCCCAAATGCTTAATAGGAAGAAATGTATAGTAATTTCGTAACCCAAATGCAGGAGACACAGTTGCGCTGAAATAGATCTTTTGTGTTCTGTTTTTCTTTCCATACTAAGGGTTAGGGTATTCAAGGGTTCTACAGACAAGGGTTTTCCCTATGCTATAGCTCTTTTATATACGTGTGGGTTCCAACAATAGTGCTCAGCTCAATATCTCAGGGCACCATTTAAGGAGGATAGACCATGCCCTTAGTTCTACTACCTGACTACCCAGGTAATAGAGAGTATCTTCACGAGTGATTTTCTTAGTGGAACTATAGCCGTTAGGTGGTTGATTGGTTTAACTATGGAGGGATTTGGGATATCTAGGTCGATCCGTATACAGGTGTTGTCTGATGCACTACCACTCGAAGGGGTACCAACAGGGGTCACAAGGGTGGCGAGCAGATGTGTTCTTAAGTACCACTTGTATTTCATGTGTGTATGAATCCTCGACCACGGGTTTATGCGTGTAACGACATATATTTGTAGCTTTAATATGTCAGAATACATATCTATCTTGAAAAAAGAAATAACCCACAATTTTCTATCGAGGAAGGTGCTCTAATACCACTTGTAATATTACATATATAAATAGTATGCAGAACATAAATAATTAGCTAGAAATGGCAGGTAAACAATGATATAGCCAGAACAACACCACAATAATATCATAATAATACCAAAATAACATGAGAAATAGAAATTTGATTACTGAGAGAAATTTTCACTTGCCTCTTCAAGGGGGAAACCTCCAATAGAGTAGATATCTATTACAATAATATCCAAGACAAAAATTATCATACCCTCTACTCCTATTTATACTAAATATGTCTATCCAAAAGAAAAATCTAGAGGAAGATCATTGTAGAAGTGGAAGATTCTATTAGTTCTTCTTACATTTGACTTATTCTTCCTTATTGTTAGGCCTTATTAATATTGGCCTTTATTATATGGAAATATATTATTCTACCTACGTGAGAGTTTAGGTCCCTAACAAGGCCCATATGGGTTGTAATAAGTGGAGGTCACTCCATTATTACTAGGTGGATAAGATGTTGTTGGTTGAGTAACCATTTGTGGGATAGGGACTCATTGGAGAAGGGATGTAGGTAGCTAGGTACCCATGGGGGGAAGAGGAGGTGCCATGAATGGTGGTGGACTCCCCCATATGGTTGAAAGTATGGGTTGGTCCCATATGTGGTTTTTGACTGTGCATGTGGTTGAGTATGATCCATGGAGCCAATCAACCCATCAACAACTTGTGATGTTCCCAGTTTTTCTTTACCAAAGGGAAAAGGATGAGGAGAATATGGAGGGACAGTGTATAGGTACCCAGATTGGGAATAGATGAGGTCAAATTGTTGAGCCTTAGTGATACCTTCATCTTTAGTTTGGGGAAGGGTCATGGCCACATCTTTAAAAATGGTGGGAACGAGTGATTGGAGGAACCAATTTAGCCTTTTTTGTGGGGTGTTTTCCACTTTACAAAGGTTGTGACATCTACACCACTCATGAATATGGTCTGAAATATGCGTAGATGTATTTTGATTGCATTCTGACAGGATTTTAGACCCAATATCATGACGAATGTGAAGTTGAAAAAATTATAGGAATTCTTTGGCTAATGATTCAAATTTTGGGCGTGCTTCGAAATTTTTGTCCACATACCATTTGTTTGTTTTTCCAGTGAGGGTTCTCTGAAATAATCATAGATGAATGGAATATTCCATTATTCTATTGGTATAACACCACAAGTGGAAGGACATGACATGGTTTGTGGGTTCCTCTCCGACTTTCCCTTCAAACTTAGGGATGTTTGAAGGTATTTTTGTGGGCATATTCAGCTAAGTGGGCTTGTGCAATATGGGATCATTCATAAATTTACTTAGATAAGGGATATTGAGTTAAGCCAAAAATGGCATGATAGGAGTGGGTCCTACCATGTTGTGGGAGGAAGTGGTTCCTTGAGAACTTATACTTTGTGGAAACGTTTTGGCTTTGCCTCCTTGTGGTGGAGGGTTTGTTTGGGAATTGCTTGGGATATTGGTTCCAAGAAAAGTGGCTCCTAGTAATATGGAGCCTAGTACTGTGGCACTAACTGGTGTATGTGATGATAATGCTAATGTCTTGGGGAAATTAGGAATTCCACCCAAAATTAGGGGTCAATTTCTTAAGCATTTGGAATGGTGGGGATACTGTGGTTCCCCTATGATTCTAGCTCAGAAGTGGATGTGTGTAAATGGTGATGAGGAATGATAGGACAAGCTTCTTTCAAATTACTTTAAACAATGTGTTCATAAATTTTCATGTACTTAAAGTGGTTAAAAATAATACATCAAAAATATTTGAAAGGTGCCTCGATATTTTGTAATTCCTCATGGGGGGATAAAATCAAATTCATGTTTCCAATCCAACGTAACATCATTCCTCTTAAATAACACAGGACCTCCAAAAAATATCTCGATAGTGGGGCCAGAACCCACTTGAGGAGAAACTAGTGAAGGGATGAACAATTGGTAATAATGAGGGGTGAAGGGGGAATATTTCAGAGGTACTGGTGATATTTCCCAATAGTCATTCAAAATATGACTGAGGTGTGATTGAATCCTACAATTTCCACCTTGGGTAGACAAATCCTAAATTTTGGCTACCAGGCTACCTCCATCAAGAACGACATTTGGATTTCCAGCCTCAAAAATCTGTCACAGGATGGATGATTTCCAAGGGTTGGGTGACCCAAGGAGGAACGCATAAAACAACCGGACCTTGGCCTTCAACCCTTCATGGGTCTCTCCCTGCCTTATGGTATATGAATGATTGATTGGGAGGAGTTTGGCACCCTAATTCACAACTTTCTAAGTTTCAAATGAAGAATGATGATGGGGAGTTATTTGGATCCCTATCCCCAACATTGTAACTTAGACTACAAAATTATTTTGTTTTCCTCCTATGGAGGTTAGAAAGTGGGTTGATTATGGTTTTTCTAGAATTTAAAAGAGGGTTGTGAAGTGATGCAGACCCCCTCCCCTCCTAAGGGTTGCACGACCTCCTGATCTAGGATCGATCAATAATTCGAGTCCTATTGACTCTTCGGGCCTCTGCTAGACCCAAAACTCACCTACATAGGTCCTTTCTCTAATGGTGTTGGTCGTATGAGACCCACAGGCCTTTCCTTGGGTGTTTTTCAGGTCTCAATGCAAAATGGGCGCTAGCTCCTTCTTGTTTAAGCCCTTTCTCCCTTATTCCCTCGGCTATGACCACGTGCTTCGAATGGAAAGCATGTAATTACTTTGCATCTCGTAACTCTGGGATGGTTGCTACCTCTCTTTCCCCGAAAATCAAAATCACGATGACCCAATATCTACAACCCAGATGTACCCTTGATCAATGGTTGTGATCGAGTCGGCATTTCACATTTCAAGACTTCGCATCTCGTGAAATATAGAGGCTTGTCACCTCGAGTCTCCCTATCCCCGAAATGTCGATATTTCAAAGCCCCGATCTGATGGTCCTGATTCCCCCACGATCTAAGGGCTCAGATCTTGTTGTGATTTCGCGTATCGAGATTTCATGTGTCGTGAGGCTGAAATACTTTTCACCTCCATTCTCCCAGTCCCCGAAATGCCAAAACTCTTCATGGACAGCCAATAGTATAGATATCCCTTGGATCCAATGATTCAGATTTAGTCGCAGATTCGGGTTTCACGAATCCTTGGTGCTCCACTCCTTCAAATCCTCCAGAGTACGAATCAGTGAAACGTTGATCATTCGCCACATGTCCTTCTTGATGGATGGTTCTGATTCTCCAGTGTTTAGATCAAATGATTTAATACTCTCCTCCTTCTCACTTATGTTTTCCTTGGACTTAGAATATTTCTAAGTGATCAAAGGCTTTGAACCTTCACCCCTTCGACACTCAATCGAACCTCAGCTCTGTGCGCTCCTCACAACTTACCTTTATGCAATAGTTTACTCTCTCACGGATAAATGTGAACACCTTGCACCAGCCTCTTTGAACTCCTTGCAAAGGGGAAGTTTTGTATCACCTCTTCTGAGCTTCGAAACTGAAACTGGTTCCGTCAACTCACTCCTTGCGTTCATTAAGCACACTTTGCAGTAATTCAACATAAGAGAAACAATTGAAGCTTATCTTAACATTCACAGTTCCATCCACTCACAATGGAAATCACTCATTCACTCATGAAAGCATAACAACAGAGAATTTCTAACATTATCCACACCACAGCTTGGATCAATTTTCCTCCGTTCTATTCAGAAGTGAAAAAAATGGTTACAACTATAAATCAAAAACTAAAAACTGTAAAAACTCAGAATTCTGCTATGAACTGGCTTCTACTTGCAGCTTATCTACAATCATCTTACATCCATATGCAACCAACTACCAATCGAATATCCTCATTTGGGCTTACAAAGAATCTTTTTAACTCATAGGGTTCTTAGGGTCCCCCCTAACTATGTGTCTACTCTAAGACTATTCTAACGACTATCTAGATCAGTCGCATTCTAGAGCCATAGTGGAAACTCATACTTTTCTCCAAGCATGCCTCCAAAATTTCCCAACCTGATTTCAAGTGTGCCTCAAGGGATTAATTAAGGCGCCTTCCAAATGTCTGTTGTAACTACCAGCGTTGAGCTCTCGTATAGATTCCTAGACGTTGATGGGTCTTGCTTCGCACAAATGACAACGATGCTTCTACATCATACTCCCCTTGACAAAAATTCATGGACTCCTATCCATGAGCTCCTGTACTGACATTCCATGCTTCTGGATAGAAGTTTAATTTTCCCAACTGGAATCTTCTATTGGGTGTCCCTTCCACTTGACTAGATATTCCAAACAGGTTTTCCTCGTGGCCTTTTTTCCAACCCTCTGATCAACAATCTTCTCCATTTGTGGCTTCTCTTCTACAGACATTTTCTTTTCACATTGGATCTTCTCTTTCTCTTCTGATCCCCCTGTGTCATATTTCCTATAAGGATATAGGTCTGAAACATTTAATATGGGTGATATGCCCACACCATCTGGTAGCTCAATCTCATAGGCGTTTGCATCAAACTTCCTCAAGATCTTACATGGTCCTATCTTTTTCATTTTTAACTTATTGTATGTTCCTCTAGGGAACCTCTGTTTCCCGAGATGTGATAGAACCTGATATCCCACTTCAAATTGAATTTCTTTGTGGTGTTGATCAACTCTGCGTTTATACTCCTGATTAGAACCCTACAACTTTCCTCTGATCTGGCTATGGATTTTCTGCATGTATGCAACAAAATATTTTTCTCCAGTGCTCCTGATCTCACTCTATTCCAAGTCTCTCAAATCATATACCCCCTGGATTGCATTACATATAATATTTGGAATGGGCTCTTTCCATTACTCCTGTTTGGTGAATCGTTGTATGCAAAAAAAAATTGCGGCAGAATCTAATCCCATTGGTTACGGTGCTCAATGACCAGACTCCTCAACAAGTTTCCCAAACTTTTGTTCACCACCTCAATATGTCCATCTATCTGAGGATGATAATATGAGTTGAAGGAAAAATTTGTCCCCAACTTCTTCCACAATGTTCTCCAAAAGTGACCAACAAATGTTTTGTCTCTGTCTGATACAATGCTCCTAGGTAGGCTGTGAAGTCTTACAACTTCTTTGAAAAACAGATTTGCAACATGCATTGCATCAATGGTCTTCTGGCATGGGATAAAATGTGCCATCTTGGAAAATATATCCACCACCACAAATATGGAATCAAATCCTCTTTGTGTTTTTAGTAGTCCCAACACAAATTACATGCTTATTGCATCTCAAGGCCTCTTTGGTATTGGCAATGGTTGATACAATCTAGTGTTTTGTCTTTTTCCTTTTGCATGTTAGCAGATTCTACATCTGTTCACAAACTTTATCACCTCTATTCTCATAACTGGCCAATAGTATGAATTTCTCAATTATGAAAACATTTTATCATGGCTGAAATGTCCAACCAATCCTCCACTATGCTTTTCCTTCAAAAGGTTATCCCTCATTGAGCATTTTGGCATGCACAATTGATTACCTTTGAACAACAATCCCTCTTGAATCATGTACTATTTCCACTGGCTTTTGTCTCTCAACGCCGGATTCTCACATGCTTTGTATGCTTCTTTGAAGTCTGTATCATCACAATACATGTCCTTAAGGTGTTCAAACCCCAAGTTCTTCACCTAAAATTCCTGCAGAATCAAAGATCTCCTACTCAATGCATCAACAACCTTGTTAGCATTTCCAGAAATATGTTTTATGACAAAATTAAAAATTTTCATAAACTCAGCCCAATTTACATGCCTTTGATTTAATTTTTCTTGTTTGGTTATGAATTGTAAAGCCTGGTTATCGTTATACAAGACAAATCCTTGTGGGACAAGATAATGTCTCCATTTATTCAAGGCTTGAATTATGGCATAAAACTCCTTGTCATATGTGGAGTATTTTCTATTGGTCTCATTCATCTTCTCACAGAAATAGGAAACAAGTCTATTATCATAACTTAAAACTACTCCTATTGCGACCCCATTTGCGTCACATCTCACCTGGAATGTTTTTTCAAAATTTGGTAAGACCAAAATTGGTCGTTCGATTACTTTCTCCTTCAATATATTGAATCTCTTTTCAGCATCCTCTGTCCATTTAAAAGACTTGTGCCACTTCTTCACTATATCCATCATTGGCACACAAATTACACTGAATTCTCTAATGAACTTCCTATAGAAATTGGCTAACCCATGGAATCTCCTTACCTCAAACATGCTCCTTGGTGACATCCATTCTTTGATTGCTTTCACCTTCTCTAGATCCATCTTCAGTTCATTTGAAGAGATCACAAAACCCAAGTAAATGAGTTATGTCTTCATAAAAGAGGACTTCTTCATATTTGTTAGAATCTTCTCCTATTGTAGCCTCCTCATCACTAAAATCAGGTGCCTCAAATGCTCCTCTTTAGTCCTGCTAAAGATTAGTATATCATCCAGGTACACAACCACAAACTTGCCAATGAAATATTTCAGTATTCCATTCATCAGTCTCATGAAAGTACTCAAGCAATTTTTCAAGTCAAATGGCATAACAATCCACTCATACAAACCTTCATTTGTCTTAAAGGTTGTTTTCCACTCATCACCTTCCCTCATCCTGATATGGTGATATCCACTTTTCAAATTTATCTTAGAAAATAAATTTGCTCCACTTAAGTAGTCCATTAAATCATCCATTCTTAGCAAAGGAAATCTATACCTGATGGTGATCTTGTTAATGGCTCTTGAGTATGTACACATCCTCCATCCTCCATCCTATTTTGGACTCAACATAGTTGGTACTGCGCATGGACTCAAGCTCTCTCTGACCAAACCCTTGTCCAAAAATCCTTGGACTTGGTTATTAAATTCCTCATTCTCTCGGGGTGTCAATATGTATGTTTCTTTGTTTGGAAGGCTTTCTCTTGGTATCAATTCAATATGGTGACTGATACTTCTGATGGGTGGAAATGAGTTAGACAGCTCATCCACCACTCTGTCAGCGAAAATTTCCAGCAATTCCTGAACTTCTTCAGGCAACTCATCCATCAATGTGCTTGTAAGGGAAACTCTGGGTTTCATCACCATAATGAACTGAATCTCCTTTTCCTCCTTGACTTCTTTTAGGAGTTCCTTCCCACTCATGAGAAGTATTCTTGTGCTGGCTTCCTCTTTCACTTTCTTCTCCTCTATTGGCAACAACATGTGTGTTCTACCACTCTTCTTGAATGTGTATGTATTTTTCCTCCCATCATGTATGACACTCCTGTCAAACTACCACAGTCTCCCCAAAAAAATATTGCATACATCCATGGGGATTACATCACATAGAATTTCATCTCTATATCCTCCTATCTTAAAATTAACCAAGCATTGTTTAGTAATTGTTACCTGGTGTCCTTTCTGCAACCATGAGACTTTGTATGGCCTCAGATGTGTAGTTGTCTCCAGCTACAATTTCTCCACCATCTCTATGGATACTAGGTTATCAGTTCTCCTACTATTAATTATCACCTTGCATACTCTGTCCTTAGTATTGCAAGTTGTTATGAAGAAATTGTTCCTCTGCATTAGTTTCTCAACTTCTGCTTCTAGTTTTAAGAGAACCTTCCTCAACATCAGGGATATTCCATAATATTCTCCTTCTCCTTCAACATCTCCTCATTCTTCTTATGAAATGTGAGCTTCTCCTCTTTCTTTCTTTTTCTCAGGGCATTCCCAAGACACGTGTCATGTTTTTCCACAAGCATAACATTTTACGTCTCCTCCTCCTCTTCTTCCTCTTCCTCTAGAATAATTTCTTCCACCACCCTGTCTTTCTCGAGAAATTCCTCCTCTTTCCAAGTGACTGTGTGGTTTCTTAGCCTCATCCTTAGACTGATGTGTTCTATCATGGTTAAATCCCTTACCTCTATTTGGGACAGAGATTTTACCTCTTCCCCGCTGGTTTTTCTTTATGGCCAACTTTTCCTCCACCTTCAATGCAAGCTGATAAGCGTCCTCTACTATCCTTACTGACATCATACTGAGCTCATCCTAGATTTCATATATCAAGCCATTTATATACCAAGATACTTTTTCTTCGTCTCTCTCCCTTTTCCTAGTTCTGATGTTCAGCCTATAGAACTCCTCTGTATACTCTTTAACCGTCATCCCTTTCCGCCTCAGGTTCTGCATCTTCCTGAACAGATTGATCTGATAATCCTTGGGCATGAACTTAGCCTTCAACTTGGCTACCATTCTATCCCAAATCTTTATCTTTTGCTTTCCTTTGCTTCTCCTCTCAGCCTATAGTTCATCCCACCACAGTGCTACATGTCCCTTTAGTCTGGTGACAACTTAATTCACCTTTCTCTCTTCATCTACATATTCATAGTCAAAGTGTCTCTCCATGGATCTTATCCAATCCAGTTGTTCTTTAGCATCCAAATTACCTTCGTACATCAGAACCTCTATCTTGGCTCTGCCTCCCAATCTGGAAACTACTCTTAGCAAGCGTTCCTCGACGACCTCCTCTCCTGTAGCTTCTTCGATGACATTCTCACCAACATCTTCTTCTCTCTCTGCATCGCTGACATATCCAGTGTCAGGTGCTCTCTTTTGCACTACCTCCATCGCCTCTAATCTTGCATGAATTTTTCACATCTACCTTTATATAGCTCGATTGGATAAAGGCTTCTCTCCCCGTCTCCTCAATGGCATTGTGTCGACTGTCTGTCACATATAGAGTACAACTCTGAGTTCTCTTGTCTCCTCTGTCTTCTTTCTGCAAAAAAAACTTCAACCTCTGATACCCCTTGATTGTATAGGACTATATCCTCCTCTTCTACCCACTGTCCACAGATAGAAACTCACTATGACACCACTTGATGTAGACCCCCTCCCCTCCTAAGGGATACATGACCTCCCAGTCTAGGATCGATCAATAATTTGAGTCCTATAGACTCTTCAGGCCTCTCCTAGACCCAAAACTCACCTACATAGGTCCTTTCTCCAATCGCGTTGGTCATATGAGACCCACAGGACTTCCCTTATGCATTGTTCAGGTCTCAACGCCAAACAGGCGCTAGCTCCTTCCTGTTAATCCCTTTATCCCTTGTGCCCTCAGTTATGACCATGCTCTTCGAATGGAAAGCGCATTGCGAATTTTCATCTCACGACTCTAGGAGGGTTTTTGCCTCTATTTCCCTAACAACCGAAATCACTATGACCTGAGATCTACGGCCCAGATCTACCCTTGATCAACGGCTCCGATCGAGTATGCGTTTTGCGTTTCGAAACTTCGCGTATCATGAAATTGAGAGGCTTGTCACCTCGAATCTCCCGATCCCTGAAATGCTAATATTTCGTAGCCCCAATCTAACGGTCCTGATTCCCCCATGATCTGACCACTCAAATGTCGTCGGGATTTCACGTGTCGCAAGGCTGAAATACTTTTCAACTCCGTTCTCTTGGTCCCCAAAATCCTAAAACTCTTCCTGGACAACCAACGGTCTATATCTACCCTGGATCCAATGACTCGGATTCATTCGCAGATTCAGGTTTCACGAATCCTTGGTGCTCTTCTCCTTCGACTCCTCCAAAGTAAGAATCAACAAAACGTTGATCGTTCGCCATGCGTCCTTCCTGATGGATGGTTCTGATTCTCCAGTGTTCAGATCAAATGACTGAATCCTCTCCTCCTTCTCGCTTATTTTTTCCTCGGACTTAGAATATTTCTAAGCGCTCAAAGTTTTTGAACCTCACCTCTTCGACACTCAGTCGAACCTCGGCTCTGTGCACTCCTCGCAACATACCTTTATGCAAGAGTTTAATCTCTCGTGGATAATTGTGCACACATTGCACCAACCTCTTTTCACCCCTTGCAAAGGGTAAGTTTCGTATCGTCTCTTCTGAGCTTCAGAACTAAAATTGGTTTCGTCGACACACTCCTTGCATTCCGTATGCACACTTTGCACTACTTAAATAGAAGAGAAACAATTGAAACTTATCTTAACATTCACAATTCCATCCACTCACAATGGAAATCACTCATTCACTCATGAAAGCATAACAACAGAGAATTGCTAACATTATCCACACCACATATTGGATCAATTTTCCTCTGTTCTATTCATAAGTGAAAAAAATGGTTACAACTGTAAATCAAAAACTAAAAAATGTAAAAAATCAGAATTCTCCTATGAACTGTCTTCTAGTTTATGCTTATCTGTGATCAGCTTACAGCCATATGCAACCAACTACCAATCGACTAGCCTCATTTGGGCTTACAAAGAATTTTTTTAACTTAGAGGGTTCTTAGGGTCCCCCCTGACTACATGTCTACTCTAAGACTATTCTAACAACTATCTAGATCAATCGCATTCTAGAGTCGTAGTGGAAACTCCCACTTTGCTCGAACCATGCCTCCAAAATTTCTCGGCCTGATTTCAAGCGTGCATCAAAGGATTAATTTCAGTGCTAAGTTAAGGCGCCTTCAAAATGTCTATTGTAACTGCCAGCATTGAGCTCTCGTACAGATTCCTAGACGTTGATGGGTCATGCTCCGCATGAATGATAGTGATGCTCCTGCATCATGAAGTTGGGGTCATTGATGCAAGAGAATCGTGCAAATCCCAAAGCATGCGACTAAGCCAAAGAAATAACTGGATGCACGGAGGAAGAAAAAGAGCACGTTTTCATAAGAATCGTTTTGAATTTTGAACTTAAAAGGAATTAATGTAATAGTTAGGAAGAAGGCGTACTTTACATTTATATCTTGGAGGTTGTAAGCAGATCTTGAGTGATTCACTCTCATCTGTAGAAGGTAGAGGAATTTATGCATAGTTAATGAAAGTAGGTAGATTTGAATGATAGATTAGACAGTTTTAGGAGCAGGAGGGAAAACGGATATAGACACCCTCGCCTTTGTATAATGAGTTAGCTGTATCATTATAACATTAGCATAGAGCGTAGTAGATAATGAGAAAAAGACCCATGTACAAGAGCTTGAATTAATATACGAAGCTTTGAATCAGATTCCATGGTGTTAAGATGTTTTTTGTTTATACATGGTGAATGGTATGCTTATAGTGGTTTTATTCTCTCTGTTATGCATTTGTAATGAGGCTATTCTATGTATGTATGATTTCATGTTGAATGTTTGAAGTCTGAGAGAGAGAGAGAATGAGTTTCAATTGTTTCTCTTCCTGAGTGAGAGTTCTTGCAAGGAGTGCAATGAAACGTCCGTAAGGAGTGTGTTGACAAAGGTTTAGAGTTTATCTCTGAAAGCTCAGGAGGGATATCATTGTTCTCATTCCAACAGAATTGTAAGTGAAGCACAAAAGTCATGCAAGGTGTGCGCAGGCTGGTTGAAAGTGTAGAACTTATCAACCAAGGGGAGAGTTGAAGGACTGCTATTGCAGGGAGTGGACAGAGTCGAAATATCAAATACCCAAAAGTATTTGAAGTCTTCCACAAGGAGTGCGAGCAAGAACCCTTTTGGATGTTTGAGTTTGTAAGTTAAAGATCAGGAAGGATAATACCTTTGAACACTTCAAAGGAGGATGGAGGTCGAACTACTTCAAAGGGAGACAAGGGTCGAAGTCATCCAGCAGAAGTAAAGTTCAGAAGGGAGAACATTGGTTTGTTTTGCAAAAGTTGTCACAGGAGCAACGAGTGGTCGAAATTCTCTGTGGGGAATTCACAAAATAGCGAGGACCGTAGGATCCATGAGAGTTGTGGAGAAGTTAAGCGTTGGATCGAATGAAGACTTATTAGTCGTTGACCCTGTGGAAAGTGCCATTTCAGAATTTGAGGTTTAGAAGTGTTAGAGGGACGGAAATCAGAGGTTCGTTCAAGTCCTGAAATCCGGAAAGCTCAGAGTGACAGGTGGTAAGAATCCATGCCAAAGACAGAGGATAGTGGAGAAGACAGGTGGGGTACTTGTCGCAAGGTGGAATCAAGACTTTGTTAACTGTTTTGGGTTTTCATAGGTTGGAGAGTAGGAAGCCTTGCATCAGGATTCGTGAAGACATGAAGTCTGAAACTCCGAATCGACGAAAAGTCCCATAGGAGAGCCAGCCTTTGCTGAACGCATCGGGGCTCGAAATTTCAGTATTTTCGAGGACAAGCGGTAGGGGTTCCTTGTTCCAGGATTCTCTAAATTGCGAAACATGATACAACTGTAGAGGAGGACGCGGCCAAACATTTCGGTGAATCGACATTTCGGGTTTTGGTGGTAGAGGGCCAAGAAACTCGACAAGAGGGATCGCGAATTTGCGAGACCCAAAGTCCCAAATTAGCGAAGGGCACGACGTTGTTGTGATCAAGGAGATTTGGGTTGGCCCCTGGTGTTTGTTCATGCAGGCTCAATTCATAAGGACCTGTGGATACACCGCGAGTGTATGAGATATTTCCCAAGGGAAAATCAAAGAGTCAATTAGACTCAAGGGAAATTTAGATCGATCTTATGCAGACCTCGACCCGAGGGTTCGAGGGTCTGCACCATTATGGTATCAGAGCCAGAAAGAGTTCTTTTCTTTCTGTAGTAGAGGAAAGAGGACCATTTTCAGCTATGCCGCCGAGAATAAGAGACAAACCAATGCCTGATCCAGCAGTGGAAAGGGAAATGCGCGAACTATGTGCCAGGCTTGATGCCATGGAGACAACACAGAGGCGCACAGTTGACACTGGGGATATCAGTGAGGCTGACAGTGAAAATGAAGCTGGACACAAAGAATAAGTTGCAGTCGAGGATGCTGCAGATGAACGCCTATTCAGGGTTGTTGCTAGGATAGGTGCCAGAGAAAAAATGGACATTCCAGTATATGAAGTAAACTTAGATGTTGAAGAGCTTCTAGACTGGATTAGAACTATGGATAAATACTTTGACTATGAGGATGTCGAGGAAGATAAGAAAGTAAAACATGTCGTCACAAGACTTAAAGGGCATGTAGCACTATGGTGGGATGAACTGCAGGCTGACAGATGCTGCAAAAGAAAGCAGAAAATCAAGAGTTGGGATAGAATGGTTGAGAAGATGAAAGCCAAATTCATACCCAAGGACTATCAAATTACTCTATTTCAGAGAATGCAGAATTTGAGACAGAAGTTGATGTCAATGAAAGAATACATTAAATAATTCTACAAGATAAACATTAGAGAAGGTCATCGGGAAAACAATGATGAAAAGGTTGTCAGGTACATGAATGGTCTAAGATATGACATTCAGGACGAGATGAGCATGATAACCATTCAGAATGTGGAGGATGCTTATCAGATGGCTCTGAAAGATGAAAATAAGTTGAGCCGAAAGAAAGTTCAAAGAGGTCGAGGTAGAAGTCAAGCTAGAGGCAAACCAATTGCCAGAGACAGGACTCAAAAGCCTAAATAAGAGAGGAAGAAACCTCAAACTCAACCTGAGAGAGGCGAAAGCTCACAGAGAGGGTAGTATGCTGATGGAAATACTTTTCCTCGATATAGAGGAAGAGGAAGAGGCAGAGGCGGTGAAGTGAAATGTTTGTTTGTGGGAAAAATGGACATAAATCTTATGAGTGCCCAGATAGAAAGAAAGATGGTGGTGAGACTCACATTTCCGAAGCTCAAGGATGGAATGTTGAGTCAGAAGATGTTGAGGGCGGAAGATCCTTGATGAGGAGGAAAGTTCTCTTAACACCAGAGAAGGAAGCAGAGAACCCAACCCAAAGGAACAAACTATTTCAAACTGCTTGCAAGACCAAAGATAGGGTATGCAAAGTCATCGTGGATGGTGGTAGCACAGACAACCTTATTTCTACAGAGATGGTAGAAAAGCTAGAGCTGGAAACTATCGTACATCCAAGCCCATACAGAGTTTCATGGCTACAAAAAGGACATCAGGTAAATGTCACTAAACAATGTTTAGTTGAATTTAAAATAGGAGGATATAAGGATGAAATACTATGTGATGTCATTCCCATGGATGTTTTTTTATCTATTGTTGGGTAGACTGTGGAAATATGACAGGAATGTGGTTATGATGGGAGAAAGAACACATACACCCTAGAGAAGAATGGGAGGACATAGATGTTGTTGTCTATTAAAGACAAATAAGTGAAACCAGAGATGAGCAACACTGTACTTCTCATGAGTGGGAAGGAAATTCTTAAGGAGGTTAAGAAGAAGGAAGACACACAATTTATTGTGGTCAGGAAGCCTAGAATTGTTTTAACCAGTACAAGAGTGGATGATTTACTAGAGGAAATCCAAAATTTGTTGGAAGAATTCGTTGATATAGTAGTGGACGAACTACCTTGTTCGTTGCCACCTATCAAGAGTATAAGCCATCACATTGATCTTATACCTGGAGCCAGTTTACCAAACAAAGCAGCGTAAAGGTTGACATTGCAAGTGAATGAGGAAGTCAAGAGGTAGGTCCAGGACTTAATGGACAAAGGATTGGTTAGAGAGAGCTTGAGTCCATGTGTTATTCCAACAGTGCTCAGCCTGAAGAAAGATGGAGGCTAGAGAATGTGTACCGACTCAAGGGAGATCAATAATATTTCCATCAGATATAGGTTTCCATTGCCAAGGATGGATGACTTGATGGATTGCTTGAGTGGAGAAAGATTCTTTTCCAAAATTGATTTGAAAAGTGGGTATCATCAGATTCGTATGAGAGAAGGTGATGAATGGAAGACAACATTCAAGACAAATGAAGGGTTGTATGAATGGCTTGTTATGCCATTTGGTTTAACAAATGGGCCTAGTACTTTCATGAGATTGATGAATAAAGTCTTGAAGGAGTTCATTGGGAAATGCATTATCATATATCTTGATGATATATTGATTTTCAGCAAGACAGAAGCAGAGCACTTGAAGCATTTAGTTGCAGTGATGAGGAGATTACAGCAAGAGAAGTTGTTGATAAACATGAAGAAATCATCATTTATGAGGACAAAACTCATTTATTTGGGTTTTGTTATCTCTACAAATGAGCTGAAAATGGATCCGGGTAAGGTGAATGCAATCAATAATTGGCCATCACCGAAAAACATGTTTGAAGTTTGAAACTTCCATGGTTTGGTGAGTTTCTACAGGAAATTCATCCAAAATTTCAGTGGAATTAGCACACCAATGATGGACATAGTGAAGAAAAGACACAAATCTTTTCATTGGATAGAGGAAGCAGAAAAGAGTTTCAATCTGCTGAGAGGAGGATCACGGAACAACCAATTTTGGTTTTGCCAGATTTTAGCAAGACATTTTAGGTCAAGTGTGACGCAAGTGGGTTTGCAATTGGAGAAATCTTGAGCCAATATGATAGGTCGGTTGCATACTTCAGCGAGAAATTGAATGAAGCGAAGATTAAATACTCAACATATGACAAAGAATTTTATGTTGTCATACAAGCGCTGAAGAAATGGAGACACTATTTGGTTCCTAAGGAGGTTGTTTTGTATAGCGATAATCATGCTTTGCAAGTCGTGACTCAACAAGACAAGTTGAACCAAAAACATGTTAAATGGGTTGAATTCATACAGAATTTTACTTTTGTGACTAAGCATATTTATGGAACTGCTAACAAAGTTGTTGATGCTTTGAGCAGGAAATGTTTGCTATGCAGGAATTCAGAGTCAAAACTTTGGGTTTTGATAATCTCAAAGAAATGTACAGGGATGACCCAGATTTTAAAGAAGCGTATGAAGCATCTGAGAATACAATTCTCAAGGAAAGAAGCCAATGGACCAAATATATGATCCAGGATGGATTATTATTTAGGGGCAATCAATTATGTATTCCAAAATTCTCCATGAGGGAGAATCTGCTGAAGGAAAAACACAGTGGAGGATTGGTCGGACATTTTGGTCATGGTAAGACGTTCTCAAAATTGAATGGCTCATATTTTTGGCCAGGAATGAGGGCAGATGTTAAGATATTTTTGGACAGGTGCAGGATTTGTCAGCACACAAAAGGGAAAAGGCAGAACACAGGGTTATACCAGCCATTACCCATACCTGAGAGGCCATTGGATGCAGTGAGCATGGATTTCATATTGGGACTGCCAAGAATGAAAAGAGGTTGTGATTCAATCTTTGTAGTAGTCGACATATTTTCAAAGATGGCACATTTCATACCATGCCATAAAACTAGCGACGCAACTCATATTGCGAACCTGTTTTTCAAAGAGGTCGTTAGACTTCATGGTTTGCCAAGGAGTATAGTTTTTGATTGAGATACCAAGTTCGTGGGACATTTCTGGAGGACTTTATGGAAGAAGTTGGGGACGGGTTTTCCTTTTAGCTCATCTTATCATCCTCAGACGGATGGACAGATAGAAGTTGTGAACATAATATTGGGAGATTTACTGAGGATCCTAGTGACTGAACACCACAGTCAGTGGGATCACATTCTGCCATAGGCATAATTTTCTTATAATGATTCGATCAATAGAAGCATAGGGCAGATTACATTCCAGATTGTATATGGAATGCAACTGAGGGGAGTTTCTGAATTGAAAGATTCGGAACAAGATGAATTCAGGAATGCTAGTGCAGAGGACTTTGCAGAAGCGATGAAGGAGCTTCACAACCGAGTCAAGGGGCGATTGCAGAATTCAAGCTAGGAGTATAAACGCAGAGAAGATCAACACAGGAGAGAACTTCAATTTGAAGTTGGTGATCTGATTCTTGAACATCTAAGGAAGGAGAGGTTCCCAAAAGGAACATATAACAAACTGAAGATGAAAAATATTGGACCATGCAAGGTCGTGAAGAAATTTGGGGCAAACACATATGAGATTGAATTACCCGATGGGATCAGAATTTCACCGATATTCAATGTTGTGGATTTGTACCCTTACAGAGCTGAAGAAGCAGGAGCAGAGAATGCATAGACATAATTTTAGTGGACCAAACAAATTCCTGTAGCTGAAAAGCCACAGATGGAAAGTATAATTGATAAGAGGGTCAGTAGGAAGACCAGAAGAAAAGAGTATTTTGAATACTTGGTCAAATGGAAGGGACATCCAGTATAAGATGCCAGCTGGGAAGATGAAGCATAAATTCAAAAGCATGGAAAGACCGTGTAAGATCTCATGAACAGGATTTCATGAAAATTTTCAAGCGAGGGAGTATGATGCAGGAGCATCGTGCAAAGCCCAAAGCATGCGACTAAGCCAAAGAAATAGTTGGATGCGTGGAGGAAGAAAAAGAGCATGTTTTCATAAGAACCATTTTGAATTTTGAACTTAAAAGGCATTAATGTAATAGTTAGGAAGAAGGTGTACTTTACATTTATATCTTGGAGGTTGTAAACAGATCTTGAGCGATTCGCTCTCATCTATAGAAGGTAGAGGCATTTATGCATAGTTAATGAAAGTAGGTAGATTTGAATGATAGATTAGACAGTTTTAGGGGCAAGAGGGAAAACGGATATAGACACCCTCGCCTTTGTATCATGAGTTAGTTGTATCATTAGAACATTAGTATAGAGCATAGCAGAGAATGAGAAAAAGACCCATGTACAGGAGCTTTAATTAATATAAGAAGCTTTGAATTAGATTTCATGGTGTTATGTTGTTTTCTGTTTATACATGGTGAATGGTATGCTTATAGTGGTTTTATTCTCTCTGTTATGCATTTGTAATGAGGTTATGCTGTGTATGTATGATTTCATGTTGAATGTTTGAAGTCTGAGAGAGAGAGAGAGAATGAGTTTCAATTGTTTCTCTTCCTAAGTGAGATTTCCTGCAAGGAGTGCAGCGAAATGTCTGCAAGGAGTGCGTTGACAAAGGTTCAGAGTTTATCTCTGAAAGCTCAGGAGGGATACCGTTGTTCTCATTCCAACAAAAGTGTAAGTGAAGAACAAAATCCGTGCAAGGTGTGCACAGGCTAGTTGAAAGCATAGAACTTATCAACTAAGGGGAGAGTTGAAGGACTATTGTTGCAAGGAGTGCAGAGAGTCGAAATATCAAATGCCCATGATTATTTGAAGTCTGTCGCAAGGAGTGCGAGAAGGAACCCTTTTGGAGGTTTGAGTTTGTAAGTGAAAGATCAGGAGGGATAATACCTTTGAACACTTCAAAGGAGGATGGAGGTCGAACTACTTCAAAGGGAGACGAGGGTCAAAGTCATCCAGCAGAAGTAAAGTTCAGAAGGGAGAACATTGGTTTATTTCACAAAAGTTGTCACAGGAGCAAAAAGTGGTCGAAGTTCTCTATGGGGAATTCACAAAATAGTGAGGACCATAGGATCCAGGAGAGCTATGGAGAAGTTAATCATTGGATCGAATGGAGACTTATTAGTCGTTGACCCTGTGGAAAGTTCCATTTCGGAATTCGGGGTTTAGAAGTGATAGAGGGACAGAAATCAGAGGTTCATTCAAGTCTCGAAAGACGAAAATATCGGAGTGACAGGTGGCAAGAATCTATGCCAGAGACAGAGGGCATCGGAGAAGACAGGTGGCATACTTGTCTCCAGGCGGAGTCAATACTTCTTTGACTGTTTCGGGGTTTCGTAGGTTGGAGAGTCGGAAGCCTTGCATCAGGATTCGCGAAGACATGAAGTCAGAAACTCCGAATCGGATAAAAGTCCCATAGGAGAGCCAGCCTTTGTTGAATGCATCAGGGCTTGACATTTTGGTATTTTCGAGGACAAGAGGTAGGGGTTCCTTGTTCTGGGATTCCCGAAATCGTGAAACACGATACAGCTGTAGAGGAGGATGCGGCCAAACATTTCGGTGAATCGACATTTCGGATTTCGGCGGTAGAGGGCCGAGAAACTCGACAAGAGGGATTCTGAATTTGCGAGACCCGAAGTCCCAAATTAGTGAAGGGCGCGACGTTGTTGTGATCAAGGAGATTTGGTTTGGCACCTGGTGTTTGTTCATGCAGGCTCAATTCATAAGGACCTGTGGATACGCCGTGAGTGTATGAGATATTTCCTGAGGGAAAATCAAAGATTCAATTAGACTCAAGGGTAGTTTATATCGATCCTGTGTGGACCTCGACCCGAGGGTTCGAGGGTCTGCACCAGTCATGGACCAACTTTGTTCTTTATGGGGGTGTGCAAAAAGACCCTTTTCTAGACAAATGAATCCCACAAGAGTTTCAAGTATCTAGAAAAATGGTTTTTGAATAAGTGAGAGTGTGTGCAAGGAGTATTGGTGGTGAAACAAGTTTTTAACAAGTTAAATTCAATATTTTAGCATGGTGGACCTCGTATGGTCCTTTACTTCGTTTTTTTATATAACTTACTAAATTTGTTCAAAATAACCCTTGCAAACGAAAGGAAATCCTAAGCTATCATGGAGGATATGATAATCCATACTTGGACCCTTTATCTTCCAAAGGTGTTTTGTAACTAGAAAAATTGAAACTAGTCCTAGATTGTGATCATGTGGGCATGTGTCGGCCCTTACAAATTATTCAAACTCCCTAGGTGACTTACTCTAAAATTTTGAAAACTAACCTAGAATTGCATGCATGTGGGCATATGGGACCTTAAAACTCTTTTAAGATTTGGTTTTTAACAAGTAAGTGGAGAGGATTGGCCTCTTTTTTGAAATTGATTTGATTTACCAAGGGAGGTGGAGACTTATCTCAACAACCTCTTTTTCTAATTTCCAAGATCACACTAAGGTGCGAGGAAACAACATACTCCAAGATTTCTTTATATGGTCTTGTAGTCCCAAATTAATGTGATAACTTTGTAAAATGAAATCTTGGTGCTTAAATTAAAATGCAAAACCTGTTAATTCATCCACCTGGGAATCAAGGAAATCAAATATATTATGGTTTCTTTTAGTCTCCCTAATTATCTATGTGTGATGTGGGGTTTATGGATGCAAGAATCATCTCTCATCCTACTTGTAATGGATTTTACAAAGTGCTAAAATCAAATCTAAACTACTAAGTGGTAGTGGGAAACTCAAGCCTTACAATTTTGAAAAAATAAGACAAGTGCATGACAAAACCAAAAATAGTCATGCATAGAGCACAAACCGTGTGGATGGAGAGTTTTGACAGAGTGCAGATGTGAGCGGACCATGCGTCTATTAGTCCAAAACCCACACACATGTAGGAAAATTGGCGGGATGGAATTTGGAAAACAATCTCTCACTATGGGGTGAAATATTGCTCTCACGTGGTGCGTTTAGGCCGGTTTTGAACCCTACACATGTAACCAAGAAAGAACACTCTAAAATCCTAATTGGGGATAATTTTGATTCTATTCCCCAGTATGGTCTCCAATTTGTTGGGTGCCTTTTGTCACAAGAGTGATAAAAAAGAAGTCCCTTAACTATCTAGTTAGGCTATCCAGAAAGCACAACAAAGACTTAGTTGTTTAGTGGCTCAACTAACATAAAGAAACAAGAGATAAATAATAATTAAATAAATATAAACTAAGCAAACAATAACTTGAAATGAATGCACAAAGAAAACACAAGAGAGATACACCAAGTAAATTGATCTTTGAATTTATACTCCTTGGAGAAATAAGGGAACTTATGAGTCCCCTCTTCCTCCTTGGAAAAGCTCTTGAGTCCCCAAGTACAAAGTCTTCCTTCTACTATAAATGGCTAACAAACAAAAATGGTGAAGAAAATATTGATAGACTACTCAAGAGGAGAGATATCTAACACCTGTTATGGATGCCCAAATCTTTCTAAGAGGAATATGGATTCCCAAAGATAAAAATGAGAAGCATAACAATACTCAAATGCTTCTTCTTTTTTGCATACAATGTCCCTTTATTTATAGGAGGATGGAAATATTTTTCATAATTGCTTCCAAATGGGAGGCCCTTGGAGGTACCTCCCATCCTTTTCAGTGATCCCATGGAGATATTTGGGGGATATTGTAGGTATGGAGGAGATCCCCTTCATCCCAAAAGTGGCTAAGTCCCGACCAAACTAATAAATGCGTTGTTTCTGCATTCGCACAGGTATTTTGACTATCAGTCTTGCACTGTATGCATCGTACACCATGTTATCATTCACGGATGTGCACGCACAACTTTGGCTGAATGTTTGCGGATTTCCAAAACTACTTTTACATGGTTTTATGATTGTCTTTCCAAACTAAGTGTAAACCTTCCATGAATGTTGGTAGTATGTTGTGCATGTATTACCTATTATTCCTCCATTGTCGGTATTTGCAGTGAACCATTTTTTGGTGATAACATGGAGGAATCAACAACTAGCCAGGGATGTATTTGAAATCAAATATTTTAATGAAAACATCCATTTCGATAAGTTTTTGTTGTAGAATACCTTTAACTTTATTTTAATGAAAACATCCATCAATGTGAAAAATAAATTTATGATCACCCTATTTATGTATCTTGGACCTCATATTTATAAAAATTATTTTTTGTTACAATATTAAATATTCATTACAACCATAAACCTACTCTAAGAATGTGTGGAGTGGGAAGACTCTAGCATGGTTATATTTATAAATTATTGGTGGGTGCATAGTAAAACTCATCATTATGCCAAGAAGGAAGTAGTTATAAAACACACGTAGGTTAGGAGGCACATACATATCAAGGGATGATTTGATAAAAATTATGGTGGAGATTATATTCTAGAGTTCAGATGACATTGAACAATGGAAGGGTTTCATTATAATATAATGTGCACTAATTATAGGCATGTAATTACTTAGATCATCGATAGTCCTTTCCCTGGTTTACATGCCTTGCACTAGGAAGCGTGCTTTGGATAGGTCATACTTGTTGAGAAGCACATTAATGATGGGAGCTAATTTTTCATGTGCGAGTTCAATTAGTGTTGATCATACATGATATTTATGCTTGACACCTTGAAATTTTATGTCATTTGCAAAAAATATGTACAATGTATAAAATTATTGAAATATACAAGAAATTACAATGTCACAATTAGTTCGATCATGTGCCAATAGGCTTCCAATATCTAGGTGAGTTCTAAAATAGAATATTAATCAATAATATTTCACTAAGGAATTGCATATTCCATCAAAATATAACTTAAATTAAGTATTCATATCGAAATTTGATGTCATATTTATGTATTAATTCATCTAGTCCTTCACATTAATTATTCTACATGCTTTTTGTTTGATTATCAAATTGTTTGTGCGAGTCATGTTTAATTCTGGAAACCCTCCTATATCGTCATTGCATGTGTTGATTCTAACCATGTCAAATTTTATTCCATACAAGAACAAATTGAAACAATTTTAACGTTGGCCATATTCACATGTCATTTATATGTGTCGGTTTCAAGTACATGTCATTTATATGTGTCAGTTTCATTTATATTTCCAAGATAGAAACAATGGAAAGGGAGAATAAGGCATGCATATATCATAGTAAACATGGATGCTATCGTGAATATGAATCTAGGAATGCAACAAAAATTCCATGAGCACCTCAATATACAAGCTTGGAATTTAATGGCAGCATTGATAATAGTGGCAATGGAGAGAAGAAAAGGGTTGATCTTACATCTAAGCATCCAAAGAAAATTGCATATAATTTGACATTCAAAGATATATATAATTTCTTTTCTACACATATTGTTGAGTCCAAAGGCCATGAAGAATATGTTCTTCATGAAGATCCAATTATAGCGTGGATGGAGAAAGTTTACCAAAAAGAAGGAAAATATAGGAAATGGGTAATTTGTTACCTTCCAAACTCTAATGACATCTAGAGTCCCATCAACCCTCTTCATTCATGGTTCTCATAGACTTATCAAATTCCTTATATGATTCCATTGGAGGTCCCATGCCACCTAGTGACTCAAAACAAAAAAATCTACAATCAAATTGTTTTGAGTCACTTTTGAGTCTGGAAACCCTCCCATATCGTCAATTCATGTGTGTTGTCCTATAATGTCAAATTTCAGTCCATAAAAGCACAAACTGAAAACATTTCAACATTGGCCCCATTCACATTAAATGTTCTATAAGATTCTTGTTTGATTGTAAAAATAGATTTTGAGTCATGTTTGAGTTTAAAAACCCTCCCATACCATCAATGCATGCATCTAGTCTAACCATGCCAAATTTCAGTCCATACAAGCACAAATTGGAAAAAAATCAACATTTGTCCCATTCACATTAATTATTCTATAGGCTTCTTGTTTGATTGTCGAATTGTTTGTGTGAGTCATGTTTGAGTCTGGAAACCCTCCCATACATTCATTGTATGCATCTAGTCTAACCATGTCAAATTTCATTCCATACAAGCACAAATTGAAAAAAGTTCACCGTTGGCCCCATTCACATGTCAGTTATAAGCAATGTCAAGTACATGAGCAAGAGCACATTATTTTTGGGTTTTGATAGAATAACCAAAGAATATTTGATTGTCTAATTGTTTGTTTGAGTCATGTTTGAGTCTATAAACCCTCCCATATAGTTAATGAATGTGTGTTGTCCTAGCATGTCAAATTCTAGTCCATACAAGCACGAATTGAAAACATTTCAACATTGGCCACATTCACATTAATTATTCTATAGGATTGTTGATTGATTGTTGAATTGTTTGTGTGAGTCATGTTTGAGTCCAAAAATCCTCCCATACCATTAATGTATGCATCTATTCTAACCATGTCAAATTTCAGTCTATACAGGCACAAATGTAAGTAAGGTTAGGGGTTGTAATCTTTACGTATTTATAACAATAAGGGTTAGCGGTTGTAATGATTACACATTTCTAAAAAAAGGTTTGTAAAGTTAAGGGTTCATAGAGTTTATAAGAGTTGCACATTAAAGTTTATAATGTTGAAGGTTTGTATTGGTTAACCATGAAGTGTTATAATGGATATAATATTATGGTTAGGGTTTATATCAGTTATGGATTATAGTGCTCAAGTGTCATGGATTATAGGTATTAGTTCTTATAGAGGTGAAGTATCATAGAGGATATGGGTTGTAATTATTAGGTATTAGGAGTTATATGGATTATAATTATTAATAGCATTGGTGTTATGAGAATTAATGGTATATATGAATTAAGGGCAATATTTGTTGTATGTAACATGGATTAGAGACTATAAAATTGAGGGTTAGGAATTTAGGGGTTATATTTGTTAAAATTATAGAAGCTAGGGGTTATAGGGATTATATGTTATAGAGGTTATAGTCACTAGGCCTAATAGGTTATTAACTCTCATGTATCATAAGAATGAAGGGTGGTAGATATTATAGTGTGGGAGATATAGGGGTTATAGAGGATATGTATCTAGAGTTATATGAATCATGTCTATTAAAATTTGTATGATTTCCTTGTATTAACAATTTTATGGTTTTTCGTAGAATATCTGACACCTATACATAGAAAAACTGACGACCAATACTTATTGGTCAAATATCCAATGATCGTTGGGGCCAATTAAAAAAAAACAAGAAAATTACAATTTTTAAAGGTAAAATCCGACAACAAGGCCAATTTTCATGAATTTTTTCATGGTTTGGTCTTGTTTCTATGTGTGCAGGTTGTGTGTTCAGGAACCATATTTCTGTTGTTTTCAACATGCTCATCACCTCACCTTCACATATATTTTCTTAAATTGGCATATAATAAACCCGAATGATCTTCTCTTGGTTTCAATAATAATTAATTCTCTACTAAATAGGGGAAAACACATGAAGGTGGAAGCTATCATTATGCCCCCCGCTGTTATAACCCTAATTTTCACCATACATGCTTACATGGCATCAGGCCATCTCAGATCCCTTCTTTTCCAAAAGCATTGTTGAACAACTCTTTAAAAAACCTCTTGTATAAGGTCCCACGTGCCCTACTCCATTACTACACGCATGTACACGCTAGCTTACCTCAAACAACCCACGTGGACCGACAAAAGCACAAAAAAAGGAAAGTTGTCAACAGACCACACAACTTTAGGTGCGTTAACTGAAACTCTTGACCATGCATGGCTGAGGGTTTGTCCAAATAACTAGCTTCTTCTAGCCTATAAAAGAAGGGTTAGGGGTCCCATTTGGAAGAGGAGAAAAAGAGTAAAGAAACTCTGCCCAATTGCATATTCCTATTGTCCCAACCCTTTAGCCATCCTTGTGCAAGAAGAGATACAAAGCAAAGAAGTTGGAGGACATTTGAAGAAGAGCCCAAGATCAATATTCGCGGAGCAATGGCCGGTCTCTAAATTGTAAGTTGATTCATTAAAGTTAATAATAAAGAAATGCTTTTCCCGTCCCACTATATGAGTTCTTCATAGTTCAGTAAATATATGTTTGAATCTCTAACCCATTAGTCTATAGGTAAAATGCATGTGTAGTTTGTTGCTTGTTTTGTACGCAGGTCAGACTTGGGAGGAGAGTTGCCAACAAGTGGTCAAGCGTGAAGAAGGATCGACATCAACCATCTGAAACAAGGTATGTTGGTCTAACCATGTATTTGTTGAAAAGAAATGGGGATTAAGTCTAGGACAAAAGTAGAAAGTAGTTTTCTTTTGGTCATATCTGCATGCATACTATAACCCTATTTTCTAGTCCGTAGGGGGATTTCCCACCACAACATAATTGGCGACCATACTGGGGAAGTCTCTAGGGTTCCTGGGAGTATTTTTGGGTAGTTTTAAAAGACTAGTTTTCTTGCCTGTTTTTTGAATTTTCTGCAAAGTCTGAGCTAGCAGAGAATCTGGTTTTCCATACCAGTTGTCTCTGTTATTTGCTTGACTGTGTTTTTTTGAGACCCACAGAGGTACACGCAGCCTGCATAAGGTCTTCACACGTGTACCCGTGCCCTACTCTCTTACAGACCGCGTGTAAACGCTAGATGAAGAAGTAGCAGTAGCAGTAGCATGTAGATTTAACATCCAGAGGAATCGACCATTTTAGACCTTGGAGCGCAAGTTTTTGGTCTGGTTGAAACCTCCATCACTGATCTTTCGGCACCCACCATCGTATCGATTCATCCTTACGAGTGCCAGATAGTGTCGCACACAGCAATGGAAATAAATGTTGTTACTCCTTCTGGGAATTCTTCAATTCCCACTGCGGTTGTCACCACATGAGAATTTCCACCTCCTAACCCACCGTCACCAGTCCGAGCCACCATGGTCTCGACCGCCACTACATCGCACATTGGTCTAATCCCTTCTTTGGTGGAATCCACAACCCCTTTCACACCAAGTGTGACAGGCCCTCCATTCTCATATGGGATGCCTAATTCAGGTACAAGTCCTGTACTTTCCTACTCCATGTTACAAACTTTAGGCTTGGGGGTAGGGAGATCTAATGCTCCTCTGCAAGGACACATGGGGGGAACTCCTGCTCCTTTAATTCTTTCCCTTATAGGGGAGGTCATATACCTCCTTCATCCCCTTCACTCGGTGGCTCGCATCAGTAAACCGTCGGGCAACCTGTACACCATAGTTTACTTGGAGCAGGGAGTCAAGGACCACCTTCACATAATATGCCAGCAGGTTCGACACCATTTTATTTTTTCGGTGCATTTGGTAACAATGCCTTCTTGTTAGCTACTTTCCCAACTAGGGGAAACCCTGGTTTTGGACAATCTATTCCTATGCAAGGTACTATTCCTGCATAGGGGGAACACCTAGGAACTTCTTCCACAACAGGGCCTTGGAATTCTTGGCAGGGATCTGTTCCCTCATCCGAAATGTCGATATGGGGTAATTATTCCCACAATCAATGGCACCCTAGACAAAACACTATTCCTATCCCCACGGAACTGACATGGAGCAATCCTTCCCAAATTCCTTTGAATGTAATGCATGCCCAGCCATCTATGTCCTATTTCGAAAATCCATCGATGATGTCTCCTCACATGAAAAATCCATATGTTGGCCATGGCCATGGTTTCTACCAGAACCCAGGCCAGCAGCCGAACTTTTCCTGGAAACCTGGTGCCAGTCAAACTCCAAGCCCCTTTTTCCCAGGTTATCACCAACAACCCAAACTACCTTTCCTGGCAACCGTGCATTTGCCAGACTTGACAAGGTTGTTGAATGACCCTATCTATCATGATCCACATTGGCTTCCTATGCCAACGAAGTTTCCTTCGAACATCCCAAAGTTCGAAGCCAAGACTAACGAAGATCTAGGAGATCATGTGACTACCTTCCATCTTTGGTGCTCATCTAACTCGTTGAAAAATGACTCCGTACAATTGCGATTGTTTCAACGTACTCTCATTGGGAGTGCCGCGAAATGGTACATTGAGCTCAACCACTCAAGATACTCTTCCTTTGGTGAACTAGCGATGGCTTTCCTAAACCATTTCCAGTTGCCTGTGAGATACGACGCTGGCACCGAATTGATGGCCAATTTCTCACAAACTAAAGCAGACCATATCTTTGATCACATTCGAGAATGGAGAAACAGAAAGAGTTTAATTAAGGTACCAGTCCCACCAACATTCCTTCTCGAGTGGTTTCTTAAGTCTTTGGTCCCACAGTTGTCCAAGGACGTCGTGACATCGGGAGTATTTTTTGAAGAAGACGCCATCATGAGAACTCAACAACTTGAGCTAATCTATTCTCAGTCCGGTTTATTATACGAGATCTTTCCAGATGCACCACGTTCAATACTTTATAAAACAAGACAGAGAGCTAGACCACATGCTGATGGTATTGTCGATTCAACACAAACAAATCCCGCTGAGCAACTAACGAATCAGTTGCAACAATTGTCTATACAACACACAGCGGACAACCAAACTACTTCTTTGGCTTCTCCCCCTACCAAAACATCGAATGTACACACAGTGCAATCGATTAATCCAAAGGCGACCCAACAACCTAAAGGAAAGAAAAAACAATGAAAGAAGGGTAAGGGGGATAAGAAACCCACCGATAATGGTGGCGGGGAAATACTGAGAAATGAAAGGCGAGGTATCCATGCAACTTGTGCGCGGAGGACCACCCAACCCACCTTTGTCCTCGGCTTGCAGAGGCCCAAAAGTTTGTGACACAGCAACAACCTGTTGTGTTAACCAATCCATTCCAACATGGGAAAAATCTAACCCAAGCCTCTGCAAGAACGGAAGGGGGAAGCCAAGGACCCTCTCCGTCTTCAAACAACCCCACATATGGGAATGTATATATGGTGAATATATCGACTAGAGCGCATGACTATAGTAAACCAAGCACTTCCGAGAAGGGCAAAGAAGCCGAAATCCCGTCTCTTCCTCTATAAATTGAGAAGATGTTGGGTGAAAAAATGACATGCATCCCCAAAGGTGTGTTCAAAAAAGCCTCTCACAACCCAAATGCAAGGGCTGCCCAGAACTATTCTATGGTGGAATATTTATCACAAACCCCTTGTGCGATGTCCTCTTTGGAGGTCCTCCAAAGTTGCCCTTCCCAGAGGAAATCCTTGTTAACCACTTTAGGATCTACTGAGACTTGTAATATGGGTACAATCATGCTGGATACAACCGACTTAAAACATCATCTACCTTACCACATAGCGTTTCAGATAGTAGTGGCTTATCCCACAAAAAATTTTACTCAAAATATCTTCCGTACAGTGGTTGATGAGGTCGCCTCGACATGCGTTATGTCGTTGGCATGTTGGAAGGCCATTGGCCAACCCGTTTTGTCTCCGTCACCTACTCTCCTCACTGCTTTTGAAAGTTGTTCATTCCGACCACATGGCATCATTCCCTCTTTCCCCGTGCAGTTAGGAGGGAAGACCATGTGTGTTGAAGTAGAGGTAGTCGATGCTCCCCTCGACTATAACATCTTGTTAGGAATGATTTGGAATTATGCCATGCAATATGTGGTTGCTATAGTTTTTCAAGTCTTGTTGTTTCCACACGAGGGTCGGATCGTGACCATCAATCAATTGTCTTTCTCCAGACATGACCCTTCATTAGGGGCATCCACAGTCCTGATGATTGATAATCCTCAACTAGGTGTGGTCAATGTAGGGGTTGGTTTGTGCCCATCTTTGATGGGTACCTTCAATTACCCACCCCCTCAAGGCGATATCAAGTTTATATCCAATCAACATAAGGTTGATATTTTTCAAGTTTCGTCGTTCCGCACGACTTACTTCGACGATCCATGGATACTTCCTTCCCCATCGGCCACAATGGATGGGACAGGGAACCCAGACATGTCCATGCCCTTGTTCGCAGTTGAAGTAGCATACTCTTTAGTCCAGCAAGGTTCAGCTAACACTGATCCAACTCCTGCACAAGAGTTTGATCCACTTCTAGAGCCTATTTGGGCTCAGTGTTCTCTCACTGACACCGATTCATTAGACTTAGTCTTTCCCTCTGACGAAGCAGTAATTGAAGCAATGACTAGTCTAGACAAACCTTGGGATGATCTTCATCATAGATCATACTTCCTTCCAGAGTTAAGCAGAATCGAGGCCAGAGAATTCACCTTGACTATGACTGGAGATAGGTCTTGTCTTATTAATCCCTTAGCTACACACAAAATCTATGTTGAGGGTAATATGGCAACCATTGTTGAAACGATACCTATCAATATCTCCAGAAACCCTAGCATTATAGACAATGTTTTCATCAGAGCATACTGCTCTCTCGAGGAGATACCCGACATCGACCCACAAAGTGTCGATCATGAGCTAACTTTGTTGTTTTTCAAGCTCACTTTGAGATCGAAAAGCAACATCCGGCGAGACTGCATTTATGCTTTTCGATCTCATCCGAATTAACTGAGAAAAGTCACCTCTACGGGTCTTCTTTTAAGCCCTTTTCAGACCCTCTAAACATGAAAATATTTTCGAGGGATCTTGTGGCCTTTCACGCTTGTTAAACTGAAATTTGAAGTCACGTTTGTCTGGCGGTAGTTTACCCCTTTTTCGGTCCGGATGGCCAACTGTAAGAACAAAGGTATACTATATGGAACTTTAGTTCTATAGAAGAGTACGCTCAGGTATAATTTTATCCCTTTTTCGGGCCTGAGGGACTAAACCTACGAAGACGGAACCCCCACGTAGTTCATAGTTAAGCTCTTTTCAGACTCCCTAAAATTGAAAAGATCGGTGAGTGACCTTATTCTTTCACACTTGTTAAACTAGTCCAGAAGAACATTCCTGATGGAGTCCATAGTTAAGCTTTTCTCAGACTCCTTAAAAATGAAAAAATGGTCGAGTGATCTTGTCCTTATCACACTCGTTAAAATGGTTTTGAATAGACGTCTTGTCAGTGCTAGTTTACCCCTTTTTCAAACCAACTAGACTATCTTCGAAAAAGCTACCCCAATGGAGTCTCCTTTTATGATTTTTTGGACTCTCTAAACATGAAAAAACATCAAGCTTACCTTCTTTGGGCTCATTAAACTTACATCAAAGGATGTTACCATTGTGTGTTTTGTTAACCGCATTTGCATACCTTATGCGCCAACCTTGTAGCATTTTTCTTCTGCGTCTTAACACCCTTGGCCCCTGGAGGATTTTTTCCGAGTATCATTATTTTGAACATCAGTCTTGTCCTTGTGCCTTGAGCTTGTATGTTTGTTACACTCTTTCCTCCATTGTAACGTAACATTCCTTTATTCTTTTTCCAAAATTATTGAAAAAGACAAAAAAAAATCAAATATACCCCAAAAAGAGGAAGGGAAAAGTATTTTCTTTATTGGCAGCATAATGAGTCGCCCTTGGATAAAGCACATCTGTCTGTTTGTTCATTAAATTATGGGATGTACTACGACCTTAGGAAGTTGTTCTCTCTACATAGAGTTGTGTCCTCCTCCATTTGGTTATTCTTCCAAACATATGGAGAGTTTGTGCTGCCTCCTGCTTCGTAAACTTATGATTAATGCCATGCTACCTAAGTCTCATCATTTGTCGTGTTGTTGTTCAAGGGAATTTTCTGCCAAGCTTGATTCGACCCCTCTGCAATTTGTCTCTTTCCCTCATACCCAACCATCCTGAATGTCCAATCAAGTCCTTGTTCGAAATCAATGAAGCCTTCAGTCTGATCATCAAGATTATCTAGTCCATGCCCGATGAGCCATCGAAGACCTCTGGGTAGTGAAGTCATACACTCATATTACACTCCTACCTTGAGTTTTGAAGATTTTGAAGTTGTTGCTCGAGCTCTGAAGATCTTATCTCCAGCCATCAGGCCATATCAGCTTCTAGAAGATGGATACTCTATATGTATATATTTTTTATTTCAAGATGTAACTTTGTTGTGTATTGTTCACAGCTACAGTTTATGTAGTTATTTGACATGGATCTACAGTGTATTTGATTGGTAGCCATGATTATATTTTATCCCGAGCATGGATATGCCCGCCTTGGTGAAACATTTTTTATTTTGCAGACGGCGCCTCCTGGTTCCTGGTCCCTGGGCTCACTTGTTCGGCACATCAGTAAAGATTGGTAATGTATTTCGGCCATCGGATTCTCTTCTGACCTCACACATTAGGGGGCATCTGTTATAACGCTAATTTGCACCATACATGCTTACCTGACATCAGGCCATCTCAGATCCCTTCTTTGCCAAAAGCATTGTTGAACAACTCTTTAAAAAACCTCTTTTATAAGGTCCCATGCGCCCTACTCCGTTACTGCATGCGTGTACATGCTAGCTGACCTCAAACAACCCGGGTGGATTGACAAAAGCATGAAAAAAGGAAAGTTGTCAACGGAACACACAACTCTGGGTGAGTTAACTGAAACTCTCATCCATGCATGGACGAGGGTTCGTCCAAATACCTAGCTTCTTCTAGCCTATAAAAGAAGGGTTAAGGGTCCCATTTGGAAGAGGAGAAAAAGAGTAAAGAAACTCTTCCCAATTGCATATTCCTATTGTCCCAACCCTTTAGCCATCCTTGTGCAAGAAGAGATACAAAACAAAGAAGTTGGAGGACGTTTGAAGAAGAGCCTAGGATCAGGATTCACGGAGCAGTAGCCGGTCTCGACATTGTAAGTTGATTAATTAAAGTTAATAATAAAGAAATTATTTTCCCGTCCCACTATATGAGTTATTCATAGTTCAGTAAATATATGTTTGAATCTCTAACCCATTAGTCTGTAGGTAAAATGCATGTGTAGTTTGTTGCTTGTTTTGTACGTAGGTCATCCTTGGGAGGAGAGTTGCCAACAAGCGGTCAAGCGTTAAGAAGGATCGACATCAACCATCTGAAACAAGGTATGTTTGTCTAACCATGTATTTGCTGAAAAGAAATGGGGATTAAGTCTAGGATGAAAGTAGAAAGTAGTTTTGTTTTGGTCATATCTGCATGCATACTATAACCCTATTTGCTAGTCCATAGGGGGATTTCCCACCACAACACCTGCCCCCCTTCACATCACTCTCAATTCCCCCATACCTAATTTGACATAAAGAACATGTAACACAGTACATACAAAAATGGCATAAAAATTAAAAACATGTAATTAACCTGTATAAGTAAACACTTAAAAAACAATAAATTATATAAATACTAAATATATAATTAATAGAATAAATCATAGAAAACATATAATCACATACCTTGTACATTTCAACATTTAAATACCATTATTCTTCTTATTCATCCAAATCAACATTTGTATCATGCTCTAGTTCAAAATTGATAATGTTTAAAGGATCGTTCATATCAACATCATCATCAATGTCATTTTCGCTATCATCATTGATATCATCAATGAGAACATTTTCTGTTATATTTGGATGATCAACTTCTTCGACTTCTTCATCTGACACATTTGCAGCCACCTACTCCTTATCTGCATCATCATCTTCTTCTTAAATATTATCTTCTTCCTCTACATTATTATACTTTATTGTTCTTCCTCTTGGATCATATCTAACAACATATGACCAACCTACTTTACCTGGTACCTATGAGTAAAAGACTTGCTCACATTGACTTGGAAGAACATAAGGCTATGTACCCGGTTCAAATTCCCTTTTATTAACCATGGTAAATCCATTATCATGCTCAATAAAAATTCTTTCAAGATCACGTTCATGCATCCATAACATGTACCATTTGACCTAAAAAAAACCATTTTAAAGGAATTAAAATCAGATTGAATTATATCCTCCAAATACCCATAATACCTATTTTTAGTTTCTTCTGGATTCCTGTTACTTCTAGAGGAAACATTAGTGACCTTAAACACTGCAGTTATCCCACAATCCAAGGTTTTCATCTTATCATCCAACTTTTTGATAATAATTTTGCGACCATTACATCACATAGCCTTGTGGTGTTACAATTGCAACATGGAAAAAAAGTAAAAAATGCATTGTCAATTAATAAATTTCATACAATATGGAATTAGTAAATATATATTTCAAAAAACAAACAAACCAAATACATTGATATAATGGGAAATAACTATAAAAATGTGGGTGAATATACTTTCCTTTTTATCTTTTAAACCAAAGGATAAATCAATTTCCCTTTGCATAAGATCAAGAAATTCATGTTGATAACGATTCATTGTTTTGATCATCTTACTAACCCCTTCACATGATAACCTACCATAGTATTATTCACATCATTCTATCCAATCCTCCATCCAATCAATATTGTTTGAAATGTATAAATGTAGAGCATCCCACTCTCAACCAACTATATGAAAAAGTAACAATTCAATATCATTAATTAGCTATCATTGGAAAAGTTTAATATAGTTGATGGAATAAAACAAAAATGAGTACAATAATATAAAATTGAAAAATTAAATGTATAATATATTAAATCTACAACATATAATTACCTTTGACGGTCCTCATTCTACCTTTCCCCAATAGGACCTCCCCTTCAAATTTGATGATGGAGTTGAGATGCCAAATGAGAGGCATATTCATATTTTTTTCTAATTTAGGGAGATATTGACTAATATATACCATGCATTTATATACCATATATCCCTCCACAATAGAACCCTTATAAAGCACTATTTTTCTAACAAAATCCTTCAATGAATTCAACTGCCTCTTCACCATCCACATCGACCTTGTGTGTACTAATCCACATAATTCAATATCCTCAACTATGTGTATGAGGTAGTGTTCTTGTGCATTGCAAAATGTTGGAGGTAGATACTTCTTTATTTCACACATTAGTCGGGGAATTTCTCTCTTCTAATACCTTATATCTTCTTTATGGATTTATTTAGATGAAAGTCACCTACAAATGATGCAACAAAATAACAAGTTTGAACAATATCAAGGCATATATAAAATTGTAGATAAAACACAATATGCCAATAAGTTCCTCTACAAAGCACTGAAGAAACATTTTCCATATAAAAAAGCATTACTTACCTCATGTATTTTCCAATATCATATATAACTTGTTTTATGTTGTTGTCAAAGCTGTCTGGGAGAGATAGAGGTAGAACATACTGTAACAAAATGAAAATCATTAATATTTGTTTCCATATAAGAGAACGAAATTACTAAAAATATGTATACCAATATGGAAATATACTTAATAATTACCTTAATGAATGTATACCATTCATGTGTTTTAACCCCACCAAAATCACCTTTTTTTTGTTAGTATATTTTGTATGTTCGACAAAAACCCTGTCAGAAACCTTATTTTTCGAATGACCTCTTTTACAATATTGCTTTGTTTCTTTGTCAATAACCATGGGAGACAAATATTTTGTTCTCAACCATCACCATTAGAATTAATAATCACACTTTGCAATGCGTGAATAGCTTCCTCGATGTCAGTACAAATCTTTCCAATTCTTTCTTTGTTAGTCCTTCCATATAAGATTCACCATCACAATTATGTTATATTCTTCTCGATATGCATTGTACCAAAAAGATGAACTATTTGTAGGTGCGCATAGTAGGGAAACCTACTAAATTGTATGGGATAACTTTTCATTCCTTGTGAAATCCCATCCCTGCCTTAACGACATTCATGAAACATAAACGAAATCACATTAACATTAATTAATCAATATAGATACGTATCGCGCTGAACAAAATTCACTAAATAAAAAATCATAAGATTTATATATATGATACATAAATAATTTCCATACCTTGACAATTTCTATTATATTCCAACTTCCATAGGTGAGGTGTCATTATTCATTGTTTTTTTCCATTCTCTTCTTTACCATTAAATTTTTCTTTCTCAGTAGTTCGATAACTATGGTTCTTAGGCAGAAAGTTCCTACACTCATCAAGAACCTCCTTTCCTAAACTTCTTGAACGACAATATTTTATCCTAGGACCACAAACTAGACATGCAAATTTACCCTTTTTTTGAAGACCTGCAAGATAGATGAATTGATGTAGAAAATTAGGATTACATTTTTTAAAAATGCATGATATAATATTAAAGTGCAATAGAAAGTTACATACCACAAAAATGTGTTAACCCGAGAGCATCATGAATTGTCCATGCAATTATTCCATGGAATTGAAATTGTTTTTTCCCTATTGGTCTAGAGATGTCATACATAGTGATGTCGTCCCATAACTTTAGCAGCTCATCGATAAGAGGCTCAATATATACATTCATATCTTTAACTTGTTACTTACCTAATTGGTTCAACATACATTAATTATATTTAGTTATACGTCCTTATATATAAAATATATAATTATCATGCATGAAACAAAGAAATGAAATATTATGTCATACTTTCAATTGAATAAAGACAAGTTAATTAAATACCTGGAACAATAATTGCCAACATTGTGTTCTCTCTCTTTATCGATATACAAGGAGGAAGGTTATTGTTTATAAAAAAAATGGGCCACATTAAGTAAGTAGAATGAATCTCTCCAAATGGATTGACACCATCATCTGCCAATGAAATTCTAACATTACGAGATTCTTATTTAAAAAATGACCATTTTTCTTTGATGTTCTTCAATGCAGAACCATTTGTAGGCATTCGAAGAACATTTTATTCACTTATGTTCTTTTCATGGAAATCCATAAATTGTGCTATACTTTGGCACCTGAACAGTTGTTGGAAACATGGAATTATGGGAATATAACGAAGAAATTTGTGAGGCACCATTTTTGTTGCTTGATCAGTTCAATATCTACTTATTTTCCATTATGGGAATTCATTTTCTTATGCGTATTTTCCATAGTATATGATATTATCATTAGGACATGCATCAATATCTTGATACTCCATTCCAATTTATTTCATAATCACAAATATTTCTCGATATGTGCGTGGTAAAATATTTGAAGGTGGTAATATAAATTCACCTAACAATCTACACCATTCAAAAAAATAAGTCAATGTAAACAATATTAATCATAAATATCACATCCCTACTTTATGAAATAATTAACAATAAAAATATAGAAAAATAGTCAACCTTTATGTACATGTCAGGATAATATAAATAATACATTACATACCTTAGGATCTATGTGAGACGGGTGTTTGATAAACCATTCAAAACATTCAAGTTCACCAACAACAATATAGCAGATAGAAGATTTGTTGTTGATCTTTCATAAAGAGTTTTTCGTGACTTCTTGAGTAGAGGATCAACATCATGAATATCATGTTGGTTGTCCTCATCCATTGGAGAAAATATGTCTTGGATCAATCTATGTATCTCATCTTCCTGATTTGTATCAATAACGTTATCTCCATCCATATCATCATTAAGAACTCGATCTTCATTCTGACCTCCATGTTCCTCACCTTGTAAAGTAGTAGTTTTTCTACTACTTGGAAAATAATTCTCCGGCGGTCGACATTTTGGGGGCATTGTCTTTATATTTACAAAAAATATATTAAAATTAGTGTGTATAGAACATATATTAAAACAATAAAACATTTGACAAATACATGACATGATCAATATTACAAAGAGTACATTATATATTGAATAATGTCTTACCAAGAGATGATATTCATAACCCCCTTCAGCATGCCCCTTCTCCCTACAAAATTTTTCAGTTTTTCTTATTAAAATTCTTTGTGTTTTCAATCCCCTGCAATCATTGCAAGGGAAATAACATTTCTCATTGCCCTTTGCCTTCAATGTCACTCTAAACTGAGCATGCCTCCTTGCATTTTCATTCATAGTATATTTATTTGACACGATAATTTCCTATAAGAACCAATTAAATATTAAAAAAATTAAATTTTGTTAAAACATAGAAAAATAAATAAATTAAAATTTCATATACTTCGAGGTCCAATCACAAGAAATATATGTTGTAATGCTAAAATTTGAAAAATTTATTAAAAAAAAAATTAATTATGTTCAAACATTGAAAAACAAAAAAAATAAAAAATTCATATACTTCAACGTTCAATCACACAAAATATATGTAGCAATGCTAAATTCGAAAAAAAATATTAAAAAAAATAAATTTGGTTAAAACATTCATGTTAAAAAATTTTGAAATTAAAATTTCTTAACATAGTTTTATATTAAAAGAGACAGAAAAATTAAAAATACTAACCTTGCAAGTCTAAAATCTGAGCTATGTAGATCGAGAATTGGATGTGTTAAACCAATACGTGACAAAAAAAACACAACTCAAACAATCACCAGAAACATTGTCGCAACTATAACAAATTTATCGAAATTTGTCTTAAAGACATGTATTTATAGATCAATGCTCGTCGATATAGCGATGAAAATAAATGAGTTGACCCCGAAATAAGTCAATACCCATTGCATTGCACGTGTGGTTCGCACATGTGGCGCAAGTGTCTCTATAGTGACGAAGATTCATGGATATATAGAAGGTTTTCTAAATATGTCGCTATATCGGCGAACGTTGGGGCCAAACAAAATAAAATTAAAAGAAAGCCAAAATTTTAATGCATTTTTCCACGACTTATAGAAACATGGAAATATTTCATCGCCTTTTGAGCCCATATGTACTAGTTTACATACCTAGGAGTAAATGATCTTCTTTGTTGTGTAGTCCTTTTGAATTCCTACCTTGGTTGTTCACGATATTCTCTTCTATGGATCGCTTCATTATGGTTGAAACTTCTTTGTTTCCTGAATGTGGAAAATCTTGTTGACCATGATTCCTTCCTTTGAGTACTTTTGCATAACTCTTACTAGTTTCTTCATTCTTCTTTTCTGGAAAAATAGAATAATTCTCTTCATTCTCTATTGTTGATGTGGATGTTTCTTTCTCTTCAACGTTCTTGTTGAGCTTGACAATTTTACTTCTTAATGTGACAACTTCTTCTTCAAGCTTCTCAACCTCTTCTTCTTTCTTCATCATCTGAATCTTCATGAATTATTATGTTCGCTTTTCTTCTTCAATTTGGATCTTCAAAGAGATGATTTCCTTTTCAAGTCTTCTTTCTTATTTACCAAATGTTGCTTCAAGTTGATTTAAGTATTCAGCTATTTCCTTAATATGGTTTGTCAAAATATTCTCTCTATTTTATACTTCCTTTCTTTCGGTTTCCAAACACTGCTTCTCTTTCATTGCTTCCTTTATTAGTGCTTCTATTTCGGCTTCCAAACACTACTTCTATTCCATCTAACTTTTGAACGTTTCTTCAATCTTTCTGGCTTCTTCTAGCTAAGATTTTAGTTTCACGATGACCTATTGGGATTCTTTGGAACTTTCTTGAGAATTCTTCTTGACTAATTGCTCCTCAAGTGATTGGTTCTTCTTCTTTTGTTTTGTTAGTTCATATAAATCATTCATTAAGTTTGATTCAATATTATTTTCTTTTTCATTCTTCAAATAAGGGCATTCAATTTCAAGATGTCTACACTCTTCATGAGTAAATAAAAATAACTCACTTCTATTGATTTCACACTCTTATCCTTCTGAATTTGTCAGACATGATGAGCGGACATGATGAGCATATTTATTTTTGTTCTGTACCTGCATCTTCTTTAGCATTATCTGGCTCTGTGATGGGATATTACTCAAAGTGTATATTATGTAGTGTATCTCAAAGTTCTTTAGTTGATGAACATTTTCCCACTTTTTCCTTTACTGAATCATGCAATCCTTCCAAGATAAAATCCATTGTTATTTGGTGTTCCTTTTCAATTCCTTCTTGGTTGTAGACTTTGGTTTCTTTGTATCATTTTATCATATAACAAATAAGTTCTAAACATCATATCCATGTGCCTATAAAAATACCTTCATCCTGCAACTCACTGATACTCAACCAAATCCTCTCACATGGATCATACACCAAGGACACCTGATATGAAAATGAAAAAGCTTGAGTCTCTTTAAAATTGCAATTGAAATTTGCATGTGCTTGGGTAATAGGATTAATTTACAAACACATAAAATTTAATGAGTTTTTACTTAATTATGAGACAAATAAATAGTCATAAACATCCATCAAAATAAACACATTATAACAGCAAAATGATAAAGGATTTCACCCCTCTCTTGGGCTACATCTCCTAGTACAACTTCCAATGGATCATTTTCATTAATGCTCAAAGTGTCAAAATTCTTTCTTTACAATGCTCAAAATGAAAAATAGATGGCTTCAGTGGCTCCAGAACATCCAAAAACCCCTAGATGGGCTCTTCCTGCACCTAGTTTGGCCAAAAACGAAATATGAAACACTTCCTGAAAGTTTCTCCCAATTCTCTATTGTCTCTACTCGCCAAAACACACCTATGTATGACTAACCTGGCTCAAAGGTGTTTCATGTGCCAAAAACCTAGCAGTGTGTGCATTTTGCAATTGATGGCATTTTGTCGAACAGTTAGGGGAATTAGAGCATTTTCCGACGGAGGTAGTGGTCACGTGGCCCATGTGGCCAAGCACCGAACTTAAATCTCGTACCCGCCGACCTTTCCATTTAAAACCTCCCACATATTTTTGTGGTCATATGGTAAGGTAATATGTGACCGTGGGATAACTATTGGACGGTTCCCGTGCTCCATTCATATGGAAAGGTTGTATGGTAAGTCATAACCAAGGGCTGGGGCTAGGCCCCGACCCTTTCTCCGCATGGTTGAACCCTTATACAAATTAAAATAGTAGTTTAATACTATATGGTTAATATTTAAATGGTAGGTGGGCTGGTATCCCGGCCTGTGCCAACACATTGCCACTCCCAGAGATCGTGGGTTCGACCCCCATAGAATCCAACCAAAATTTTACACCACAGAGGGGTTCCATGTGGAAACCCATGTTTGGGCCACATGGCACCATAATATTGGTCCACTAACACGCCACATGTCGAAACCAGATAGGTCCACCTCATGTACCAATCAACTGCCACATCACCACTTTCCACGTGTCAATACAGTCACCCTGCCACATGTCAGTACGGTTTGCATAGTTAGCAGTAGAGATTGTACGGACTATACAGTAAGCAAAACAATTTCCTGTTTGGAAAAGTGGACAGAACGTGATATCTCTTGCATATGAAATTCGTTTGAACCCATTCAAGTTGCATTGGGATCATGAGGACGAGGCCTACACATGAGTCCATTTTCAAGCAATTCTAAGAACTTTTATTTTTTAGCATATTTTGATCCCCTGGATAAACACCTCTCAACTAGATTTCCATCATCACCAACACATGCCTCTACCATGCATGTACCAATATCACCAACATACCATCAAGTACCAACATGTACCATGCATCAACCTGTGCCACAACCTATACCATCAACCATGTACCATAACAAGTGCATCAATCATGCATACAAATTGCATCATCAACACCTTTACCATACCATGTGTAAACCATGCACATCAACCATCAACACATGTACCATAACATGTGCCAACCATGCACAAAACCTCCACCAATATGCCAATATCACCAAGATGTGTCTCAAGAACTATGCCAACATCAAGTGTCCAACATGCACCTCAATCATGTGCCAAACCAAGAACCAATTTATGCCTCAACAAGTATTATACCAACATTAACAATACATGCATCCAATAATTTACCTCAAACCATGTGCCTCAACCATATACCATATCACTCATGATATGTCTCAATCATGCCATACACCATAACATCATCAACATGTAACCCTCAAAACATGCATATACACATACTTGTAACTATGTAAAAAACCTGGTGTATGTGATCTCAAACCTACAAACCTTCCTCAACTTCGGCAACAAGAGAATAACATCTTTAGCAAACTTTACCTTAGTCTCACGGGATTAGTTTTTGGATTAGTCACAAACCCTACCTTTAAACAAGCATAACTATGTACTTGCAATGAATAAAGGTATGAAAATTGTACCCAATATTATCCAATATCATATGTGCAATTCCCTTAGGTTTCACTGCTTGGAACCTCCCAGAAAAGGAGTTATAGCAAAAATGGAAGACTTTTCTGAATTCTAGCTTATTCTAGAGATATTACTTGTAGAGAATGCCACGCGTGGAATATTTGATATATGGATATTAAAATCACACAAAACATAACACATATTGTATTTTATCCAATTAAATTGGTTTCATTTAATTTGGATCTTCTATGAAGAAGTTATTACCTTTGTACCTAGAACACATGTTTGAGACTAGTTTCAGGACTAGCCAAAAACCATATCTTCCATAGAGAGTATCTCTGAAAATACAATGAACTAGAAGATAAAATTTCTACCCCAAGTACATTGATATGTCGTATCAATATAATCCAAGTTTCACTATCTTAATAATTACAAAAATAAATTTATAGCAAAAATAGTAAGATGACCTGTAAATAACATACCTTAGAACACATCCTCATAAGACTTCATCCTCCCTTGCAATTTAGACCTTATTTACTTCATCTTCCCTCTAAAGAATTCCTCAGATATCCTTGGTTACCTCATATAAGAATCACTTGATTTTATGTTTCAAATGAACTCCTAGGTGCCTTATTTATACTACATTTGGCACCCTCTTTTTAGGGTTGACTTGACCCAAATAAAATTCAATTTAATTTTTAATGATTATTTCATTGGGGCTAACTTTACCAAAAAAATACTTAATATTTATTGCAATGATGATGAATTGTAACTTCTTGTTTGCAACAACTTTACCCTTTAATTAATGACTTGTAACAGCTTAGGGTCTTCTTAACCATTCTTCGGGGCTTCCAACTTCAAGAGGGAATATCACCTCAACCGTGAGGAACCATGTGATGTACCACCTACCATTGAAAACAACATGACGAGGACTATTCATATATGATAGCATTACCTTCAATTACATTTTCCTTCATGTAGTTATTCCTTAATCAACTTATGGTCCCATAAACACACCTTTGGGGCTACATGTAGACTACATCAAATGTACCCAACTAAATCACCATCAATATCAATCATAAAAATTTCGATCAACTGTCCAACATATCTGGACCTCTCTAAGGGTTGAAATAAATCTCTAATATCACTCTCCAAGGGTTGACATCAATGACAACCAACAGTCCAAACCAATTGTCCAACACTGGTGGTCTTGTACCCATTATCATGGTATACGCCTTATCTTTAAACACCTACCATATTTTGACCATGGGTATTCCCTTCATTGTTGATCATGATCACAACTCAATAGCTTGATATTCATCTTTGTCCTCTTATGGGTTCAATTGTAACGTACCCATCCATCCTCAGGCTGGGATACGCTACTTCAAACTTGCTTCTGAACTGAATGCAAATTCTAATAAATTTTTAATTAACAAAGATGCATGCAATATTCACATGTAGAGTTCAATATTCATGACAAAATATAAACAATGTTTAAACATGTCGTTCATGGAAATAACTAGCAATCAAGCACATCAAAAATGCACATTCTCATAGATATTAATCAATACACAATGGAAATAAATGTATAAGTAGAGAAACACATGACAGAGAGAACTTATATTTAATGAAATGAATCACCAACTGGTTGCAACCCAAGGAAATTCCACCCAACCGTAGACACTCTTGTTCCAAGTCTCAACAGGAATGTCACCTCTGAGCTAGGGCTATGAATCCACAAGCATGGTTCCAAAGTGTCACTCAGCTTCCCAAATCAGTTAGCACTCAATATCTCATAGGATTCTCAGCACACACAACAATCCAAAGTACACCAACTCTCTTCTACCCAACCTACAAAACCCAAGAGAATGGACCCCCTTATCTTCCATGTATTCCCTTAGGTTGTCCACCTCCTTCTAGGGATCTAGTGAATATGGTCAAGAATATCCATGCTGGGACTCTCAGGATTCACATTTGTGGGAAAAACTTAATGCATACTAATGTATCTCAGGCATGCAGGAATTAATTCATTGTTGGAATACACCAACAGTTATTATGGCCAACAAAACCATGGCTCCTCTACAACAATTCGTCTTTCTTTCCCAATACAAAAACATGAATGAATAATGAAGAGTGGGTGAAGAAAAAGAAGAAGAAACCCCAACCATCCCACAAGATGGGTTTATATATTTACTTGCATATCAAGAACCATGTTCCCTCCACCAAGAAGCTCATGTAACCACCCCTCTCCATTAAAACAATTATGGGTAAATAAAATATAAAATAATATGTAACCCCTCAATCCCCCTCTCTTGTGTAATCATAGCCCCCTATAACTCTTGTCCTTGTCCATCTAGCAACTAGTGATGTATTTATTATTAATAATGACGAAAACATTACATTTCCTAGGCACACTAGCCTCTTTTAATTCTGGGGGCACTCTCGCCTTTCATAGATGAACAAAATACATTATTTAATACGGGGCTCAAAACTGAGGTATTACATCCCCCTCCCCTTATTTTGGCATTGTCCTCAGTGCATATACAAAACAGAAATCAAAATTTCAAAATTTATTCAAAACTTTATGGGTACTCTGCTTGCATGACATCTTCATGATCCCAAGTAGAATCTCCATGACCATAGTAAGGCCACTAGACTTTTACCATCTCTATAACTCAATTCTAGAGCATTTTGAGTTTTTTGTCAAATATTCAAATGGTTTGGACCTGAAAGTCTCCCTCTGTCTCTACTTGAATAAGATGCCAATCAATAACATGGTTAGGATTATGTACATATTTTTTTAGCAAAGAGACATGAAATGCATTATGCACATTCATGGAAGTAGGCAATGCAATAATGTATGCAGCTGGCCCTATTATGTCCAATATCTCAAATGTACCACAAAATTTGGTTGCTATCTTTGTACAACTACCCAACTTCAAAGAGATCTTCTTGGGTTTCACTTTTAAAATCACATGCTCCCCCACTTTAAAGTCTCTAGCTGTCATGTTATTATCTGCATAAATTTTCTATCTATCTTGAGTTGCCTTTAAATTCTGCTTAATTATAACCATTTGGTCTTCGATATCCTTGAGAAATTCTAGCCCAAGTACCATTATGTCTTCTGGGTTGTCCCAACTCGTTGGAGTATTTCATTTCATACCATACAAATCTTCAAATGGGATCATTTTCAATGAAGCTTGATACCCATTATTATAGGCAAACTCAACCAAGTGCAAGTAATCTTCCCACTTATATGGCTTATCCATCACATACATTATCAACATGTCTTCAATTACTTGGTTGAATCTCTCTGTCTACCCATCTGATTGTGGACAGTATGTTGTGCTAAAGTTCAGATTTGTACCAAATCCTTTAAACAATCCCCTCCATAAATTTGAAGTAAACTTTGTATCTCTTTCTGAAACAAATGCCTTAGGTATCCCATGCAACCTAGCAATATCCCTCATGTAAATTTATTCAATATTAGTTGTGGTATGAGTTATTTTTATAGGAAAAAATGAAACACTTGGATGTATGTACCTTTTCTTCAACAATTATTCCAACTGCATTTGTAATTATCTTAATTCTGGTGTACTCATTATGTAAGGTGTTTTTGATACCGTGGAAACTCCTAACACTAAATCAATACAGAAATCTATATCCCTCTTTGGTGGAAACCCTCGTATTTCTTGGAATACATCTTCAAATTCTTGTAGTACTAAAAATTATTCAAGGCTTATCCCCTTTGTATTTTGTTTCTCCTCCATATGGGTTGAATACAATTGACATACTTTTCTGAATCATCTCTTCAGCTGTAAGACTGAAATATACCTTATAGAGATGGTTCTTGGAACTCATTTCACAATGCTTTGTTTTCCTTCTTCATCAAGACATGTAAATGTCTTGTTATGACAATCTAGGACAATATGATTCTTTTCCAAAATATTCATTCCAATTAGAATATCATAAGACCCCAATGGTATAATATTTAGATCATCCTTAGTATTCACACTATTAAGACTTCTGGAACAACCTCGGACCATATCATGGATTATCCTTTTGGTTCCAGTGGCTAGCTGAACCAAACTTGATTTTTCAATCTTACTTTTCTCCAAATGTAATCTATCCACTATTTTAGGATCAATGTAACAATGAATTTCTCCTGAATCAATTAAAATAGAAACAGGATGATTAATTATCTTACCTTCCACCTCGATCATATTGGATTGGTACTCTTCTTGTAGATCATCTAAGGATTCATATATTCTTCCCATGTCTTCTATTGTTGTAGCCTCTTGGATGTTGTGCATGGTCTTCACTTTGTCCTTTCTGTGAGAGAAATATTTGTACAGTTGATCTTCTTTGCATCCCCAACATTGGATTGGTTGTCTTCCCCTTTTTCCCAAGGAGTCTTCTCTCTTGGATTCATCCTTAGCATATTGGTCATGATTATTTTTATTTGGGATATTTCTATTGAAAGGAGATTTGAATCCTTTCTTTCTTTGATCACACTTCTCCCTTTTCTTATCCTTCCAAGAATTATGCAAATAATATTTTCCCTTTCCTTGCTCATACATGTACTTATCCTTCCTAATGGTCTCAATCAAATTCATGGGTTCATCGTATTGAATCTTCTTTCTATAAAAGGATGGAAGTCCACTCAAAAACCTTTGTACTTTCACCTTCTCATTTTTTATAAATCGCACATACCTTAGAAGCCCCATGAACATCTTTTCATACTCTGCCATGGTCATGCTCCCCAGCGTGAGTTCAAATAAATCTTGCATTTTCTTGTCATAGAATTTCTCTGAAAGGTACTCCTGAAAATATTTCTTGAACTGCTTCCAAGTGATACTACTCTCATTAATGTGCTCAACTTGCTTCAGTTGATCCCACCACATAGAATCTTTCCCATTTAATTGTTATGTGGAAATTTTGGCTTCTAGGTTTGATGAGTAATTATGCAATTGAAAATACCTCCTGATTCCAAGAAACCATGCTTCAATATCATCTTCCCTTCCTCTTTCACCATCAAAGGATGGTGGCTTAAGCTTCCTCGGCTCTCTTTGAAAATTGTCCAATTCATCTCTTCTTCTTTGGTGCCTAACTGGAGACACTTTTCCACTACTTATGGAATATTCAGATGCATAAAATTTCCTTGTTGAGTAGGGAGGTGAGTGATGTCTATTATTTCTACTAGCACTTCTTGAATAACCAACTCTTCTATGGCCATCTCTTCTTTCATGATATCTTCCCTCTTCCTCCCCTTTTGAGTTTGATCCATTCATTGTTTGCCTTTGAAAATGTTTTAGTATTTGCATCACTTGAGAATTTATCTGATTTTTTTCTCTTATTAGTCTCTTATTTTCTTCTTTGTAACTCTACACTTCTATTTTCAGGCTTCTCATAGTCTCTATCAATGTTTCTTGCTCCTCTCTTCCCTTGTGTCCGTTGGATTTTGTATTTGCATTACCAACACTTATATTTTTACCTTTTGCCTCTTTATCATGGCTATATGATCCCTCACCTTCTTCCATTTATTGAATATGCATTCTTATACTGAACTATTATGTTTACACCCGCCCTAATTCTGTAAAATGTACAAGAAACCATTTTGTTAGAATTATGCATATTATAAAAAACAATTCCAAACAATGCTACAGGTCCTTTTTCTTCCCAATTCATGGAGAAATATATTATCATTATCCATATTATAACAATTCAATGTTATTCTCCTCAGAACCATCTTTCCAATGATTGTAATCTTTCCCCAATTTGATATCTGAGCTGAACATTATGGCTTCCCGAAAAATCACTTTCAACCCCTTTTCTTTTGTTTTGCAATAGGATCTTGTCGAAATATTCCACAACTCCTTTAACTAGTACAAAGTTTAAATTATGCACATGCACTTTATTCAAACCACTTTCCATGTGACCATGGCTCGAAACCACAATCTTATTAAATATTTAGTTCCTTCCTTTGTATTCTTCTACACAAGAGGTTGTTCGAACAAAATGTTTGAGGGCTTGGTTACTTCTAGGATATCCGTGCCTCTTTACCCTATCATGAGACTGGTGTTGGGACCCCTTTACCCTATCATGAGACTAGTGTTGGGATGAAGTCCTCTAGACTTTGGCCTTTGACTATTCTCCCTTTTCACTCTTTCACTTCTCCTGGAGTAAAATTCACTGAAACCCTTTCTATTAGCTCCAATAGTATATCAGACAGTCGATATTTAATCTCCCTTTGACTGGATGGTCCCTCCCCAAATGGAGGCTTCAACAAGATCAATGATCATGACTTAATCAAGCACTGGGAAGGACAGTTCTTAATTAGTTTAGGACTTCGACGCTCCGGGACTTCGGGACATTACAATTCTCAAGTCGTTCAACTCCCCCAAAGTTTTACCCGTTGAATCACTTACACTATCCTTCTATTGTTTAATTTCACGGTCACAGGGAATCCTAGATGGTATTAGATAAACCAACCACATGAATTCGTTACTATGGGACTCCAGGACATTGCCACTCACGAGTTTCTCAACTCTTATGGATTTATACCTATTGTTGGTCCTGAGTCTGTACTTAAGGCTTAAAAGTACAATGTCAAGGCATCCGAAAGTAGGTGAAAGATGGGTAAGAGCGTAGCATCCACCTTCGGTAAAGGAAACCAGGGAAGATTTCTACGTTGGCATTGTCTAGCTTCGAACTGTTCCTGAGTAGTTATATCTTGTTCAATGGCTGCCCATGAACGTTCAAGTTTGTCCCGGTTATTAGCAGTTTTAAGGATTATGTCAAAAAGGTTTAAAGAAATATGCGTTTGTTTCGATAGTCCGGGTTCGATATTAGGTTGTATTGGTGCAGGGACAGTCATGGAGGAACAGTTAAGGTAGGAAAAGATTCAAAGAGAGATTAAATGCTGTCTCGATTTGGTCGAAATAAAGAGAATTTTACGTTATAAGAATAAAATAGGAATGCAACTTGAAGGCTCTTTTCCGTAACTGTATGATATTTTAATAAAAAGTGTGAGGTGAAAGAAAAATATTTAGCTGCATATAACGCAAGATTCTTGTCAAAGAGAAAACTCACATATAAACAGAAGAGGAAATTAGTAAGGAAATAACTGACATAGAAAAGAATATATATATAGAATTCTGAAAGTGCAGATTGGTCTTACACCCGCTAATAGCTGGTGTAGACGAAGGAAAATAAATACTTACAGAAAACAAAAATCCTTTGTTATAGTAGTGGTCGTATTAAATTATAACAAATCACATCAATTATGAATAATGGAATGAAATGAAACATGAAATACGAAGAAACAAACTTGTAACACAGTCTGGACGGAATTGAGAATCTCCAGATTTGCTTATATTAACTTCTCGAATGAAAAAACTCTATTACAATCAATACCAAAAAGGTCCAGCCCTCTTTATTTCTTTTCGTGATATATTTATACAATTTTATAGATCAGTTAGAATATCAACGGTTACAAAAATTCAGTTACAACTGAGAGGAGCGCAATCGCTTCCTTTCTCGTACTCTATCTTTACTTGGTGCCAGGTGCTTGTCTTTGCGCAAATTCAGTGCAGGCGATACATCTTTCTACAAACTGAGATACGAGCTGTGAAGGCTCTGCTTGACAGCTGGCCTCGACGAAGTAACATTATCGGGCTAAATGTTGCATCTTGTCTCCCATTTGTGCATCGATGATGTCGAGGGCACTTAGTTGTGCGTTGGGTTGGATTAAGTGCTTGTCAAGTCGAGCCATGTCCACCTTGTCCATCAGAGGGATATCAGCAGAATCTCTCTCATCTTTCTCTTTCAGATTGAGCGAGATCCATTCTACATTCATTTGCATTAATGTTTTTGTGTCGCCTCTAGTGTCCATACCCAGCAGCTCGCTATCTATAGCATTGAAGGCTTCTTCTAATGAATTGGTTACTTTTTGGGCCTGTTCCTTGCCTAGGGAAATATTATGTTCCCAATCCTTCAACATAATGTTACCTCTAGTTTGTTCTGAGATGGTGAGTTCGGGAGAACCTACCGAAACTCTATTTTTCGTAGCTATCACCGCCTCCTGAAAGGCGACCCGAGCCGCTTCTGCATTCCTTTCTCTGACATTCAGTTTCTCGAAAATCCGATGCATCAACAGGCAATCCTCTCGGATCACTCCCACTTTGGCTAACAAAATTTGTTGTGCAGAAGAGATCCTGCTCCGAATCTCGATCTCTCGGGATTTTAACCCCTCGACATCGATCACCCTGCTTTCAGCGACCTCTACCTGAGCCTGCAACTCTGCGATCATAGTCCTCTGTTGACCCGCCTGTATTCGACCATCTCGTATCACTAGACGTGCTTGCTCCAGCTTGGATTTGAGCATTTCTATTTCATTTGTATCAGCTAGTCGGGCCAGCTCTATCTCCTCGCTCACCTGACCTTTAGCGTTTTCTGTGGCTGAAGGCACTCTCGCTTCGAGAGTATTCATCAGGCGATTTTTTCTTTTAAGATGATTTTTCAACAATCCGACCGAAAATTGATTCGCCGAAGCGTATGCTCCTATCATTCCTGCGATCTCCGTGGCGAATTGTTTATTCCATCAGTCATAACCTTGAATTTTTTAGCGGTCGATTCTCCCTCCTGGTAGAATTCCCTTTTCACCACCACTTTCCTCTTTTTGTCAAATAAGAACTCATTTGGACGAAGTTCTTCTTCTCTGATAGGCCTCAGTTCCTCATTTAAAATCCATCCTTCTTCTATATTTCCTTGCGTTGACTGCAAGGGGGTAACAGAAGTGATGGGTTCCCCGATTTGTTTCGCTGCCTTTCCTGGGGTGATGACCGGGTTCTTCTTCTTCGGAGGTTCAGGGGTCTTCGTCTCGGTTTCCGGATTATGTTCCTCTGCGTCAGGCTTCTTCAATTGCTTCCCCTCATCCTGGATTGTTTCCGAGCTGGGAGTTGCATCTTTGGGGCCTTCAGCCTCCTTCGGTCCCGTCTCAGAAACGCCTGGGCTCAGTCCTCGCAACACAACAGGAAGACAACTTCGTCTGTGTTCCTGAAATTTCAATACAGAGGTTGTGTCTTCGGGTGCTAAAGATCGGATCCGAGCTAGCACTTCCTCATAAGACCTCGCCGCTCGGAAAACGTCATCTGGGGGTGAAAACTCTTGTTCAAACCTCTTGATCCCACAATTGGCTAAATGGTTGCTCACAATTTTCTGAGGATCATGTTTTTTATATTCAATGGAGACCAAACTCAGGTCTTCCAGGGCTGCAGCCTCAGCTTTGGCATGCCCAAAATCCAATAAAGAATAAGAATTTAGCCGAACCGGGAAAAAAGGCCATACCTTCTTCGAAGATGCTTTGAGTTCTTTACTCACTTCGCCAATCATTGTTTGTCGGGCGATCTCGCGACAAGCCAGCTTGTCGGGGATGAACAGTGGTAGTGCAAGCGAGGGAACAATAGCTCTGAACACTCTGAAGTAGGAAAACTCTGCTTCAACGTACCAGTCCGCTATACCACTCAGATTTGTAGCAATGTTGTCCGAGATAAAAGGTGGCGAGCAACCAAAAATGGCGATGTGCAGGGTCACCATCACCCAGTTGAAAATTTTGTAGATGAATTTGTCCGCTTTATTCTCCCACAGTTTGTCGTGGTACTCATGTACAGGTTTTTCTTGGGCTGGATTCCAAGCCCAGCTTATCAAAGGTAATGGTCTCATGGAACATACCGCGTCCATGATATACGTAGACATGAAAAATGAGGACATTCTCCTGCTTTCCTTCTACTTCCGATACTCTGTGACCTGGTTGGCCAAACTGTCTGAGAGTATCTTTGCCCAATTAAATGAAAAACCGTCTGCGGCCCGAAACATGAGAGGCACCCACGCAATTTAGAAATGCGATGTCCTCCCTTCCGAATAGTCGGCATGTCATCATTGCCACATACTTATACTATGGCCCTAGCGAAGCAATCGAATAGATGCCCTGGTCATTTGCTCTGAATTTTGCGGAGTGCGAAACCCAATCCTTTATCAAACTGGGCATGGTTTTGTCATATTGAGTGCATTCCTTATCTTTGAATTCCTCCAGGAATTTGGCATCATACGTGTATTCAGATGTTGTCGGGAGATTATACATGGTTTGGATGTGCTCCGGTCTAAAGGTCCCAACTGTGACCCGTTGGTCGTTTATGATAGTTCTGGTGGGTAAGTCTATGTGATCCAATGCCCATCGGATCATGTCATAATATGGGAGCAATCGTGGTCTGGTTTCTAACCGGTGCATTCCAGATTGCACAACTATCTTGTATTTGGTGTTCGAGTCATCCCTTTCGTTGTCGTCGGAGTCTGAATAATTCACCAACTCAGATTGTAGAATATCTGAAACAAACGACCAGCTAGGGACTGATTCGACACTCCGGGGCGAAGTGTCAGAGATATTATCTGTGCCTTGCGCTGCAACCTCGACATTCTCCTTTGCTTCTTTCCGTGGAGCCATAGATGAAGCTTGCGTTTTTGCCCTTCTGTGATAGACCTGCGTATACATGCAGAAATTAGTTCACTCGGAAAATGACGAGCTCTGCGTGCTTATGAAAAATGTATAATGAAACGTAGCTCTTGCATATACTTGAAAGAATGGTACCTTTCAAAACAAACCTGTCAATTCGAAATTAGAAATAAATTTATGCCGTAAAAATCCGATCTTACACATAGATTTACCTTATCTTCCCATTAATGTCATAAATTTTGGCGGTTTGACAATCAGTTAGAGTATGGAGAGAAAATAGCTACCTCGAGAAACGTGTAAGCCTCGATGCATGGGACATATCTTGCCTTATTTTAAATTATCAAAACTTATCAACGTTCATAACTTTCTCGCTTTTCGCTGCATCGTGGATTTTCCTTTAACAATTTGAGTCTTCAACTCGCGAGACTGCGAGGGATGATTTTGGTTTAATTAACAGTAATCGTGATTTGGAGTGTTATTAATTTTATAATCAATTTATTCGCTATATCTTGACTCGGAACTTCGAAGACAAGTTTCTGGGATATTGGTATGCCGAGTCGCGAAACCGCGAGATGGCGATAATTAAGGGTCAATTTAGGGGAAGAAAATCTTAGATTAGACGACTAAGTAATCTTGCTATAATTATGTCGCGACTTCGTGAGTCGGGGTTTTAGACGCCGTAACTTTCGAAAAGATAGTGCTGAGTGGCGAGACACCGAGAACAGATTTTAACCATGGTTATCTTTTTGCTTTTAATCCTTGACCAGGGTTATCACAAAAGTACCTCGTGTTCTCGGCTATCGGGGCTGTAAAAATAAAAACTTGGGTTTGACGAACACCGAGGTGCGAAACCACGATGACATCAAATCATGAGTTAAAATATTTTACCCTAGTTAATGCCTCGGGCGAAAAATGAAAACGACTTCGCCGCTTCGTGACTCGGGATGCGTGAACTCAAGGATTAAAGTATCTGACTCGCGAGTTCCCGAAATAAAACAAAAAGAGAGAACGTTCTTACGAAAGTGGACTTTTTTTGAGGGTAGAGAAAGAATCACTGCTTACTCGGCAAGGTTGTAGAGTTTTTTCAAAGTTTCGGGGGGGGGAAATCAAAAGGCCATCTTTAGAATTTTAAGTATCCAAAATGAAAAATGTGAAGGGTTAACAAAAAACAAGGGCGACTCCAACATAGGCTCCAACTAGGGATCCCGCCTTCCTGTGAGGCGGGAAGAACAGTAGACCACGTGCCAATATTGGGTAAATGGAGTCATAAGCTAAAACAGGCAGAAAGATTCCAAGGAAAAAGGATCGAAGGGGGGCAAAGACTCCGCTCTTTACCTTGAGAGGTTTTTTCAAAATCAGATACTCTTTCTAAACACAGTTGTAGTCCCTTTCACAATTTTCCCTTTCCCACTACTAACTTTGGGTATGTTTTACGGTAGTCGAAATGACCCTAGGAGATTCAACAGATCTTGCGATTCTCAGCTTGCATCAAAAGAATGAGATTATATATTTTTAAATCGGGAAGTCCCATATGAATTTGGGGTGTGATCAGGTTTTGAGAAAACATTGGTTACCAGAGTAGAGTGATACTCATGTATAACATCCTTACAGATATCTTAGACATTGCTTCACTACTAACGATCCTGTTCAGTACCCCGGTGAAGTTGTCTGGCCCCTTTCACTGAATTTCCTTTCACCACTTCAGAGAATATTTATGCATTTAAATGCTGAGATGAGGGCAATCATTTCTGAATTTCCTTTCATCGTCTTCCTGGACTAGGTGGGGGCAATCATTTCTAAATTTCCTTTCACCACCTGTCTTATAATTTACTTTTTGAGCACGAAGATGGGGGCAATCAGTTTGTATCAGGGTTGATATTTGTGTAATATTTTGCATTAGAGGTCTATCAACTCATTTTAACTACTTGGTACCAAGCTTCCCTCGACCTTCACAACACCTTCGTTCTTAGGGAAAAAAGGAAATTATATTTTTTAAGGGGCATCCCGTTTGAGCAAGCTTTGATTCTTCCGACGTTGTTGAAAAACCTAGGGAAGTTAAGATCGCCCTAAACGTTCCTTCGCTTAGCAGGAGATCAAGTAGTTGTGAAGACCAAATTTCCTATCAAGATCTGTTTCAAAATCCCTGAGGTTTAAAACGAAATACTTTATCCCTTCACAATAACTCTGGAAGACGGTGACTTGCTAAAAGTTAGAGCCGAAGATAGAAAGGATACAAAGCAACAATTTATTGACTAAAAATATGAGGGTCAAAACAACTCGAGACTGACTCTTGTAGATAACTTCGGGGATAGTTTATTTCAACTGCCCATTTTTTGATTTAGTGTATCATTCAACTTACCTTAAACAAAAATTATCAAAGTAAGCAATGATCCTCCTGTCTAAAATCTTGTATTGTCGTTTGAAAGATGTTACCTTGATTTCCCTTAACAGTCTTTCATAACATATATTTTTTGAGAAAGTTTCTTTTTACCTTTTTATTTCATTTTCTTTGCACAATACAAAACCATTTTAGGTATCACCTGTTTTATGATGCTCTATTTCTGACACCGACCTGCAAATTACTTTTCCTGCTAGTTTCATCTGCGGTTGGAATCCTGTAAAATAAAATGCGAATCTTATTGGGAAAGTGTCGAGAGTTTAGGAACAAAAAACTGAAAATTAAAGGTAAATGTTCAAATGAAAATAGATGTATGTACAAAACATAAAATTTATTTATTTACGATTTT
>ML780306.1:1723367-1756620 GCA_009831015.1 Picea engelmannii
AATGTTTCATATATCGCCCGTTGACAGGGGTGCTGAGGACTTATCCGTCAATGTTCTCCAACAGGAAGGAATTCTTCCCCTCTGGGGCAGAGACCCTGAATGGTCCATACCAGAGGTAGTCAAATTTACCATGTTTCGCGGCTTCCTCTTTTCTTGCATTCCATCTTAGTACCAAGTCACCTGGAAGGAATTCCCTTTTCTTTGCCTTGAGATTGAACAAAGCTTTCATTTCATCTTGGTACTTTTTCATTTTATCATCGACTTCCACTCTATGTTGTTGAACCTCAATTAGCTGATTAATTCTCCTGGTTACATGATTGGGTTCTTCGTTTTGATCCTGCCATAACTTCATCACTGGTAATGCTAGGTTTATAGGTAGAACAACATCTGTGCCATAGACCATTTGAAAAGGCGAAATGCCGATAGACCTTTTAGTGCTGATGCGGTTTTCCCATAATGCGTATTTCAAGTGCACATGCCGAGACATTTTATTTTCATCCAGTACTTTCTTGATTATCTTCACCAAGCTCTTGTTAGATGATTCGGCCAATCCATTCCCTTGTGGGTAATATGCAGTGGAATGGCCAAGAACGATATTATACTTCTGACAGAAACTGATCATGGCCATAGATTTGAAGGCCTGGGCATTATCGGTAACTATTTTTCGGGGGCACCCGAATCTTGACAAGATATTGTCCTCCAAGAAATCGATTACCACTGAGTCTATTTCCCTTTTGGTTGGAATGGCTTCCACCCACTTAGTAAAATAATCCATAGCTGTTAGAATCCATTTATGCTGAGCACTGGAGTGGGGATTAATTTCCCCTATAAAGTCTAGACCCCATTGTTGAAATGGAGCTTCAGTTTTGATGGGAATGAGTGGTAGTGCGGGGAGTTTCTGTTTACCAGCGAATATTTGACACGGGTTGCAGGCACGCACTTTGGCATTGACGTCCGAAAATAGTTTTGGCCAATAGTAACTGGCCCTCAAGATATTGTAGGCTGTGGCTCTCCATGCATGGTGTCCTCCACAGACTCCTTCATGAAATTCTTCTATAACCCGTGGAGTTTTCGACTCAACCAAAAAGACTAGTAAGAACCCAAGTGGATCCTTCCAGTATAGCTGATTTTCGGAGATGCAATATTTTACAGCATGGAGTTTTAAAGTTCTGCATTTGGCTGGTGATATTTCATTTGGACATTTCAGGTTTAAAAAGTAGAACACTATGTCTTTATACCATCCTAACGATATGAACTTTTCTTTGACCTTGCTTGGATCTATTTGGTCATCCGGCTCATGCAGGTGTGCGTCTTCGTCTTCTCCTTGGAGGCAATTTATATCAAGAGCTCTAAGATTCGATTCAGCCAAGAGTTTGGCCAGACCTTGCCCCTTTATCAATTTAGTCGGCTTGACTTCCAGATCAAATTCTTGTATTTTAGCGAGCCAGCGCCCTCATTTTTCGTCACTATCTGGCTGCACCAATATATCTTTCACAGCACTGGTTGGCACGTACGCGATAATTTTTGAATGCAGTACATAGGTTCTGAATTCTTTTAGTGCTTTCACCATTGCGTATGCCTGTTTTTATATTATGTCATACTTTAGTTTGGCATCTCTAAGGCTCTTGCTAAAAAACGCAATCGGTCGTTCGAAGCCTTCGTCATCCTTTTGTAGGAGTACCGCGGCGATAGTATGTTCAGAAGAAAATGAGAAGATGAGGAAATCTTTCAAGTAATCTGGACTTGCTAACACAGGTGCCTCACTAATGACTTTTTTAATATGCAGGAACGATTCTTTAGCCTCGGTCGTCCAATTTACTCTGCTATCTTTCTTCAACATTCCTGTGATCAATTTGACAATCTCAACAAAATTGGGGATAAACCTTCGTAAAAAATTTATTGTACCTAAGAAAGATTGAATTTCTTTTACGTTTCTGGGAATATTTATAGTTTCTATTTCTTCAATCCTCTTAGGATCAATCCTGATCCCATCCTTAGATACGATATGTCCCAGAAGCTTACCTTCCTGCATAGCAAAATGTGATTTCTTTGGGTTCAAAGACATACCATACTTGCGACATTTTTTGAAAGTCTGTTTTAGATGGATCAAATGTTCTTCATCGTTTTTAGAGAAAACTGTCAAATCGTTGAGGTAGATGACTACGAACTTGTCTCTTTCTCCTATGAAAGCAATATCCATAGCTTGCTGGAATCTAGCTCCTGCATTCATCAAACCAAATGACATTTTTTCATACATGAATGTACCCCACGGTGTGGTGAAAGCAGTTTTTTCTCTGTCTTTCTCATTCATGGCGATTTGGTTATACCCAGAGAACCCATCTATCATAGACATTCAATTTTCTCCCACTACCTTTTCTAGGACATGGTCCATTTTGGGGAGCGGATAATTATCCTTGAGAGAACACTTATTCAAGTTTCGGAAATCCACACACAGTCTGATTTCTCCATTCTTTTTCCTAACCGAGACCAAATTTTCCACCCAGTCCGAGTACCTCAGAGGTACGATTATTTTCGCATTTAAAAGCTTCTTAACTTCCTTTTCAATCACGGGCAACAAAATGGGGTTAATTTGCCTAAGATTTTGCCTAAACGGTTTGACCCCGGGCTTCGAAGGTATCTTGTGCTCAATTATGGAAGTATCATACGTTTTAAGCTCATCATAGGACCAGGAGAAAACATCTTTGTACTGTCTGAGTAAGTCTCTATACTGAGCTTTTACTTTGGGAGGGAGGAACTTAGATATCTTTACTATCCTGGATTCTTTCTCAGTTCATATATCACAGTCCTCCACTTCTTCTGGTTAGGACTGCAAAGTGGATTTCACAGGTACGTCGTTCTGATCGAAAAGTCTTTCTAAAGGAATTAAGCCTTTCGGAATTTGGTTTCTTTTAAGGACCAACATACGATGATCCGCTATTTTTTCTCGGAAGGTTTCAGGATCTTCCCCTTCTTGCATAATCCACATCGGGTCATTTTGATTCTCTTGGTCTAGATGAGTTTCAGAGAACTCACCTACTGCTATTAGAAATTTGTTGATTTGTTCGTCATCTTCAAAGACCTGCCAATGTCGGATATTATCTAGTATAGAGGGTTTGTATCTGATTTCAATGTGATATTTCAGTTTGACGGTTGTGGGAGAAGAAAAGGTTGAATCTACCTTGGCCAATGTGTCAACATATAGATTCTCTGTGCGAGGGATAAAATGGACCTTTACAGATGAGAAAAAGTTCTCCATCAAATCCCAAGCACAATTTCTGTATGTTCTTAGTCTGGGATGCTTGGCTAGGTATTGTCGGTTTATTTGTTTAACTATTAGCTCTGCGTCACCATAAATTTCCAGGTTATTTATATTTAGCCTTTTCGCAGCCTCTAATCCTAAAATCAATGCTTTGTATTTGCATATGTTGTTAGTGTAATCTATATCCCACTGTAGTCGGTAAGAGAAAGGAACAATGAATTTACCTTCGGGAGCCACTAAGAGCACTCTCGCTCCTGCCCCTTCGGAACATAAGGCACCATCGAAATACATTTTCCAAACTCCAGTATTACACAGCTCTTCAGTCAAATGACTTGTCTCTTCTTGTTTCATATCGATTTCCTCTGGACACCCATCCAAACCATCATCAAAAGACAAGATGCAATTCCCTAGATCCTGATCTGCGACGTAAATGGGAAAGTTATCTGGGTTTTGAGGGTCACTGACTGTATACGCCAATCTTGTTTCTCTGTACAAACGAGTGAATTGACCACCAAAAATAGGGATTGTGGCATATGTCATGTCCAACTGTAGAGAACCCCCCAGCTTGGCTCCCCATGATCTAGATAATAGCATGCCATACTTGGGGGGAATATCTGCGATAACCACATCCATCAGGATACTCTTGACTAGGACCTGAGCCAGGGTAACTACCAGATCTTTTATCACTCCCATACATTTAACCTTTCTCGAATAGAAAGAGTACAGATTTCCATAAGGTCTTGTGATCTGGAGACCCAACCTGTCCATTATAATCTTGGGCATAACATTATGAGAAGCCCCGGAGTCTAACATACAATTATGCAGCAACTGATCATGTATATTCAGGGTGATATAAAAGGGAGCGATGTTGTCTTTGGACCCTTCAAAATGAGGACCAAAGGTGATGTTAGGTCTGTCATCTTCCAGATTGATAACATCAGACTGACTTTCTAGCTCATAGACACCCATCGCTTTGACAATTTGCTTCCGATAAGCGGGATTTTTTGCTAATTCTACCAAAGGAATCGGTATCTTAATTTTGTTTAACTCATTTTCAAAACTGAAAGATGTGTTTACCTTGTCCGTTTCTTTGGTTGAGATTTCTGAATTTTTTCTTTCCGACTTACTTGTCTGGATCGCTTTATCACTGGTGATCCTAGTTGAAGACGTAACTTTATCTACTGGTCCGATTTCTTGTGTTTGAGTTTCTTGTGTTTGAGTTTCAACTTTTTTCACCTCAGACTCTTGAGTGCTTGCTGCCTTGGTCTTGTTGCTGGGTAACAAGGTCTCTTCTGAAGGAGGTTCATAAGCTTGACCTTTTTGAAGTATTTTCTTAGGTTGATTCGTTGAGGTGGGCTTACTCTTAGATCTTACGTTGTACTTTGGTTGAAACTCGGCTATTATCATTTCTGTTTCTAGTTGAGATAAACAGGGATCAGTGTGGTCACCTTTTGCATCCTCATTAGACGGTTGTGGGGTATTCAAAGATTTTTCATAGTCTTCATGAGTCAGATACGGCTGCGAAAAGTCGTCACCGAAATTCGCGACTTCATCTTCAGAATCTCCGAAATCTTGGAGGTCGTTTACTCCTATAAATTTTTTGTTTTTTAGTGGAGCTGGTATTTTTTGATCTTCGTTCTTTATTTGTCTCTATTGATTTTGGGGATTTGGGTTTCTCCTGAAGTCTTTTTTATTAGAAGAATCAGCTTTAACCTAGTCCAACTCCATCCTAGAGATTTTGTTGGACAGTTCTTTAATTACTCGGGCCGTATCATCTTCTCTGTCATCAATGTATCTATTTGAGCCCGAAGGACCCGCTGGTTCTCTATAGCGTCTATTCTCGCGGTTGACTGTTTCTACTTTAGCCTTTAATTTACCTAAAGCCATCATATTAGATTCTATTTCGACGGAATCATCTTGCATTCTATTTAGGGTGGCTCCTCTTCTTTATCGCAAAAGTAGTGCAAAATCCGGCTCGAAAGCTCCCGCGAAGGTTACTTTGGCTGAGGGTTCGAAGGGTTTAACAGCGGCTGGAATCTTATTATACAGTTTGTTGAATCTTAGAATAAATTCCATGACTGTTTCTGAGTTCTTTTTCTTTAGGGACCCAAACTCGGTAAGGTAATATAAGTGATCTTTCCGCTCTCCCCATTGTCTGAGGAAAATATCTTCCAAAGCATCATATGTCCGGATAGAAGCTGCGGGGAGGCTCCGAAACCAAGTTCAGACCTGTCCTTCAAAGGTCTGAACAAGGAGTCTCGAATAGACATATTCGTGCTTGATACCACAGACGTCTGCAAATTGGTCAAATAAATTTATATGCTCGGCTGCGGTTAGATCTCCCTCCTCAGTGAACTTAGGAAGATTTTTGATGTAGTTTTTAGGACGATCATGTAGGGGGACGGGCAAAACCAGGGGAGTGTATCTCGCTGCTACTTTAGCAAATACTCTGGGAGGAGGGACAAGCCCTTGACCTCCTCCTCCTCCTCCAGGAGCACCTCCACTACCTCCTCCAGCGGCTGCCATCGATTCTGGTGGGGAAACAGGAGAGACTGGGAAATTCAATCGAAGAAAAGATTGTATGTCAACTGTCAACGGACTTTCTAAAGGATCTTTTCCCTTGTGTATGGATGGGAAAGTCTGATGAATCTCACTCCTAACTTCAGAGCATTTTGTCATCGGATCTCGGGTATCAAACAGAGGACTGTGTGAAGTAGAGGGTTATGAATGGAATTTAGTCTTTAAATTTTTTTCGGGATTATTAACAGGCGTAATCATCTTACCATCCGGGTTCTGTCTGGTATTCCTTCTAACGAATGCCAGCTTATTTTTTTTCGTGGAGTCGCCAAGTGAACGATTGAAAAAGCCTTAAAATTGTGTGTACTCTATGTTCACTATCAAGGAGTAACACTTTCAACGAAATAAATGTCGTTTTCCCAGGGAAAAGATTTCGTAACTTCGTTCCACGGAAACGGCGTCAGAAAGATGTTGTTCCTGACTCTGTACTTAAGGCTTAAAAGTACAGTGTCAAGGCATCCGAAAGTAGGTGAAAGATGGGTAAGAGGGTAGCATCCACCTTCAGTAAAGGAAACCAGTCAAGATTTCTACGTTGGCGTTGTCTAGCTTCCAACTGTTCATGAGTAGTTATATCTTGTTCAATGGCTGCCCATGAACGTTCAAGTTCGTCCTAGTTATTAGCAGTTTTAAGGATTATGTCAAAAAGGTTTAAAGCAATATGCGTTTGGTTCGATAGTCCGGGTTCGATATTAGGTTGTATTGGTGCAGGGACAGTCATGGAGGAACAGTTAAGGTAGGAAAAGATTCAAAGAGAGATTAAATGCTGTCTTGATTTGGTCGAAATAAAGAAAATTCTACGTTATAAGAATAAAATAGGAATGCAAATTGAAGGCTCTTTTCCGTAACTGTATTATATTTTAATAAAAGGTGTGAGGTGAAATAAAAACATTTAGCTACATATAACGCAAGATTCCTGTCAAAGAGAAAACTCACATATAAACAGAAGAGGAAATTAGTAAGGAAATAACTGACATAGCAAAGAATATATATATAGAATTCTGAAAGTGCAGATTGGTCTTACACCCGGTGATAACTGGTGCAGAGGAAGGACAATAAATACTTACAGAAAACAGAAATCCTTTGTTATAGTAGTGGTCATACTAAATTATAACAAAGCACATCAATTATGAATAATGGAATGAAATGAAACATGAAATACGAAGAAACAAACTTGTAACACAGTCTGGACGGAATCGAGAATCTCCATATTTTCTTATATTAACTTCTCAAATGCAAAAACTCTATTACAATCAATACCAAAAAGGTCCAGCCCTCTTTATTTCTTTCCATGATATATTTATACAATTTTACAGATCAGTTAGAATATCAATGGTTACACAAATTTGGTTACAACCGAGAGGAGCGCAATCGCTTCCTTTCTCCTACTCTATCTTTACTTGGTGCCAGGTGCTTGTCTTTGCGTAGATTTGGTGCAGGTGATACATCTTTCTACAAACTGAGATACGAGTTGTGAAGGCTCTGCTTGACAGTTGGCCTCGATGAAGTAACATTCTCGGGCTAACTGTTGCATCTTGTCTCCCATTTGTGCATCGATGATGTCGAGGGAACTTAGTTGCGCGCTGGGTTGGATTAAGTGCTTGTCAACTCGAGCCATGTCCACCCTGTCCATCTGAGGGATATGAGTCAAATCTCTCTCATCTTTCTCTTTCAGATTGAGCGAGATCTGTTCTACATTCATTTGCATTAATGTTTATGTGTCGCCCCTAGTGTCTATACCTAGTAGCTCGCCATCTATAGCATTGAAGGATTCTTCTAATGAATTGGTTACTTTTTGGGCCTGTTCCTTGCCTAGGGCAATATTATGCTCCCAATCCTTCAACAAAATGTTACCTCTAGTTTGTTCTGAGATGGTGAGTTCAGGAGAACCTGTCGAAACTCTGTTGTTCGTAGCTATCACCGCCTCCTGAAAGGAGACCCGAGCCACTTATGCATTCCTTTCTCTGACAGTCAGGTTCTCGGAAATCCGATGCATCAACAGACAATCCTCTCGGATCACTCCCACTTTGGCTAACAAACTCTGTTGTGCAGAAGAGATCCTGCTCTGAATCTCAATCACTCGGGATTTAAACCCCTCGACATCGATCACCCTGCTTTCAGCGACCTCTACCTGAGCCTGCAACTCTGCGATCATAGTCCTCTATTGACCCGCCTCTATCCGACCATCTCGGATCACTAGATGTGCTTACTCCAGCTTGGCTTTGAGCATTTCTATTTCATTTCTATCAGCTAGTCGGGCCAGCTCTATCTCCTTACTCACCTAACCTTTAGCGTTTTTTGTGGCTGAAGCCACTCTGGCTTCAAGAGTCTTGATCAGGTGATTTTTTCTTTTAAGCTGATTTTTCAACAATCCGACCGAACATTGATTCGCCGAAGCGTACGCTCCTAGCGTTCCTACGATCTCCGTGGCGAATTGTTCATTCTTTTTGTTCTTTCCATCGGTTATAACCTTGAATTTTTTAGCGGTCGATTCTCCCTCCTGGTAGAATTCCCTTTTCACCACCGCTTTCCTCTTTTTGTCAAAGAAGAACTCGTTTGGAGGAAGTTCTTCTACTCTGATAGGCCTCAGTTCCTCATTTAAAATCCATCCTTCTTCTATATTTCCTTGCGTTGACTGCAAGGGGGTAATAGAAGTGATGGGTTCCCCGATTTGTTTCGCTGCCTTTCCTGGGGTGATGATCGGGTTCTGCTTCTTCGGAGGTTCAGGGATCTTCGTCTCAATTTTCGGATTCTGTTCCTCTGCTTCAGGCTTCTTCGTTTTATTCCCCTCGTCCTGGCTTGTTTCCGAGCTGGGAGTTGCATCTTTGGGGCCTTTAGCATCCTTCGGTCCCGTCTCAGAAACGCCTGGGCTCACTCCTCGCAACACAGGGGGAAGACAACTTCGTCTGTGTTCCTGAAATTTCAATACAGAGGTTGTGTCTTCGGGTGCTAAAGATCGGATCCGAGCTAGCACTTCCTCATAAGAACTCGCCGCTCAGAAAACGTCATCTGGGGGTGAAAAATCGTGTTCAAACCTCTTCATCCCACAATTGGCTAAATGGTTGCTCACAATTTTTTGAGGATCATGTTTTTTATATTCAATGGAGACCAAACTCAGGTCTTCCAAGGCTGCAGCCTCAGCTTTGGCATGCCCTAAATCCAATAAAGAATAAGAATTTAGCCGAACTGGGAAAAATGGCCATACCTTCTTCGAAGATGCTTTGAGTTCTTTACTCACTCCGCCAATCACTGTTTGTCGGGTGATCTCACAACAAGCCAGCTTGTCGGGGATGAACAGTGGTAGTGAAAGTGGGGGAGTAGTAGCTTCGAACACTCTGAAGTAGGAAAACTCTGCTTCAATGTACCAGTCCTCTATACCACTCAGATTTGTAGCAATGTTGTTCGAGATACGAGGTGGCGAGAGACCAAAAATGGCGATGTGCAGGGGCACCATCACCCAGTTGAAAATTTCGTAGATGAATTTGTTCGCTTTATTCTCCCACAGTTTGTCGTGATACTCATGTACAGGTTTTTCTTGGGCTGGATTCCAAGCCCAGCTCATCAAAGGTAATGGTGTCATGGAACATACTGCGTCCATGATATATGCAGACATGAAAAATGAGGGCGGTCTCCTTCTTGCCTTCTGCTCCCGATACTCTATGACCCGGTTGGCCAAACTGTCTGAGAGTATCTTTGCCCAATTAAACGAACAACCTTCTGCGGCCCGAAACATGAGAGGCACCCACGTAATGTAGAAATGTGATGTGTCCTCCCTTCTGAATAGTCGGCATGTCATCATTGCCACATACTTATACTATGGCTCCAGCGAAGCAATCGAATAGACGCCTTGGTCATTTTCTCTGAATTTCGTGGAGCGCAAAACCCAATCCTTTATCAAACCGGGCATGGTTTTGTCATATTGAGTGCATTCCTTCTCTTTGAATTCCTCCAGGAATTCGACATCATACATGTATTCAGATGTCGTCGGGAGCTTATACATGGTTTGGATGTGCTCCAGTCTAAAGGTCTCGACTGTGACCCGTTGGTCGTTTATTATAGTTCTAGTGGTTAAGTCTATGTGATCCAATGCCCATCGGATCATATCATAATATGGGAGCAATCGTGGTCTGGTTGCTACCCGGTGCATTCCGGATTGCACAAATATCTTGTATTTGTTGTTCGAGTCATCCCTTTCATTGTCGTCGGAGTCTGAATAATTCACCAACTCAGATTGTCGAATATCTTAAACAAACGACCAGCTAGGGACTGAGTCGACACTCCGGGGTGAAGTTTCGGAGATATTATCTCTGCCTTGCGCTGCAACCTCGGCATTCGCCTTTGTTGCTTTACGTGGAGCCATAGCTGAAGCTTGCGTTTTTGCCCTTCTGTGATAGACCTATGTATACATGCAGAAATTAGTTCACTCAGAAAATGACGAGCTCTACGTGCTTATGAAAAATGTATAATGAAACGTATCTCTTGCATATATTTTAAAGAAAGGTACCTTTCAAAACAAACCTGTCAATTCGAAATTAGAAATAAATTTATGCTGTAAAAATCCGATCTTATACATAGATTTACCTTATCTTCCCATTAATGTCATAAATTTTGGCAGTTTGACAGTCAGTCGGAGTATGGAGAGAAAATATCTACCTCAAGAAATGTGCAAGCCTCGATGCACGGGACATATCTTGCCTTATTTTAAATTATCAAAACTTATCAACGTTCATAACTTTCTCGCTTTTCGCTGCATCGTGGATTTTCCTTTAACAATTTAAGTCTTCAACTCGCGAGACTGCGAGGGCTGATTTTGGTTTAATTAACAGTAATCGCGATTTGGAGCGTTATTAATTTTATAATCAATTTATTCACTATATCGTGACTCAGAACTTCGAAGACAAGTTTCTGGGAGATTGGTATGTCGAGTCGCGAAACCACGAGATGGCGATAATTAAGGCTCAATTTAGGGGAAGAAAATATTAGATTAGACGACTAAGTAATCTTGCTATAATTACGTCGCGACTTCGTGAGTCGAGGTTTTAGACTCCGTAACTTTCGAAAAGATAGTGCCGAGTGGCGAGACGCTGAGAACAGATTTTAACCATGGTTAGATTTTTGCCTTTAATCCTTGACCAGGGTTATCACAAAAGTACCTCGTGTTCTCGGCTATCGGGGTTGTAAAAATAAAAACTTGGGTTTGACGAACGCCAAGGTGCGAAACCCCGACGACATCAAATCATGAGTTAAAAGATTTTACCCTAGTTAATTTCTCGGGCGAAAAATGAAAACGACTTCGCCGCTTCGTGACTTGGGATGCGTGAACTCAAGGATTAAAGTATCTGACTCGCGAGTTCCCGAAATAAAACAAAAAGAGCAAACGTTCTTACGAAAGTGGACTTGTTTTGAGGGTAGAGAAAGCATCGCTACTTACTCGGCGAGGTTGCAGAGTTTTTTCAAAGTTTCGGGGGGGAAAAATCAAAAGGCCATCTTTAGAATTTTAAGTATCCAAAATGAAAAATGTGAAGGGTTAAAAAAAAACAAGGGCGGCTCCAACACCTATCGAAGTGGTCATAAAGTGACGATGAATGATTATCGTCAGTTAACCCCTCTGCTTACTCTATCCTTCCACTATCTTATTCTCATGTCTAAGACTTAATTAATAATTTGGATGGACGATCCTTATTCATTTCAGGACTTTAGCACTCTGGGAAAATTAAACTTCTGAGTCGTTCAACTTCCCAAGAGTGATATCCTCCAAAGTGCTTATGCCATCCTTCCACTCCTTGATGTAACGATTGATAAAGGTCTTGAAGGGATATTAGATCGACGGTCTACGTGAATTCATGACTTCGGTCTTTGGCACTTTCGCTGGTAGATATGTTGGACACCCCTAGAGGCCATACTCTCAGAGATGACATGGGATTTTGATGTCACCTATCATGACGTGGATGTATGGCATGTGTGCCACGTGTCACTAAAAGATGAATAGGTTGGAGTCCATAAGGTATTGAAACTAGGTGACACATATCCCCACATGGTAACCTTGCCACATGGCATATGACACATCATCAATTGAATGGAAAATCCACCATCTCTACTCTAGATCTGATGGCCTACATGATTTCATGGACTGTGGATTTTCACTTCGTGGTTGCAACACTTCACAGTTTTGGCACTTTACGTCTTTACCCATTCTCCAATAATCGTTGAAGTGGAAAATTTTGGAAGCTCCAAAACTTCGCTACTCCTTCAACTCTCGATCTAAGGCTCACATTAATCCCAAATTCTTCCCTCGATCTAATAGTCGACGGAAATTTGGGACTTCGACACTTCAGGACTCCGAGTTATAGAAATTCTAAAATGGTTAAATTCTCCTTGATTTATAATTCCCAAAGTGGTCAACGCCAGATGACCCTGACCAACGAATGATATTTCACCCAATCCTCCTATTAGATTGGAAGGTCGGTGGGACTTCATGAATTTGGCCTTTTTCATGTTTCTGCCCTATATCCCATAATCATTGAATCAATGATGTTCTATATTTTTCCATCTCTTGTTTGGCTTCGATCAACGACTGTGATCGCTCATGAGATCCAAAAGGGATGGCCATGATTCTATGTTCCTTTACAAAGGATCATTGTTTTCCTGACGCTCTGTCTTCTATGTGATCTCTGCAATGCTAACTCTCCTGAGATTTAAGATCTCATGGACATAACCCATTTTTAACCATAATATCTTGTCCATAGTTCCGGACCATACCAGTCCGGTGTTTCAACCTATAGCTCTGATACCAATCTATAACGTACCTAGCCATCCCCGGTCTGGGCTACGCTACTTCAAGCTCTCTTTTGAACTGAATGCATATTCTAATAAATTTTTAATTAACAAAAATGCATGAAATATTCACATGTAGAGTTCAAGATTCATGCTACAGTATAAATAATGTTTAAATATTCCATGCATAGAAATAACCAACAATCACGCACATAAAAAATGCACATTCTCATATATATTAATCAATACACAGTGGAAATAAATGTATAAGTAGAGAAACACCTGACAAAGAGCCCTTATCTTTAATTAAATGAATCACCAACTGATTGCACACCAAAGACGTTCCACCCAATCATAAACACTGTTGTTCTAAGTCTCAAAAACAATTTCACCTCCGAGCCACGTCTATGAATCCAAAAGGACGGTTCCCAAGTGTCACTCAGATTCCCAAACCAGTCAACACTCAAGCTCTCATAGGATTCTCAACACACACAACAATCCAAAGTACAATAGATCTCCTCTACTCGGCCTGCACAACCCAAGAGAATGGACCCCCTTCTCTTCCATGTAGTCCCTCAGGTTGTCCACCTCCTTTGATGGATCCATTGCATCTATTCAAGAATCGTCGTGTTGGGAATCTCAAGATTCACAGCTATGGGAAAACATTAATGCATACCAATGCATCTCAGGCATGTAGGCATTAATTCATGGCTCGAATACACCAGCAGTCATTATAGCCAAAAAAACCATGGATCCTCTCCAACAATTCGTTTTTATTTCCCAAGCCAAAAACATGAATGAATAATGAAGAGTGGGTGAAGAAAAATAAGAAGAACACCCAATGAGCCCACAAGATGGATTTATATATTTACTTGAAAATCAAGAACCACATGGCCTCCCCCAAGAAGCTCATGTAACCACCCCTCTCCATTAAAACAATTGTGGGTAAATAAAATATAAAATAATACTTAATCACTCAAGCCCCCTCTCTTGTGGAATCATATCCCACTATAACTATTTTCCTTATCCATCTAGCAACCAGTGATGTATTTATTATTAATAATGATAAAAACATTACATTTCCTAGGCACACTAGCCTCTTTTAATTGTTTGGGAACTCTATCCTTTCATGGATTAACAAAATACATTATTTAATATGGTTCTCAAAACTGGGGAATTACATCAACAGTGAGGATGCTACCCAAAATTTCCACTTGATCAGATGAATCGTGGGAGTTCACAACTCCATCACTTCGCGACTCTTGCAATTTCCCCAGATTTCAACCTTTCTGGAATGTTACCTGCCAAAGTGGTCATAAGGGAGTGGCTACTTTTTTCTTCCAGTTATTATTCCCACTTATTCTATCCTTCCACTACCCTCGATCGAGCGGTCGAGAAGGATCACAAAGAATCTTATATTGACGGTCCACAGAACTTCAGGGATTCCGGGACTTTGAGAGTTCGTGGTAAAGCGTAACCTCGGATTTGGCCCAAAGGCCAATGATTAATTAAGAAATAGGATTAAATAAATACCATGGTTAAAATTAAGTTAATTACGTGTGTGGGACCCTCTCCAAGAGTCTGGAACTTCAAAACTTCGAGACTCCGAGAGATTTGAGGATATAAGAGGGTGCAGTAAACATCAAAGCACTGAAGCATCAAAAATCCCTCGTTGAAGTGTCAAGCCCTGATTGGGTGTGCCCGCGTATGCCATGGTAATGTGACATGACTAGGAATTTCCACATGGTCTCATGGTATGGGATGCAAGTTAAGGTGGGGCCCACTTCTCCCTTGTCAAGTTTAGGCTATGAGTAATTGTGGATAGATCCATTTTAGGCTATGGGTAAGTGCGAATAGATCCCAACCGTTAGATCTAAGGGTGGATATTACTCCTTCATAGATCCTAGAGTGGTGAGAGACTTCAGTACTTTGGATCTCCAGAAAGTTTTAGACTTGCATAAGAATGTCGAAGGGTCAAAGGGTTGAAGGCATGATATCTGGGAAGACTGGGAGATACTCCATGCAACTAGCAGACACATCACCGCTAGGGGTAGTGACCTAGTTCATGGAAGTTCCATGTCATATGGAATGGAGGGAGTGAGGCCATGTGGAAAATAGGATGGCCATTGTCCAATGACATCCCAAAAACTTTGGAGGACCATAAATTTTAAACTAGAGCTTGAGTTTAGACAAAGTTATAGTCGTTGGAAAGCTCTCGGTTAGCACAAGGATATGGCATCCTTATTCGAAGGGTTCGAGGAGATGTAGGAAAAAAAATATTTATGCCCCATCCCTTAAAAGGATACTTAGGGGTTCGGGTGTGTGACAGTATGTTATTTAATTTATCGATGTATGTTTTTAGAAAGAGCGTGTAAAGAGCCACAAAAGTTTTTCTAATGATCAAAAAACATTGGTCGAATGATTGACATACTTTTGTCGATAGTTCGACGTACATTTATCAATCATTTAATGTATTTTCGTCGATATATCAACATATGTTTGTCAAAAGAGTGTGTAAAGAGCGACAAAATTTTGTCTAATGATAAAAAAGCATTGGTCGAAAGATCGATAAAGGTTTTATTTATGACTTTGAGGGTAAAGCCTATACATGTAGATGACTCAATGATATTTTTATGTACATTTGTGTATATTTCGACAAACGTCCATAAAAATATAGAAAAACATACGTCGAATGATCATTTAACAATCAACCTGTATAGGATTTACCCTCAAAGGTATAAGGAAAATGTTTTTCGCTCATTCAATGGATGTTTATCGAAATATTGACGTATGTTGGTCAATATTTCAACGTACTTTGGTAGAAAGATAATAAAGCATAAGTCTGACGAGGGTCTGCACAAAACAAAATCCACTACTGAAGACCTATCATCGACTATCAACATTGAGGAGGAAATCAATTAGTAGAAAAATTGGATTCGCAACAGATGAAACATAGTAGGATAACTCTATCGATCCAAAAGGAGCTAGAAATAATGGTCACATCACTTTACTACTAAATTGGAGCCATTTCAACACCTTAAGAAGATTAGGAAGATTATTTTGAACACATAGATGAGGGTTGGATGTGATCTATTGATTGGACAATGGAGCTTCACTTGGAAATTGAGTTATTTTAGGAACATGACACTATGTCCTTCAACCATTTGTCGGAACTCTGCATATGACTAAGGTGGAAACGACACTACCTATCCACTTTTAAGGTGCATGATACAAAATAGAGGCTAGAGTAGTGAATCGGGATGCTAAAGTGATAAATAACCTTTGGAGTACAATAATTGAGGCCCTTGAGGATATCTCATGGCCTTAAATTTCTATGTCTATATGTTTTTTAACAGTTACTTTCATAACTACTATATCAACATGTAAATGGGTTAAGTTACAAAGTTTAATTTGTACACGTATCTTGTCAGTCAAGTTACAATAGTTAATTTTGTAAACATTTTTCTCGATGATGCATGTTAACTCAAACGAACATAATAAAATTTTGAATATAGAACATGAAAATATTACTTCATTAATTGATTGAATATATATATATATATATATCTCGCATAATGTTTGAATTTTTTAATAGTTCAAGGTGTGCGTTTCCACGATCAACCAAGACGTCTTGTAATTTTTGGTCTTCTCTATTGTCCTCCAATAATGAACTTTTATAATATTTCTCTATTAAAATTTTTGTAGAGCTTACAAATTAAGTATAGAAAAGTTATTGCCACTAGAAGATCCCTTTATTTTATGAACTTTACCACAAAATGGTGCCAAGTGAGGAGTTAAATTCTAAAGTTTACCATGATAGACATGTGAAGTATATAATCAAATTGATTTTCCTTTCACAATACACTGTATGATCAGGTAGTGGAAGTTCAGAAAGTAGTATTTGACTTTGACAGTGACATAGCTTATCAAGAATCTACAAATCCTACTTTTAGGTCAGTTCTTAATCTTGAACCCGAAGGAGCAATCCCGATGAATATAGATACAACTTTGACAATAAAATATAAAATAACTTGGTCATAATGTGCAGGGACGAGATCCCTTTATTTTATGAACTTATACCATAAAATGGTGCCAAGGGAGGAGATTAAATTCTAAAGTTTACTATGATAGACATGTGGAGTATATAATCAAACTGATTTTCCTTTCACAATACACTCTATGATCAGGTAGTGGAAGTTCACAAAGTAGTATTTGACTTTGAAAATGACATAGTTTATCAAGAATCTACAAAGCCTACTTTTAGGTCATTTCTTAATCTTGAACCCGAAGGAGCAATCCTGATGAATATAGATATAACTTTGACAATACAATATCAGATAACTTGGTCAGAAATGCGCTTAAATAATGTTATGCAACAAATTCAGTTGTTATGGATCATTCTATGATGATACATGAGTGTATAGCTTGAACATGACAATATGCATGCAGTAACACATTCAATCAGTCTTGTTTCTTTCACATCTAGTCATTACAAATGTATCTTTGTACCTTACAAGAAAATATTTAATATTTAGTGTGGATTGATATATCATTCTCTGATGATCCATGTTGAATTTCCTTCAATCGTCACAATAAATAAATTGGTTTTCATTAATTTTTCCATGTCACAGATCATAGGGTGGATGGTATACCACTTTCATTCTGTCAAACATCATTTTATTTTTAGAAATGTACACACTAGTTTTATTAGAAAAATTCACTCTAAATTGATCTACTCTTCCCATGGAAGAAACAAAAAAATGTATCATATGGCCCTGTTTTAACAAACTTCCCTTCAAATCAAATCCCCTGCTAATCTCCAACTTAGGAAGATATGGTGACAAGGCTGTGAGATGTAAAATCTAAATACTTAGGTGGATTTATATAAACAAACATACAATAAATTACTAGAATTTATTGCAAACATGTAAAAAGGATGTCAAGAAAATATTGATAGTTAAACATCAAAAAACATTAGAGGTTCAAATCCTTGCAAAACCAAACAATGATTTTTTTACTTGTTTACCTTTGGATGAATGTTGAATATGTTCATGATATTGTTCAATCTTCTAATTGATGATATTGTTCAGAAATCCATCTTGTATTTTATCCCAAAGGAAATCTAAATGGATACATAAAATTTGATATTTTGTTAAGCTCTCCCTAAGCATGGAAGAGAATGGTATTCCCATGCATTTGCATGATTTAGTTTTCATTTTTACTAGCCTTCAAAATGATTATGCATCCTTTCATATCTACTAAGTTATTCTAGAGAGAGCGATGGGGATAATTATCCAAGTTCCCTCATAGAACATAAAATCCCTGCTTAGGAAATTGTAAATATGAGACTATTGCAACCTGATAAGATAAACATCAAATAACTCTTAGAATTTGATACTGCCAAAATATATATTTTAAAAGTGAAAATGGTATGTCTATGTTTCTTATCCTTCCTTTTTCTTAGGGAAAATGGACATTTTATAAATCACAAAGTGGGATCTACCCATCAAAACCACTTGACACTTGCAACTAGCCTTCAGAATTTCGAGAAACACCACAAATTTGGGTCATCAAGGTTTCTGGATTTCCACCCAGGCTCAGTTGCAATAAATTTGAAGCATGTCCACCAGGAATTGAACTCAAGTTATTTCCACAACAAACGCTCAAACTTACTATTAAACCACAAGCCAATGGACATTTATGTGAATCTTATGATTAATTAATGTGAAAACAATTGAATTTTAGACATAGTTCGTATGGATAAATTGTATGGATATGACTATATGAAAATACATGAATATTGTTGGATAGCATATGGGATATACTGATCTAGGTGGATCTTCTTGAACATCCACATTTTCCATTGAATCAACATTTTGATCCTATGGTTATGATGAACCATGATATTCACCATTTTGATGGGGAATGGAATGTAATACCATCTTCATTTGTTAATTACAAACATCATGTAATTATTTCCTAGTGTTCTTATGAACATGCCTACAACATAACGTTAACGCACCATATCCCATTAGAACTCCAAAGTTAAGTTCCCTTAGTCTAGATTAGTACTAGGATGGGTGACCTCCTAGGAAGTCCTAGTGTTTTACATGCCTATGGAATTTTATAAACTTATATTAATTTATCCTACATGTATAATGGGAATTGTTCTCTTCTCATTCTCTCATATATAATTGAGGTGAAGGAGGCCCTTTAAGAATGAAATGGAGTGTTATGTAAATAAATATTGTTGTGAATGAAGCATAGACAACATCTCTTTATTTTTAGAGATAAGCTACCCCATTCTGCCAATTTGTGTTCTTCAATGTTTTTATGTCTTATTCATTAATAGAAGTTGGGTTTCACTATATTTATGTGTTCTTTGCTATATTTTTATTTTTTTCTCGTTTCGTTCTCAGGATAATACAGATCAGTGGTATCAAAGCAGTCTAATCCTTTTCATTCTTCATAGAATGTCCAAGATGAGGTTAGGGTATAGAGAGTTGGGTCTAGAGCTAGTTTTTCTTGAGGACAACCACTTTTTCCATCCCAAGTGACCTATCATGGAGAAACAAAAGAGATATGATAGAGTAGGAGATCCTTTCGAGACGTTGCTTGAGGAATCCCTCGTGTGAAAGAGGAATGAGATGATGGAAAAATTCACTTAGATCTTTCAATGACTAATGATGGCGGGCGACCCAGACATCTTCAACAAGAATCCATTTGGAAGGTGTGACACCCTTCAAGGTACAATTCAATTTTGATATCCCCTTATTTGAAGGACAGGTAGATGCAAATTCTCTAGAAAAATGGTTGAATCTTCTAGAAGATTATTAGTCTGTCCAAAAAAAAAATCGATAGTGAAAAGATCACCTTATGCTCCTTAAATCCCTTCCCCATGTCAAATCTGGGTGGGAATGTTACTAGGAGAGGTAGATTGCAGATGAATCCACGCCATTCAGGAGAGAACCCACTTGGGTGGATTTTGTAGATGCCCTAAAGGAGGAGTTCTTCCCTTTCAGAAACTAAGATGACCAGTACATGAGATGAATGAATCTAAATCAGAAAAGAGACCAGACAATGTCAGAGTACACTAACATATTTCATACCTTGCGCTCAAATTTGGGTATCAAAGACTCTAAGAAACACCTAGCTTTTATGTATTACAGTAGCCTACAAAGATGTTAGAGATACTGCATAAACACTTAGGATTTATTGTTCCTAAGGTTTTCCCTATGTTTATTAGTCATTATCCAGTCTCCTACATTTAGGGAGAATATTCATTTTCCTACATTCTAGGGGAATATTCTCTTCAATTCACACTTAAGTTGCATCAGTTGAGGGGAGTCTTGATGCCACATCGGTTCCATCACCATGCAGCATTGGGATCATCACTGTTAACGTGCATTGTCCTTGGGATTATCACTAGAGTGGTACATTACTGATTCTTCAGTCAGTTAACTGAGGACTGAGAGGATAGTTAACTTAGACTAGGTGGTCGTTAACTCCCATGACTATCGGTGTGTGTCCAGATCACTCTAGACCACCACTATGGTGCATTGGATTCTCTTCGAGTGCACATTATTTGATTTATACAAAGTATATCATGTGTAAATTATCATTCATTCATTTAGTTAAAACAATTCTTTGATTATCTCTCTCTTGTTTCCTTCTTTTCTCATTTTTCTGCAAACTATGTATGTCCTTTTGTAGCTAGATCTTATCTCTGTAGGTTCATCCACATTTACATGGTATTGGAGATGATGGATTTATAGTAAAAATACACACAGTACTCTTTTTGTAGGTACAAAATATTGAAGATAGTGGGAAAATGGAATTTCCAAAATAATTAATTATTACATCGTACAATTTCTTTGCATGGAAGCACACGATGGAATTGGATCTTCAAAGCAGAGGATTATACATATTAACCATGGCCACAGAGACTGAACCTAAATCATCCATAAAAAATACAATTATATGAATCGGATGGATGAAGCGTATGGAACTATATGCAATCTCATTTCTCCTCATCTCCAATTTTACATATCCTCCTGTAAAACCCAAAATGAAGTTTGGACCACCATGGAAAGATTTTTTCGCAAACAGGACGATATGAGGGGACATATAATCAGGGTGGAATTTCTCACATTGGATCCAACAAACTTCAACAATATCCAATATTGTTTCACCAAATATAAGGATTTGTTGTCGCAACTCAAGGCTTGCGGGGTTGATAAATATAAGGAGGAGAAACAAATGGTTCTTACCATTCTTTCCAAACTTGGTCTAGAATAATCAGTTTTTGTATCCAAATTTCATTCATTTAGGCTCGTCTCTATTGATACAAGTGGATATCAGTGGCCACCCACCTTTTCCAACTGGCTCAAAACAGTTTTCTGGCAATTTTGGTAATTTACTATTTTTAGCAGTTTTCACTTCCGAAGTTGTTTTGAGGCCCTAAACGATGTGTTTTTGGGAAAAAAGGTTTTCAATATCCAATTTCCTTCCATATTTCACCTAAAATTAATCTCCTCTGAAATACCTTTCCAACAGGCTATCATATGCCTAAAACGGAGATCGTATGCAAAAGTTACGACCACGGGAAGTTGATGTACTAACTTACCCAAACGGGGGCCACATGACTTTTGGCCCTTCATCTCCTAGGGTTAGGTTTTTCGATGTATAGGGTTTTGGAATTCCTTATTAATGTAAAAAGTCACTTAGAGCCTCAATGTAATCATCTTCTTGTGAAGGAGCGCAGTCGTCACATCTCTTCTTAGAGATAAGCCACCACCATTCCAACAAGCTTGTTTTCGCTGCATTTTACAGTTTCAGCTTATTTCGTTATTGAATAGAATTTTTTTTTTACTGTATCTTTGTTATTTTGTGTTAAGCACCTATTAATAATTTGTAGTCATTTCATTTTGCTCGTAAAATCCGGTTCAATGGTATCCGAGCGGTCTGCTCCTTGTCATCTTAATGCATGTCACCAACGAGGTCGGAGTACAAAGAGTTGGGTCTCGAGCTTGTTTCTCTTGAGGACAAAAGATCTTGCATGCCCAAGCGACCTCTCATTCCAAGAGAAAATAAATATGACGGGATGGGAGATCCTTTCAAACTTTTGATTAAGGAATTCGTCACACAACAGAGGAACAAGATGATGGATTGTTTCGTGTAAATCCTTCGGAGGCTACCAACAGGTGATGCATCTTCTTCGAGCGAAGGCATTTCCCCCTTCAAGGTACACATAAACTTAGATATTACTATATTTGAAGATCATATAGACGCAGATTCTGTAGAGAAGTGGTTGAATCTACTAGAAGGGTATTTTTCTGTCCATAACTTTTCGAATAAAGAAAATATTACTTTTGCACTACTCAAAGTCATTCCCCATGTCAAAGATTGGTGGGAAACTTTTTGTGAGAAAAAGGAAACAGAGGAACCCTCATTATTTATAGTCACGACCACCTGAGAATCCTTCAGGGACACTATTAAGGAACAATACTACCCTACCAAAAGTTATGACAACTTGTATACCAAATGGACCACACTGCGGAAAGAAAGAGACTAAGCAATGTCATATTTCACAAATATATTCCATACCTTGCGCACCAAGATGGGTATCAAAGATTCAGAGAGACATCCGGTGTTCAATTATCATGGTGCTCTACATAGATAAATCCATACCAAAATGGAATTTTTGTACATCTCATCCTTGGGCATGGCCTATCGATATGCCATCAAAATCGAGAAGAAGCTCAAACAAAAGACGCAGCAATTTGGGCCTGGGAACCCTTCACAACAAAATCCAGGAAAGGGTGGCCCCAACCCATAGAACAAAGGATAGAGAAAATATGGACAGTATCAAGACAACCAGTCCAATCCGCAAGTAAAGAAGAACACCAGAAAGACAAAGAAAGATACCGAGAAGTGGTGTGACTTCCATAAGAGCCCTTGGCATAACATTGTTGACTGTCACTCAAAGAAGTCATTGGTGGCCGAAGTGAAATCCTTTGAATCAGATGCGGATTCTGACTTTGAGCCAGAACCAGAAAGGGCATATTGGATCATTGACGCAGAACCTAGTGCCACCATTTCTAACACCAAGCTCCAGCCTGGTGATCAGACGAGCCAGAAGAAGGAGAGTGCCTCTTCCATTCACAAATGTGGGTAGAAGGCACCCCACTGCACTTCATCATTGATAGAGGTAACTAGAAGAACCTCATATTAGTAGAGGTCATCAAGCATTTGGCCCTACCGACAACGTTACACCCACAACCCTACACGATTGGATGGCTCTGCCAAGGAAGCGATCTTTGTGTCATCCAATAGTGTCAACTATTGTACGGCATAAAGCCCTTCAAAGACGAGGTATTGTGTGATGTTTCCCCTCTCGAAGTTTGTGATGTTCTTTTGGGACAACCTTATTTATGGAAATGTCATGATGTATATGATTTTAGGCCTCGTAGTGTTATAATTACTTTAAACAGGAAATTGTACAGGATACCCGAGGGACTCCCACCTAGTGTTATTTCCTTGATCGCTACTAAGCAATGCAGGAAGGTCATCTCTCAAACGGGGAAGTTTGTCTTCTTCGTGATTCACTCTCAGAATAAGTGAAAGATCACAGCCACATCCAGGGTCTCTTCGGCTGACCTCTCCACATAGCAAAAACAAGTAGATAAGGTTGTGGAAGAATACTCAGATATCTTTTCCTCACCTACTGGGGGTACCTCTGCACTACCAGGTCAAGCACCCCATCGATCTGACCCCCGACACACCAGTGCTCAATGGGATAGTCTATTGCTACTCTTTGTTAGAGAATGAGGAGATCAAGCGACACATCCAAGAAACCAGTACATAATTCCCTGAATCGAGGACCTCCTCGATCAAATCACGGGGGCCAAATAATTTAGTAATATTGATCTGAAGTTTGGCTACCACCAGGTCTCGATAAAACAGATAGATGTATGGAAGACCACCTTCAAGTCAAAGGAAGGCCTTTTTGAATGGTTGGTCATGCCCTTTGGTTTGAAAAATGCTCCAGCCACTTTCATGAGGATGATGGATGATATCCTGCAACCATTCACCAATACGTTTTTAGTAGTATATCTGGATGACATTCTCATTTACAGCAAGACTTGGACCCAACACTTGCAACATATTCAGTAGGTTCTGCGCACCCTATGGCAGCACAAGCTATACGCCAACTTGGAAAAATGATGCTTTGGCATGGACAGGGTCTATTACCTAGGATAAATCATTTATCATCATGGCGTACATGTGGATCCAGCCAAGATCCAAGTCATCTATGACTAGCCAGCCCCAACCACACTCACTGAGCTTCGGAGCTTCTTGGGCCTTGCCAATTTCTACCACAGGTTCGTGTTGGTATTCTCCCTTATTGCATGGGCCTTCAGCCAAATAACCAAGGGTGGTGGTAAGGAGAAATGTGTGTGGGGTCAGTCCCAACAACAAGCATTCGACGATTTGAAGTAGCACTTGTGCTTAGCCCCAGTACTTTCACTACCATACCTGCAACAACCATTTGAGATCGAGACAGATGCTTCAAACTATGTTGTGGGCATCGTTCTCACTCACCACGACCACCCCATGGTCTATCATAGTGAGACACTATCATATGTTGTATGTAAGTATCCTACTTACGACAAAGAAATGTACTCCATTGTGTAAGCCTGTCACCAATGGAGACATTACATTCTTGGGAAGGAGTCAGTCATCCACATTGATCATAAGCCACTGCAGTAAATGTAGACACAAGGAAAATTGCAAAATGACCGCCATCAAAAGTGGTCCACATACTTGCAGTAATTCCACCTCAACATCAAGTATAAAATAGGAAGCACCAATCACGTCGTTGATTTCCTCAGCAGACCGCCAGTCACGACACTCACCAAAGTGCTAGACTCTTATGGCCATGAGACCTCTAGATGGCCCCAACTTTATGAGACAGACCCAGACTTTACCACCACCTACCAAATGTTGGGTGCAAACGTAGTTGTCGATAATTTCAATCTTCAGGATGGGTTGTTGTGTCATCTGGGCCATATCTTTGTTCCATCAAGCGAGCGAGAAAAGATGATATGAGAATCCCACTACAGTCGGGTGGCAGGACACTTCAGCGTTGAAAAGACAATGTCGATGCTACAGAAACATTTCTATTGGCCAAAACTTTGACAGGAGGTCAGCAAGTATATCAGGTCTTGTACTGCCTCAGCTATTACCAAATCAACCACTAAGAAACAGGGCCTATACACCCCTCTTCCTACTCCTGACGGGCCATGGAAATCCATCTCAATCGACTACATGTCGGGCCTCCCGTCCACCAAGCAGGGAAATGACTGTGTTTTTGTGGTGGTTCATCGCTTTTCTAAGATGGCGATTATGGTTTCCTGCAAGAAGAGCATCACAACAGAGGCCACTTCCAAGCTCTTCTTTGAACGAATCTGGTTACATTTTGGAATCCCACAAACCATTGTCTCAGAGCAGGACAGTCGATTTCTCATCACATTCTGGTCGAGCCTCTGGTCACTGCTGGACGCCAAGCTCACCAAATCCATGTCCTTCCACCCCTAGACAGATGGCCAAACTGAGGTCGTACATCGAATGATTATGCATATCCTTTGCATGTATAATTCAAATCACCCTCACACATGGGATGAGAGCCTTCTCTATGTCTAGCATAGCTACAACCGAGCCTGGCATAGATCAACCAGCCACAACCCCTTTCAAGTGGTGTTGGGATTCCAACCATTGGGTCCCATAGATGTTGCACTTCCCCTTGCGGTCACCTTGACCAACTCATTTCCTGATCCAACTAAAGCTGACAAAGCCACTTGGTTCATTGAGCAGATCTAGCACATCCACCAACAGGTTCAGGATATCCTACAGAAGTCCAATGACAAGTACAAACAATGCCATGATCAACATCAGGTGCCACATAAGTTTTAGGTGGGTGACAAAGTTTGGTTGCACTTGTAGAAAGAATTCCTTACAGGACCCCATCGGAAGCTTCTCCCACTCTGTTATGGGTCTTAAACCATCACCAAGGCCATGGGGGATAATTATTTTGAGCTCAACATTCCTTCTTTCCTTGGCCCGCACCAAGTGTTCAACGTGGATCTCCTTTGCCCTTATTTCCCACCATTATTGGACACCTCAGAAGTAGAAAAACAACTGACACTAATAGAGATCAACCCCGACTGCATACAATAGGAATCCAATGATCAAATTGTGGACACACTTATCAAGGGCACTCGACAGCAAAGGATCCAAATTTATCGAGTCGTCAAAGCAGGGCAGCTCCTGCACCAAGGCAAGTGGCTCACCCAGAGCCAAATTCAGCAAAAATTTCCTCATCTTATGGGGGACCTCAACGCAATGGATACCATTTCTTCCTAATAAGGGAGGATTGATTCAGGTGGATATCGGTGGCCACCCACCTTTTCCAACTGGCTCAAAATAGTTTTCTGGCAATTTTGATAATTTACTATTTTTAGCAGTTTTCACTTCCGAAGTCGTTTTGAGGCCCTAAATGATGTTTTTTGGGGAAAAAAGGTTTTAAATATCAAATTTCCATCCCTATTTCATCTAAAATTAATCTCCTTGATGATACCTTTCCAACGGTCTACCATACGCCTAAAATGGAGATCGTATGCAAAAGTTACGACCCTGGGAATTTGATGTACTAACTTACCCAAATAGGGCCCACATGACTTTTAGCGCTTCATCTCCTAGGGTTAGATTTTTGGATGTATAGGTGTTATAACCCTAAATTTCACTAGACATGCTTACCTAGCATCAGGCCATCTCATAGCCCTTATTTTCCAAAAACTACTGAAAATCTCTTCTAAAAACTCCATTTTAAAAACTCCACGCTAGCTGACCCACTACAGCTCGCGTGGATCTACAGTGTCCACACTAGCAGGCCCACTACAACCCATGTGGACCTTCAAAAGCATGAAAAATGGAAATTTTCCGAAGAAACAAAAATCTATGGGTGAGTTAACTGAAATTCTCGGCCATGCATGGCCGAGGGTTCGTCCAAATACCTAGCTCCTTCTAGCCTATAAAAGAAGGGGTAAGGGTCCTATTTGGAAGAAGGAAAAATATAGCAAAGAAACTCTGCCCATTTACGTATTCCCATTGTCCCAACCCTTTAGCCTTTCCTTGTGCCAAAGGAGATTCAAATCAAAGCAGTTGGAGGACAGAAGAAGAGGAGCCCAGGATCAGGTTCAAGGAGCGGTGGCCGGTCTCAACTTTTGTAAGTTGACTCATTCAAAGTAATAAAGAAAATGTTTTTCCCGTCCCAATTCATGAATTGTTTATAGTTTGATCAGTATATGTTTGATTTCTAACCCATTAGTATATAAGTAGTATGCATGCATAGTTGTTGTTCATCTTGAATGTAGGTCAGCTTTGGAAGGAGTATTGCGAATAAGTAATCAAGCACAATGGAGGATCGACATCAAATGCCGGTAATGAGGTAGGTTGATCTTTCCATGCATTTACTAAGAAAAGGGGATTTAAATCTAGGGATGACGGTAGAAAGTAATTTCTATTCGGTCATATCTGCATGCAAAGTCTAAACTCTATTTTCTAGTCCATAGGGTGTTTTTCCAAACAATATAATTAGTGACCATACTGGGGAAGACTCTCTAGGGTTCCTAGAATTTTTAGTTTTTGGGTAGTAGTAAAGACTAGTTTTTCTTGCCTGTTTTTTCTTTATTTCTATAAGGTCTGAGCTAGAAAAGAGTCTGGTTTTCCATACCAGCTTTCTTTGATTTTTTTGACTGTGTTTTTTGGGACCCACAAAGGTACACGCGACATGCACAAGGTCTTCACGTGTGTACCCATGCCCTACCCTCTTACAGCCCCCATGTAAACACTAGTTGTATAGGTAGCAGTAGCATGTAGAGTTCAAAGAACCTCAGAGGTAGTCATCCTCTTCCCTGTTAGAATCACACATTCTCAGGGGGTTTTCTGGAATTCTGTCTGAAGTCTTGTTTGCTAGCAGTCCTATCTCATATTATTTTTGCATTATCATTTTTCCCTTACATTATTTTTTTTTCTGTTAGAAAGAGTGTCCAAGCCTTCAAGGGATCCTGGTTATCAATATCAATGGTCTCTTCCTGGTTTGGTCTGTCTATTTTCTTTGTTTCTCAAAATTTAGGTATACATGTGGCCTGTACAAGGTCAGCCCACGTGTACATGCCCTCTGTCTCTATCCAGCGCACGTTCACACGCATGTTGTTTGAGTAACATCTGCGTGCTTGTGCATGATACTTTTTGTTGAGGGTAAGGCAGTCATCCTTTCCCTTGATAAGAATTTTTCCTCTCAGGTGTTTGAATCTTTGTGTGAGCAGTCAGTAGCTTAGGATTAGTCTTACCCTTAACCTGATTTTTCTCAATTTAAAAGTTGTCAGAAAAATAAAAGAATTTTTAAGGTTTTTAGACAAGTGTGAGAGTCATTGTTTTTAAAATTGCTAGTATGTGATTTTTTACCTGATTCTTTGCGATTTGTGATTTAGGCTAGAATTGTTTTTCTTGGTTTTTTTCTTGTCGGTATTTTTCCTTTCTTGTTTTACTAGCATTTGAATAAATTTTTTTTTTTTTTTTCTTTCATTTTCTTGTTGGTTGAAAAGTGTGTTTCTGCATTATTAGCCAGGGAAAGTCTTTTATTTCATAAGTTTTTGCAGTTCACTTAGATCATAATTAGCTCGTAGTCGAGTGAAATTCTTTTGAGTTTGTTGTCCAAAATCTTAGAAAGGTTTAAAAAAAAATCTTCTTTTAAAAAGTTGTTGAAATTTTGCATTCAGTAAAAGTTTTGTTTCCATCTTTTTTCATTCATTTTTTTATTTTCGTCTTTTACACATCATCAGCTTCACCCTCATACCCCTTGATGTAAGACAAAGCCATAAAAGTAACACTAAATTTAAAATCTACTAGACTTTTATGTTTACAGGGTTCACAAACTAGTTTAGGACTAGGGCCTTGGATTAGGTTGGAGAGGAAACTCTTCAAGGCCATTTAAAATCAAACATTGGAGTCTGAGATAGGGAGTGTCTAAGTCCAGTTTCGTGAAATCTATCTGGGACCCCCCTCTAACACAGGGGATAAACACGAGTTCGCGTGCGGAAAGGTAGTGGAGATAACCCCTCCAAAGACGGACCAATCGTAGTGGAGAACACATATAGAGGGCTTGTTTTGGGATTTCGTTGTTTGCATTTGCCACGGGGCTTCATGGGTCTTGAATTCATTCGAGGTCCTAAGTTGTCTTCCAGACCATTTTCTCTCGATACCCTTGATAGGTTTCGGGCTCGATACCCTGCTCATTGTGGTCTACTCGACTTTCGACTGTACCCGCCTGGTGATTGTTCGTGTGTTGGCAACCTAGTTGCCAATCTTTGTTAGGGACATACACAGGTGACTGCGGGGGTATACCGCGGTACCTAGGACAAACATCGGGCCATGATTTGCAAAGTATACCCGGAGGGTGCTTCCGTGTTCGAGTTTCACTTGCACCAGTAAGTTTCTCTAGTGTTGGTTGTTGTAACTATTCTTCCAATTAATTTAGTGTTTGTTTGTCTTATCTTCTATGGACTTTTTTTAGTGTGTGTTACTTTTGACCATTTAGACTACCTTAGAGTGTCTTGGATCTTCTCACATAGTGGAGGATCCTGAGCTCCGTCAGTCACGAAGGCTTCTTGGCCTGCCTCCGGTTACACTGGAGCCACCCCCGCCACCATTAAGGTGAAAGCTAGACCAACAAGGGTCTTTTGAAGCGACCGGGTTACAAACCATTGTGCCCAAACAGCCCCCAGAGGAATCGACCGTTTTGGACCTTGAAGCAACCGCTCTTGGTCTGGTTGAAACCCCAACCACTGATTTCTTGGCAGCGTTCATGGTACCAATTCAATTTTATGAGCGTCAGATAGTGTCGCACATAGCAATGGAAACAAATGTTGTTACTCCTTTTGGGAATTCTTCAATTCCCACCACGGTTGTCACCACAGGAGAACTTTCATATCCTAACCCACCATCGTCGGTCCGAGGCACCATGGTCTCGACCTCAACCACTTTGCACAGTGGTCTGATCCTATCTTTGGTGGCGGCCACAACCCCTTTCACACCAAGTGCGACAGGCCCTCCGTTCTCATATGGGATGCCTAGTTTGGGTACAAGTCCTGTACTTTCCTACTCCACTGTACAAACTTTGATTTTGGGGGCAGGGATCTCTAGCACTCCTCTGCAAGGTCACATGGGGGGCACTCCTGCTCCTTTCAATGATTTCCCTTACGGAGGAGGTCATATCCATCCTTCGTCCCCTTCACTCGGTGGCTCGCATCAGCAATCCGCCAGGCAACCTACACACAATAGTTTATTTGGAGCAGGGATTCAAGGACCACCTTCGCATAGTATGCCGGTAGGTTCAACACCGTTTTCTTTGAACATAACGTTTGGTAACAACACGTTCTCGTAAACCACTTTCCCAACTGGGGGCAACCCCATTTTTGGACAATCTACTCCTATGCAAGGTATTATTCCTGCACAGGGGGCAAACCTAGCAGGACCTTGGAATTCAGGGCAGGGATCCGCTCCCTCATCCGAAATGCTGATCTGGGGTAATTCTTTCCACAATTAATGGAACCCTGAACAAACTACTATGCCTATCCCCATGGGACCGACATGGAGTAATCCCTCCCAAAGTCCTTCAAATATAATGCATGCCCAACAATCTATGTCCTATTTGGGAAATCGGCCGATGATGTCTCCACATATGCAAAATCCTTACGCTAACCAGGGCCATGGTTTCTACCAGAATTTGGGCCAGCAGCCAAACTTTTTCTGGCAACCTGGTGCCAGTCAAACTCCAGGACCCTTTTTCCCAAGTTATCAGCAGTAACCCAAACTACCGTTCTTGGCGACTTTACACTTGCCAGATTTGACAAAGTTGTTGAATGCCCCTATTTGTCATGATCCGCGTTGGCTTCCTATGTCGATGAAGTTGCCTTCAGACATTCCAAAGTTTGAAGCCAAGCCTAAAGAAGATCCAAGAGATCATGTGACTGCCTTCCATCTTTGGTGCTCATCTAACTCATTGAAATATGACTCCGTACAGTTGCGATTGTTTCAACATACTCTCATTGGGAGTGTCGTGAAATGGTACATTGAGCTCGATCACTCAAGATACTCTTCTTTTGGTGAACTAGCGATGGCTTTCCTGAACCATTTCCAGTTACCTGTGAGATACGACGCTGGCACAGAGCTGCTCGCCAATTTCGAACAGACAACAACGAACCATATCTCTGATCACATCTGAGAATGGAGACGTCGGAATAGTTTAATCAAAGTACTAGTCCCACTAGCATTCCTGCTTTAGTGGTTCCTTAATTCTTTGGTCCCGCAGTTATCCAAAGACGTCATGACATCTAGAGTTTTCTCCAAAGAAGATGCCATCATGAGGGCTCAACAGTTTGAGCTCATCTATTCTCAGTCCATTTTTTTATACAACATCTTTCCAGATGTGCCACATTCAATATTGGATAAAACTAGATAGAGAGTTGGACCACATGCCGATGGTATTGTTGGTTCAGCACAAACAAAGCCCGCTGAGCAATTGACAAAGAAGTTGCAGCAGTTATCCATACAACACACAACAGCTAGCCAAACTACTATTTTGGCTTCTCCCCCTACCAAAACATCGGAAGTACACACAGTGCATTCGACTATCCCAAATGCCACCCAACAGCTTGAAGGGAAGAAAAAACAACAAAAGAATGGTAAGGGGGACAAAAAACCCAACGATAATGATGGTGGGGACAACACTGAAAAATGGAAGGTAAGGTATCCATGAAACTTGTGCATGGAATACCACTCGACCCATCTATGTCCTCGACTTGTAGAGGCCCAAAAATTTTTCACGCAGCAACAACAGGTGGTGTTGACTAATCCATTTCAACATGGGAAAAATCTAACTCAAGCCTCTACAAGCATGGAAGGGGGCAACCAAGAAACCTGCCCGCCTCTGAACAACCCCGCATCTACGAACGTATATATGGTTAGGGGTGATTCTTTCATATTGACTAGAGCACACGACTATAGTAAACCAAGTGCTTTTGAGAAGGGTAAAGAAGCTGATCTCCCATCTCTTCCTCTACAGATTGAGAAGACATTGGGAGAAACAATGACATGCATTCCAAAAGGTGCATTTAAAAAAGATTCTCATAACCCAAACGCAAGGGCCACCCAGAACTACTCTGTGGTGGAAGATTTATTACAAACCCCTTGTGCAATGTCTGCTTTGGAGGTACTCCAAATATGCCCTGCTCAGAGGAAAGCCTTGTTAACCACTTTGGGCTCTACTGAGACTTGTAATCTTGGTACCATCATGTTAGATACAACCGACTTAAAACCTCGTCTTCCTTACCACGTAGAATTTCAGATAGTAGTGGCTTATCCCACAAAAAATTTTACACGGAATATCTTCCGCACAGTGGTCGACGAGGACACCTCGATATGCGTTATGTCATTGGCATGTTGGTAGGCCATTGGCTAGCCCGTTTTTTCTCCATCACCTACTCTCCTCACCACTTTCGACGGTCATTCATTCTAACCACATGGTATCATTCCTTCTTTCCCCGTGCAGTTAGGAGGGAAGACTGTGTGTGTCGAAGTAGAGGTAGTTGATGCTCCCCTCGACTATAACCTCTTGTTAGGAAGGAGTTGGACTTATTCCATGCAAGTTGTGGTTGCTACAGTTTTTTGGGTCTTGTTGTTTCCACATGAGGGTCGGATAGTGACCATTGATCAATTATATTTCTCTAGACCTGACCCTACATTGGGGGCACCCACGGTCCCGATGATTGATAATCCTCAACTAAGTGTCGTCAATGTAGGGGTTGGTTTGTGCCCATCTTTGATGGGGACCTTCGATTACCCGCCCCCTCAAGGAGATATCAAGTTTATATCCAATCACCATAAGGTTGATATTTTTCAAGTTTTTTCATTCTGCATGACTTACCTCGATGATCTGTGGATACTTCCTTCCCCATCAACCATGATGGATGAGGCAGGGAACCCAAGTATGTCCATGCCCTTGTCCGTCGCTGAAGTAGCATACTCTTTAGTCCAGCAAGCTTTAGCTAACACTGATCCGACTCCTGCACAAGAGTTAGATCCACTTCTAGAGCCTATTTGGGCTCATGGTTCTCTCGCTAACACTGATTCATTAGACTTAGTATTTCCCTCTGACGAAACAGTAATTGAAGCAATGACTAGTCTAGACAAACCTTGGGAATATCTTCATCACAAATCATATTTCCTCCCAGAGTTAAGACGAATCGAAGCAGGAGAATTCATCGTGGCTATGACTGGAGATAGGTCTTGTCATACTAATCCCTTAGCTACACACAAGATCTATGCTAAGGGTAATATGACAACTGTTATCACTGAAATTTCGTCCGCACAGGGCGACAATAACTCAACATCATCAACACAGAAAAACAATCATCCATGGCACAAGGATTAACTCCACAGCATATCAAAAGGGCCAAAACTATACAAAGTTGGCTAAAAAGATTAAAAAGCGCACCGCGCCCATGGCAAACTAGCGCATGCGCG
>ML780306.1:1771033-1824651 GCA_009831015.1 Picea engelmannii
AAGCCGAAATTCTGAGGAAAGTGAAGAAAAGAAGGCCGAAATGCAAGGAAGGATAAATTCTTTTGATGGTGCTTTCTAAGGTATGTTATTTTCAGGTCATCTCACCATTTTCGCTATAAATTTTTTTATATAATGATTCCAATCCTGAAATTGCTATTAAAGTGAGACAACATATCCAAGTATCCGTGGTTAAAAATTCAGCTTGTTGGTCGTTGTATTGTGGGAGTTACACTCTGTGGAAAATAGGGTTTGTGGCCAGTCCTGAAACTAGTCAAAATCAGGTGTTTTGGGTAAAAACGTCATAACTTCTTCATAACAGATCCCACTTCAGTGAGAAAAAATGTGTTGGTTAGGGTACAGGATTTAGTATGCTTTGTAATAGTTTCATATCATTTCATCAAACATTTTGTGTGGGGCACGCTCTACAAGGTCGCTCTATAGAATAAGCCAAAATTCAGCAAGGTATGTCATTTTTGCTATAACTCTTTTTCTTAGAGGTTCCAAGTAGTGCCACTTGGATGAATTGCATAAAACACACTAAATAACATTGTGTATCCGTTTCATAGCTTTATACATTACAGGTTCAAAGTTATGATTACTTCAAGTTAGGGTTGTTGACTAATCCAAAACTAGGCATGTGAGACTAAAGAAACATTTGATGAACATGATAGTCTCTTGTTTTTAAAGTTAAGGAAGATTTGTAGGAATGTGATCATATACACCAGGTCTATTACAAAGCTACAAATCAGATTTGTATAGTGAAATTGATGAGGGCTTTTGGTTGAGGTACATGTTGAGTACATGGTTGAGACAAGTAGTTGACGAGTTGGCGCACATACATGAGGTGTATAGTTGATGATGTTCATACACATTGATGAGTCATAGTTGATGAGTAGTTGAAACATGATTGGTACATACTTGACACATGGTTGGATGCACTTTTTTATGGTACAGGTTAATTACAGGTTGGTGCATGGTTAGTGCACTTATTTATGGTACAGGTTGATTACAGGTTGGTGCATGGTTGATGCACTTGTTTATGGTACAAGTTGATGCATGGTTGATGCATGGTTCAAATTTATTGGTACAGGTTTTGCAGCGGTATATCTCACAGTGATAGTATTACAGTGGTTCCATCATTCTACTTCTACTTCAGGGTGGCAAGACAGGGCAAGGACAGGTGGTTGTAGCCACCTTCTAGTTGTAGTCGGAGAACATTGGGGGTTGTAGCCTCCTTATGGTTGTAGCCAGAGATTTGGGGAGTTGGAGCTTCCCTCAGGTTGTAGCCTGAGAAACTAGGAGGTTGGAGCCTCCTTCCAGTTGCAGCTAGAAAACAAAGGAAGTTGGTGCTTCCAATGAATATAATTCTTCAAGACATATAAGAAAAAACATTCTGTGGTTTTCTCCCGATTTGGGTTTCCACGTAAAAAACTGGTGTACTGTGCATGTGTGTGATTGTTTATTTATTACTACTCATTATTGGATAATAATTCTACATTGATATAACATTTGAAGAAAAAGGATTATAATTACGTTATTACTGATTCACCCCCCCTCTCAGTACTCCAACAATCTCTATTTATTATTGTTAAGTATTATATGTGAATATTTCCGCAAAGTTATTCGGTGGAATGGCCTGGCCTATTGGTTTAAGGTCGAGAACGGTTACAAAATGGTATCAGAGAAGAAATTCATTCCTATGTGGAATTTCCCAGCTTGTTGGGTAGTTGGGGACATTACAAAATGGTATCAAAGCATAAATTTGTTCCTCTATGGTGTTTCCTGACCTGTTGGGTGGTTGGGGACATTAAAAAATGGTATCAGAGCCAAGGTTTCGACATTGATCTTGGATGGGCCATGTTAGCGGTTAACGAAACAAAGGTTTCAGAGTGAATTTTTGTAGAGAGAGACAAAATATGAACCTCAGAGCATCATTGGGACTGTGTTCAAGAGCTCAGGAGAGTATAGAGGTTCAATAAAACCAACAGAGAAAGAAGCCACAACAACCGTTGTGTTGGGCCGCGAGGTTTAAATTTGGGTTGTAGGATCTATTCGAGAGAAGACAGATCCTTCACAATCATCAAATTAGAAAAGGTTTAAGAAAGTTAAACCCCTAATTACTTCAAAATTTTTGACTTCGGTGAAGTTTACGTGTGATAGAGCATAAGGGGACAAAGCCCGAAGTTCCGAAGTTCCAGAGAGGATATACACCACAAATCTGGGGAGAAATTATTGACTGTTGGATAGGTCAAAGATAGAAAATAACCGTTAGATTAATACAAGAGAAAGTGGTAAGGCGCAACGGTGACGAAAACAGATCTCGCCCATTAGACCTGCTCACAAATGATTTTGATCCATAGATCTCACAATCATTTGGGAGAAACAGGGTGTGCTAAGGTGAATTCTTCTGAATTCCCAAAGTGACGTGGCATGATGATGTCACCAAGGTGATGTGGACCTCCTTAGTCCTACCATGTGTTAGTTAGAATGGAACTTTTACGACCTTGTTGGACCAAAAGCAATCTAACATGTGGAGCCACGTGCCACCGCCTTAATTGTTGACAGTTGTACCATGTGGACCTCGAAAGTTCTGAGTTCGGGAGATTCGAGTAATGAAAGTGTAAAATATTCTGAAGCCTGAAGTCCCGAAGTGATGTGGCCTGCAGATGTCACCATGGATGATATGGAAACATGGGATGCATGCCACGTGTTAGTGATTTATGTACCCTTCGAAGATTGATTATGCCAGTTAGAATGTGACACGTTTCACCCACCTGATTGGGCCACATGTTTGCTTCTATTATTTTTCTACGAGGCAACTATTTTGAGTGTGGCCAGTGGGGGCCCTGATGGATTGCACAAAGAAGTTGAACTTGGTCAAGAATTGTTAAATTTTGAAGACTCCTAAAGCGTCGGAGAGAAGATTAAATCCTCATCGTTGATTGAGGAGGGGCACATGGTAGTAGATATCGTATTCTAGAGACTTGGTACTTCAGAGGATTCAAGGCATAGATAGCTAAGGTTAGGGACTCCCAAAGTTTTGAATGTCGAAGTCCATATCGACTGTTGATCGAGAGAGGGTACATGAAAATAGATGCAGCATTCCAGAGACTTGGAAATCCGGAAGAAATGGTTCATGATTTAGCGGGAGGAAGAAACCGCTGAAGCTCAAAAAATTGAAGCTAATTGTGGTCGTTGATATGTTCCCATTGATTCCTCTCATGTCAGTTGTGAAATTCATGAGATCGAAGTTTGGGATATTGGCATTGCGGTGATTTGAAAACACCGAAGCTCGAAACTCCGAAGCGTGGGGTAAGCACCCGTTGGTTTAGCACTTGGTCACCTCCATGGTCACATGTGAATTAAAGGATGAATAAAAGGGGATAGCGCCTTAAAATTATTGCAAAATAGAGCAGGGTTTAGAGATAGAATCATGGGGATTCTTGATCAATACAGACCCACTAAAAATAGAGTCTGATATTCTTTTGATTGAATCAGATTGTTTAGGTTACTATGGAGAATTATTAAGTCTAATAGCCTGACAAAAATTTGGTTGATTTCACATTTTGCAGAGTTAACAATTGATAGAACTGAACCAAAATTTTCCATAGTGAAGAGAAATGGAGGAAGCACATGATGCTTACAGTCTGGAGGATGAAGTTAGAGGAATGGATGTCCATTTTGGAATTGAAGGAACAAACTATTGGCATGTTTTTATAGGAAGAGTGTTCTTGTCATTGATGGAAAGAACAACAACGATGATGGAAAACAGGAAAAGCATAATCTCAGGAGGAGAATATAACAGTATGCAGAGATAAAAGCTCGGAAGGAAAAGATTAAGCTCGGGATGAGAAGCCTCAGCAACCGTCCGATCAAGAAACTAACTGTCTTGATTGTCTAATATTACGAACGTCGGTCATATGAGTGATCATGGGCTTGAGGACCATTGGAGGATCATGACCATCGGATCTACAAGCTAGATCAATGACAGGGATGAATTACGAAGAGCGAAAGAAGAATTAAACAACTTGCTAGTTCTAATCCCATAATTGGTCTAGATTGCCAGATCTCATAAACCCAAATATCGATGATTTTGGTTGATCTAACAAACGATCATATTAAGTCGGATTAAGTCGTGACCATCGGATGCACAATCGTCGAATCAACAGTAGGGATAGATTGCAGAGATCGAAAGGAGAATTAAATATCGTGTTATTTCCAATCCCACAATTAGTCAGGACCGTCAGATCTTATAGCCTCAAATATCGATGACTGTGGTTGACTCACCAACAACTCACAACTTCAAATTGCAAAGTTTTTGTGACGAGCTAAATCACTCACAATTTGCGGTTCCACAACCATCCTTGATCGTTGATCTACTTCGAGTGTTTTCACAACCATTGGATCACTTTTAAGTGGAAGGATAGGATAAGATAGAAGAGTAGCACCAAAGATAGATCAAGCCATCGATCTAAGAACATGATCGACGAAAAACATTTGGTTCACATAAAAATTTGTGAGGAGGTTAATGCTTGTGGCATCTCACTTCGAAAGAATTGGCAACTTGAAATTTGAATTACCGGAAGCCCAAAATCCGAAATGAATAAGGACCATCGTATCTGGAGAAAATGTGTTGACCATTAGATCAGGGAGAACCACGCCAGTAGACCATGTCTACAAGGACATGTGGCAGACCATGTCAGCAAGGAAACGTGGCGCAATCAAACAATGACAAGTGTCAAGTTGAATCAACACTTCAGGTACGTGCAAATCATAAATCTGAGTGACACGTGGAAGCTACTCGTCTCATGACATGTCAACAAGTGACGTAAACAAGCTACGTCACTCTGGGAGATTTACTTCGTGAGTTTCATGACCAACAAATGTCAAAAGTCCTGAAGGTCCGAAGTCGCTCTCAATCATTGATCTAAGGTACATTTTGGGAGTTAGGAAAATCGTTAGATCCAAGAAAAGTACATATTTGAGCCATTGGATCTGAGCACCAAGGATCAACGGTCGTTGGATCCAGAGATAAATGCACAAAGATTAATCCTTTAGATGAGCATAGGAGAGTGGAATTGTCAAAGTCCCAAAGTCCCAAAGTAAGCAGGGACCTTCAATCGTCAAGAATGATAGGTGTCACACGATACACAACTACAAAGCGAATCACTTTGGGAGTTTGTGGTTGGGAAGGAAACCAGGTCGTCAAAGACCCGAGGGCCAAATAATATCCAGGTCGTCGGTTCCCAAAAGGACGTGTGGTAGAAATATGTGTAGTTCGGGGAAAAACACTCTGGGAGAAAGTGAAGGAAGCGAAGTTGAGTTTTGAAATCCCCGAAGCCCAAAGAGTCGAAGGAGATGAGGACCGTCGATCTATATGAAGACACGCGTCAATAGATCGTGTACTTCGGTTGGAATACTCCGAGAAAAAGAGAGCAAGGAAAGTTGATATTTTCGAACCCCGAATACCCAAAGGAACTATGACTGTTGATTTGAGAAGACCACGTGTCAATAGATCATGAATTCTAGGTGGAAGAACTATGGAGAAAGTGGATTTTGAGAATCAAGACTCCCGAATCCCAAAAGGAGAAATCGATCTAGTTCGTCAGTTTGGAGGGCCACACATCACTTGGTTGTTAAGAATTAGAAGGGTGTGGATCTGGAGAAGAGGAAGGAAAGACGATAGATTGGAGTCATTGATCGAAGGAATCTATCAAAGACCACGATATCGATGATCACACCTGATTGTGGGACCATAAATTGCTCGGAAGTTAATTTTCTAAAGGTGGGCCGCAATCAAAACCACGGTTTTGGAGAAAGGACACGTGGAGGCTAGAGGTAAATTGCGGGGAAAAAAGTAGTTTGATCTCAAACCACCTTTGGCCATGCCCAAATTTGCATGGTCACATGATAGAATCTCCCAAGGTCACATCAGTGGAAGATAGGGGAAGGAGCTAGAGTTGTTAGGCTCCACATCGGAGGTTACGCATTGAAAATTCAAAAATCCTATGCATGTATAATCCAACAACATTGATCAAACTGAATCTAATCGAAGGTTTTTTGTTTCACTTCGTGTTTTCTTGATCAATTATGATTCAGTTACACTAACTGAATCACTGTTCTGGGGTGTTTGAATCATGGTTCTTGAGCATTCTGAGATTCCTGACATGGGTGTTGGATGTTTGGAGTGTAACGGATGATGAGAGAAGTAATAAAGGAAACATGCCATGACAGAGGCAAGTTGTTTTTTCTCGGTAAAACAAGTTGAATTGTATGTGATCAAGAAGAAAGAAGGAAAAGAGCATGAAATATGAAGAGATGAAGAACATAAGCTGGATAGAGAAGAAATGGTGAAAACAACAGACTATATGAAAACTTAAGCGCAAGAAGATGAGAGCAGGAGCACACTGATGCAGGTAGAGCAGAGCAGTGTAGCCGAACAGTGATGAGATTGGTAATTCATTGATAAATAATGTATCACTCTAGTAAATTTATGTTGGCCCTTGACCAATTTTTGGGAGATTCTTGGTCATGTTGACCTATTTTGGGACTTCGATAGCTTGTCGAAGATGGAGCACAAGACGAAGCAGATATCGCGGGATCTCAGCCCCTTTTTGGGTCATTTTTGGGATTTGGGAATATGTAACGGGAATGGGATGTCGTCCCATGGGTTTACCCATGTTTAGGCCTATTTTGTAAAGTATAAATAGATTTCTAAGAAATGTAAGAAAGGGAATCTAGGTGATGTAAGGTCGATAAGCTAAGTTCAAAAGTGCAAGTATGGTTTGCATATGCTACCTGAATACTGTGAGAACTTGTAGAGCTAAGTGAAAGTGGTTGTAAAAGACTATGAAAGGATTTTTGTTAGACCTAGCTCGGGGAAGGAGGATCTGGCGAGGTGTGCACAGATCTTCTATTCTATGCAGAGTAGGGTTTTTGTGGCTCTGTGCATGTAGATGAATGATTGAAGCCAATAAAGAAGAAGAGTTGGTGGACGTCGCCCCTGGGTGGAGGTGAACCACGTAAATACTTTGTTATTCTGCTCTGTGTGATGTTCTGATGTATTTATGTGTTATCTTTTAAGTGCTTGATATAGATAGATAGATCTGTTTATAATTTGTGCTTATGATGAATCTGGATGTTATATATAATATAGGTGAATGTGCTTAGTGCTTGAATCTGCTATATCTGATCCATTTATACAAGCTAAGTGCTTAAATACATTAGATCAGGGTGAATGTTGTGATGCTCTGTTTTCTCTGCGAAGTAGATATTGGTTAAACAATGATGAAATAATGGTGATAAGTGATCTATTAAGTATTATAATCACAGATATGTGTCCCAGCTAAGGTTGCAGAAACTTGAGTCCTACAACCACCCCTGCCTCTACCTCGGGTGAGACTTCATCTGCTTCGCAGGTGTTGTCGAAAGGGCCAGTAGTTAGGGTTTTCTTGGTGCATTGTTGTAGCATTGAACCTTGGGTCTGCCCCTGTGCCAACAAATGGTTATGTTGACCAGACCTGAAACTATGATTGTTGGGAACTGAGGAAGAAGAAGCTATGTGAAAAGATCAGACCTGAAATTGTGAAAGCTCTATTCATAGATTTGTTTCTCTAGTGCACAGTACTCTACTTAGTTTGACAAGATCTGTGCTAAGGAAAAGACGTTTGATCTGAATAAAAGAGGTAAGATCTAAAATCTCTGTGCTCTAATAAAGGTAAGAATAGTGAAAAGTTCTAGATCTGAAAGCTTTGTGCTCTATAGAAGTAAGATAAGTGGAAATGTTTGTTTCGACAGTATGGATCTAGGTATGTTTGATAGATTCTATCCTAACTTGAAAATTAGGGTATTAATAGGTGAAAGAAGATTTGATATGAGTAAATCTGATAAGAATAGTGAAAAATATGTTATACCTATGCACAGAAAGAATGTTTGGACTAATAAGTGTATGCAGGACCCTAGAAAGAAATGCTTGCAGGTTAGCTACCACGATCCTAGCGCATAGTACAGAAAAGGTTGGGGATCATTTAAAATAAAGAGAGTATTAACCCTCTGTTACAGTTTTTGAAAACGAGGACATCTTGCTAAGGAATGCCCTAGGAGAAGACCTAGTTGTATTTGTTGTAAAACTATGAACCATGAAGTATTGGATTTCCCTAGAATGATTTCTAAGCTTGAAGTAATGAATATGAACCAAGAAAACCCTAAGACAGATCCATAAACTAAGATTATGACAAAATCCTAGAAAGAATCAGAGAAAGTATTGCTACAGATGAAAGAAACCCTGAATGACCGGCGACATGTCAGATTATCAGAGATCTTCAAAGAAAAGGAACGCCTTGAAGCAATAATAGGAGACTTTGACATTGATTTTGTTCTAGATGAGGAAACACAGGTGAATATCGTGATAGAGAGAACTTGGGAAGCTACAGGGAGGCCTGCTATGATTCCTTCATTAGGAGTTATAGGACTATTCAAAGGAAAGTTGATAAACTTATGTGGAAAGCTCACTTGAATACCTATGAATGTCAATGGAACTTTGACAAAGGAAGATTTTGAGATTATTAAATTTATTGAGAACAATTCCCCAGTTACCATGCTCCTAGGAAAACCTTGGATTGAAAGAGATCAGGCCAGAAGGCAAGAAGAAGAAGAAGATTTAGAGAAGAAGAATCAAGAGTTAAAAGAATTCATGACTAGAAGGATCACACACTTGATTGAAGAACAAAAGAATAGATTGAAGCTATTTAACACCAGAGACCCCAATGTCGAAGTTTAAAGAACACTAGAATACCCACAGAAGATGGAAATACCTATTCCAGATAAAGAAGAAGGATCACCCTCGAATATTAGGAAAGAATCTCAACAATGCGAAGTAACTATGACAAAATAAGATACGAATCAGAACAAAAAAAGGCATGCTGAGACGAAGCTCACTGGGAAGAAAGCTAGAAAGATAAGTAAGAAGAGAGATAAGATCGACAAGTTGCAGAAGTCTCGAGAGGGAACCTCACAGAAGGAAAATTTTCAAAATTGGAGCTTCGTCAGGATATCAGAACAACGAAACATGGCACTTCGCCATGGTGAAGGAATATAGCCGTTAGGGACATTATAACCATTAGACCAACACTCCGGATGGGTAGAAAGACATTTATGGATAGACAACTCGCCATCCATGTGTTGGTATTGTGCCATAACAGACAGAGCAAAGTTAATGAAGGCTTCATATCCATTGCAAGCGACCCATTGTCGAGTTACCTATTTATCCCATCGCGCCATGCACCGAGAACACTTTTTCCAATCATGAATTTGAGCTCACAGACTTGTTGATTTTACATAGTGGTCATTACATTATTTCCCTCTATCCTATTACTGTGTCTAATTTACCTTCTGAACCCAAATATTTCCAACCCCGAGTGTGTATGTAGGACGATTTGAGCACTGTCGAGAAAGTTGTTGAAGAAGTTTAGATCGACCTCATGAATGAAAGAGTCATGTCGATGTCTATAGGTGTACAGGCATCATTGACTAGAGGACTTACAGCCTCTCTATATACTACTCGCGGAGCCGGACCATCCCGGCCTTCAGATGAAAAAAGAATCAAGAACAGGGATGATCTAGCGAATGCCAAATTGATCCCGAGTATATTACCTACCTATATTCCACCTCTGAGCAGCGTAGTAAATCGAGACAGTGTGCCCAGAGATTTCGAAAACACCTTAGTTACAACGTACCTCCCGAAGGGGATACACGTAGTTCGAGCAGACCAAGATAAGATTGCAGCATTGAAGTTTAGTGACTTCAACCTCAGAGACCACAAAGTCTATAAAATGCTCACCCCACATAAGTACCTGAAAAAAACTAAGGGGAAGAATTCAAAGATAATCCCCCAGTCGTGGACTATGAACCTCGATCAGTCCACCTTACTGAATGTCATGACAATTCCCCACTTCAGAAGACACGAGGGTCCTGGACATGAATGCATGTGTCAAGTTGTTGTTGTCTTGTTACTATGGTGGCTATTTGTGGCTAAACCATCATATAACGGTTGATTCGACGTTGATCAATCAGATCACGGTCTTGAGTATGCAAGGACCTGATCCACATGAGTTTTACCCCAAAAAATCCATGGATCGCGCTCTAGCACAAAAGATCAAGGACACTTATGGCGATGTCGAGAAGGGCACGCGAGGCTACAAGGTAGCTTCTATCCAAAGTGGTGCAATGTGCCTTGTCTGTTAGTTTATTGTAGGGAAGTTAGTAAGAAAGAACCGACCAACCTAAGTCACTGGTTTTGTAGTCTACTTCACAGGGAAGTGCGCAAAAGGCCTTCAGATGAACTAGGTGAAGTACCTGGTGAACCAATTGGAACTCGACTGTAGAGAAGCACAGGATCAAGGATATGAATTTCATTTCAACTGGCTCTTAATCCTTATATATTTTATTGCTTAGAAGATGTCGGAAGGTATGACCTTCCTAGACATAGAGCCTTTTGAACTGTTGGCCGCGAAGTTCAGTACACTGTGGTACTCAAGCGACATGAATAAATAGTGGCAGTCAAATGTTGTTTTTCATACCTAATACAATCTGTTGAAGATAACCATACAGTCTGAGCCTTGCATGACTCTGAACACTCTACACTAGTTCAGGCCTTTGATGAAGTTCAACGTAGATCAACATTTTATTTACATCATAGCGCGTGCCGACGAACACAAGCAACAACTTCAATCCTACTATAAGCTAACAGAGGAGGACTTGGAGGATATCACTAAGGATTGGTCAGCGGATCTCCTTATTCCATTAGATCCTACGGAGATATACGACATCGACATCCCAAAAACTACGCAGGATACACCCGGACCTAGTAGAACAAAGAAGACCGAAGAGTTCCAGAGCGCATCCGTGAAGACTACTTTCATATCACCAGAGTAAGGAGGTGATGGCGAAGAGTTGAATGAAAAAGAAGTTGAATAGAACCAAGGAGACAAGGTTGATCCCCTGAAAAAGAGGAAAGGTTCACCTCTAAAACCTTCCTCCCAGAAGAAATCAAAGGCCACTATGACAAAGATGCAGACTATCCTCACCTTGAATGACTTCGACTTACTCATAGCATCCCTGCAAGATGCTTCGCTGGAAATAGTAGAAAATAAAGAAGCAAAGCAAGAGGAGATGTATGATCGAATTAAGACTGAACTTTGAGGGGTACAGTAGGCCCTACAGTCCATTTGTGCAGTCTCCACTGCGTCAAGAGAACCAAAATTTGGAGATGATCTAGCTCAAATCCACCGCCTGGCCGATACAGTCGAAGCTCGCCTTCGACGAGTACAGGAAGAAACAAAGAAAGCCACCCAGTCTTTGAAAAAAGTATAAGGAGTACTCATAGAGCAACGCAGTGCTGCAGAACAGGAAAAGATTTCTCTCCAAGTGAAGTTTGATGAAGAAAAAGAATAGCTACAACAAGAAAAGGAACAGTTGTTTGCGAAGCAACTCAAAGTAAATGAAGCTGTCAAAAGAGCACTTCCCTCTGTGACAATCATAGAAATCAAGGCAGAAGACCGAGTTACACAACAGGTGAACCATCTCGCAGAAGCCATCCAGTAGCTACAACAACGCATAGCATATTTGGAGCTATGCACTGTACCTGAGACCCCACAATATGTAAGAGACGAAAGAGAAGCAATCACCTAGAGCGTAGTTGAAAGGCTAAAAGCTCTTACCCTGGAATGCAAGAAACCTACCGATCGCAGTGCCCAGACCTATGAACAATTTGTTATCACTCCAAGAAATCACTCCCTAACTGTATAAGGGTGTAATATTGGTAACTTAAAATATCAATAATATGGAAGGAAAAATGATCAAATCATATGACATTATAAATCCACCTCCATTTAGAAATGCATAATTCACTCGAAAGACCAAGGCTTTCAACTAAGTTGCTCAGAAGATTTAAATCAAATTGTGGAAAGATGGAGAAAACCCATTATACCAGTAGACATAATTATACAACATCACATGTGTATGGACAATAATGATATGTAATATACTCTTCACACCAGCAAAAACATATATAAGATTACATAAAGAATATGATCGGATATAACAAATAAATACTTGCAACTTAAGTTTATGAATGCACCAATAGGATGACAACGATCTGGCATTGAGACAAACATCAGAAGCAAAGTATGAAGTCAGATATACCAACGAAGAGATGGAATGACAACTTTTTGTCATTGAGTATACACAGACTTGGAAATAAAGGAAATGAAAGTTGAACATACAAAGTGAAAGAAGCTTGATGTCAAGATATACTCATGATTATTTCTAAAGGATAAAAATACAAGTCTTCAGGGAAATGAACCACAGTCCTTAGACTATTTCCCCCCTTTCTTGTCTCTTACATATATGATATTTAATAATATTTACAAATTATTTTCAAGATCCTCAAAAGATGGATCTGATAACCTATTTTCTTATCTTAAATTCGAAATTGTGAGGTGGTTGGAAAAGATAGAAATTTCTGGAAAAATGTTGCTCCAAGATTCACCTATATCCTCCAAATCACAATAGATATTGGGAAACTGAGAGAGATTATTGAATATAAGTCTGTTATTATTGAATTCCCCCTTTATTTTCTAAAAACAGTATTCCAACTCATCAAAATCTGTCCTTAAAGACAGTGACTAAAATAGGAAAAACAGAGTATTTAATTTATGGAAATATGGTGCTCAAAGATTGACCTATATTTCACAAATCACAATAGATATTGGAAAACTGAGAGAGGTTATTTAAGATCCGCCTGTTCTTATGAAAAAATCCTTTGGTTTCTAAAACTACTCTTCTAGATGATCATAATATGTCTCCTAGGAAGGTGACTAAAATAGGAAAATTCAGATTTCCAAATCTAGTCATATTCCTACATTTTAGGATTTGATATCTAGAATATTTCTATTGATCAAATGAAGTGCCACCTATACTCATGGATTATAGTTTATAATATATATGATTAGTCATCATCATCTATTCCTTAATAAACTCAACCAAGTCGAATTTGACCTTTTGACCAAAATAATACATTTTGGAAAATTTCTGAAAATGATGCCTCATCTTGTGGGGAACTTTTGAATGCCTTCCAGAGATCTAAATGAATATCTGAAAGTACCATTGGAAATATTAGGATGTCTAGTTTTCAATCGACTATTTGAGCGTGTAAAATGGACCTTCCACGACTCAGAAGTTTGATTTTTCCCAAGGCAGTTTATCAGCTAAAAAACCTGCACTTTCACCAGGTCACTACACTGTGAAAACAGTCATTTAGTCGGTGAAAAGGGAGACTTTCACTGGCTTACTACACTGTGAAAAAATTTTTTAGTCGGTGAAAGCTAAAATTTTCTTTTTGGTATATTTTGAGATGCCACATCATTTTTTCATTGGAAAATAAGATTTAAAGCCAATCTTATATACTTTAAAACTTAAAGATTTATAAATAAATCTTTACCTTATTATCATATTATGATATGATATCAAAATAAATTGCAAGGCATTTTTTATCACTAACATCTGGCTCCAACTGGGATGGAGACCTTCCTGCAAGGTTTTCAAGAACCACAGACTTTCCTGGAAAATACAAATTTGAACAAAATATGTAGTGTTGCATTGGGCATGGAGTCAGCTATCTCACTTCTTTCTGAAAATTTCCCATAACCTGTGTGGATGACCTCTGCACATGCTTCAGACTTCCTTTATTCATACAAAGTATCTTCTACTTCTACTGTAAAATGAAAGAACAGAAATACTCGAGAAGTGAGCTTATTTCCTATTCTACTCTATCATAACCAGCTCTGCAATTTGGTTAAGTAAAGGTTGATTTCCATAGCAGCCATCCAAGCAATTTTAATACTAAAATGTCCTCATCATTATTAGTGATTAATAACTGATTTTTGAAATGCAACAACAATGAATAAAACTCTTTCACAAAACCAAATTCAACAGGAAATATGTGGAAGCTTACGAAATCTGAAACTTTCAAGTTTTCTGAAATGTAAGATTCTATGAAATCTGCTACTGGATCTTTAAAACTGATGTCAAGAACCTGTTGGTCTTCAGGAAAAAATTCCTCCTCAATGACTTCTTCTATGCCAGAAGGTTGATGAATTTCTTGTTCTTTTGTGATTACCTCATAATCATCAAACTCTATAACTTTTTCTTCAGAATAATGTTCAAAAGATGATGATAGAGTAGTGTTTGATTGACAGAGATCATGATCATCTCTAAAAATTTAGTTTTCTATACCATCATAAGTTATCATAGATTCAACATGCTTTGTACACTGATCATAAATTTTATATGAATACTTATCTTTGGAAAACTTTGCCCAAGTTAAAATAATTTGATTTACAATCTAAAACAATTTCAGCGATTTGTTGTTGTTTTGAAATTGCCTCATAGTGATAATCTCTTTGTTCATGTATATCTTCTCCTCTGTCATGTTCTTGATGTTGTTCCAAAACTGTTTTACATCCATTATCTTCAAGTTTAAATTCTGAAACACACTGACCTTCTGTTGGTTCAAGTACATGCTGATTTTCAAAATCATACTACTTTCGGATCCTCCTAGAAGCATAAATGTTTGCATCCACTTCTAGAGCATCTTCAAACAATATGCTCAAAGATGAAGAATTTCTTTCTAACAATAGAAGGGCAAGTTGTGAATGAAGACCTTTAACATAGTATATCATGGCGGATTTCTCTGTCGATCGGATCTCCAAAGGCATACCATAGTAGATGCTGCAAAATCTTCAATTGAAGACAAGCAAAGTTTCATTATGTTCTTTCTTCAAAGCATAGAAATCAGCAAGGTAAGAATATGTTGATTTATCTTCACCCCAATACTTCATAAAAACATCAGAGAATTCTATCCAAGAACCAATGGAGTCAGCTCTTAAACCCTTAAACCAAAGAGAGAATCTATGATTAAAGATTTTGAAAAATATCTCATGATCACATCTTCATGAACAATCCGAAAAAAATCAACAAAATCCAAAAAAGATTCCAAGTGTCTCTCAGTTGAAGCTTGATTCTCTCCAGAAAACCAAGGAAGTTATTCATAACAGTCAAGAGGATAAGGGTGAAGGTGAGAGGGCAGCTTTAATGGCTTAAACATCTTCATCCTGATTTTGATTTGAAAGGTCATGGGTTGATCATGAGGAATAGCAATTTGTTGACAAGTTTCAGAGGTTATGGTAACCAGTGTTGAGCTTTGTATAGGTTTTGAATCAGTTTCAATTTCTTCAAGATCACATGGCTGATTAGATTGTAAAGGAATTGAAATACAGTGGTCATTTATATGGACATGATGAGGTAATAAGACCGATTCAACATCTACAATGTAATCAGGATGCAAATCTCCTTCTAAAGATGGATATATATAAGAGGAATGATGATTTTCTGAATATACAAAGCAGAAAATAATTCTCTTGACATGCAAAGGAAAAAGCATGAAGGAGTTAATAAAGAAAAGTAACAATTCATGAAGAAGACTTATGAATTGATACCTCGATTTAGGATTCTACCTCTTCATCTTCTGTCAACCAAATCCTCCCTAGTGGATTCTTTAATGTGGAGTCGCCAGGCAAATGATTGTAGTCGAATTTTATGTTTGTCTCTTGTCTGCCATCAATAATTAGATCTATGTCGTTCTCCCAGGGAAACGCTTCTTTCACTTTCGTTCCCCAGAAATGGCGTCATTTGTTATCACTCCAAGAAATCACTCCCTGACTATAGAAGGGTGTAAGCTTCGTAACTTAAAATATAAATAATATGGAAGGAAAAAGGATCAAATAAGATGACATTATAAATCCACCTCCATTTAGAAATACATAATTCACTCAAAAGACCAAGGCTTTCAACTAAGTTGCTCAGAAGACTTAAATCAAATTGTCGAAAGATGGAGAAAACCCATTATACCAGTAGACATACTTATACAACATCACATGTGCATGGCCAGTAATGATATGTAATATAATCTTCACACCATCAAAAACATATATAATATTGCATAAAGCATATGACCGGATATAACAAATAAATACTTGCAACTTAAGTTTATGAATGCACCAATAGGATGACAGCTATCTGGAATTGAGACAAACATCAGAAGGAAAGTATGAATTCATATATACCAATGAAGATATGGAATGACAACCTTCTGTCTTTGAGTATACACAGACTTGGAAAGAAAGGAAATGAAAGATGAACATACAAAGTGAAAGAAGCTTGATGTCAAGATATACTCATGATTATTTCCAAACGATAAAAATAGAAGTCTTCAAGGAAATGAACCCAAATCCTTAGACTGTTTCCCCCATTTCTTGACTCTTACATATATGAGCTTAAATAATCTTTACAAATTATTTTCAAGATCCTCAAAAGATGGATCTAATAACCTCTTTTCTTATCTCAAATTCGAAATTGTGAGGTGGTTGGAAAAGATAGAAATTTCTGGAAAAATGTTGCTCCAAGATTCACCTATATCCTCAAAATCAAAATATATCACAATATAAGAGAAGTCCGTTCTTATAAAATACCTCCTTCAGTTTCTAAAAATAGTATTCCAACTCATCAGAATCTATCCTTAAAGACAGTGACTAAAACAGGAAAAACAGAGTATTTAATTTCTGGAAATATGGTGCTCAAAGATTGACCTATATTTCACAAATATCAATAGATCATGTAAAATTGAGAGATTTTATTGAATATCCACCCGTTCTTATGAAATACCTCCTTTGGTTTCAAAAAATACACTTCTATATGATCAAAATCTGTCTCCCAAGAAGGTGACTAAAATAGGAAAATCCAGATTTCCAAATCTAGTCATATTCCTACATTTTAGGATTTGATCTCTAGAATATTTCTATTGATCAAATGAAGTGCCACCTACACTAATGGATGATATTTTATAATATATATGATTATTCATCATCATATGCTCCTTAATAAACTCAACCAAGTTGAATTTGACCTTTTGACCAAAATAATACATTTTGGAAAATTTCTAAAAATTATGCCTCATCTTATGGGGAACTTTTGATTGCCTTCCTAATCTCTAAATGAAGATATGAAAGTACCATTGGAAATATTAGGATGTCTAGTTGTCAATCGACTATTTGAGAGTGTAAACTGGAGTCTCCACAACTCAGAAAATTGATTTTTCCCAAGGCAGTGATTAGCTGAAAAACCTGTGCTTTCACCGGCTCACTACACTGTGAAAACAGTCATTTAGCCAGTGAAAAGGGAGACTTTCACCGGCTTACTACACTTTGAAAAATTCATATCCGGTGAAAGACAATTTTCTTTTTGGTATATTTTGAGATGCCACGTCATTTTTTCATTGGAAAATAAGATTTAAATTCAATCTTATATACTTTAAAACTTAAAGATTTATAAATAAATCTTTACCTTATTATCATCTTATGATATGATATCAAAATAAATTGCAAGGCATTTTTTATCGCTAACACAACTCACAGAGAACCCAGAATTGAAGGCACTGGAGTTGCAGCTCCAAGAGGTGAAGTATCAAGATGAAAAGATATAGGCGTAGATGAAGTCCCTATTAGTTGTGGAAAGAATGAAGCACTCCCAAGAGCAGCGCACTGCACAACAACAAATCCATACTATCTAGAGTAGAGTTATGGAAGTTACTCAGAGGATCCAACCCATATAAGACAAGGCCTATCAAGTGTTTACAGAGGTAGAAGGCCAAGGATCACAGCTAGATCAAGTTGTCACTACAGTTGAACAACGTCTAGAGGGACCTATCAACGATGCAGTCATCCAATAGTTTTTTGAACATGAGGTCGTTGCATAGCAGCAAGTCGAAGAATCTCGAGCCAAACTCGAGGCGTTCGAAGCAGAACTAGTCAGACCAAAGTGACTCGGGACAAGTCACAGGTGAGTGTTGGGGGCTTGTTGGCCCTTGACCAAGTTTTGGGAGATTCTTGGTCATGTTGACCTATTTTGGGACTTCAATATCCTGTTGAAGACGGAGTGCAAGATGAAGAAGATATCACGGGATCTCGGCCCCTTTTTGGGTCCTTTTTTGGATTTGGGAATATGTAACAGGAATGGGATGTCATCCCTCAGGTTTACCCATGTTTAGGCCTATTTTGTAAAGTATAAATAGATGTCTAAGAAATGTAAGAAAGGGAATCTAGGTGATGTAAGGTTGATAAGCTAAGTGCAAAAGTGCAAGTATGGTTTGTAGATGCTTTGTGCATACTGTGAGAACTTGTAGAGCTAAGTGCAAGTGGTTGTAACAAACTGTGAAAGGCTTTATGCTAGACCTAGCTCGGGGAAGGAGGATCTGGCGAGGTGCACGCAGATCTCTTGTCCTAAGTGGAGTAGGGTTTTTGTGGCTCTATGCATGTAGATGACTAATTGAAGCTAATAAAGAAGAATAATTGGTGGACATAGCCCCAGGGTGGGAGTGAACCACGTAAATACTGTTTTATTCTTCTTTGTGCAATGTCCTAATGTATTTATGTGTTATCTGTTAAGTGCTTTATATATATATATAGATTTGTTTATGCTTTGTGCTTATGATGAATCTGGATGTTAGATCTGATATAGGTGAATGTGCATAGTGCTTGAATCTACTAGATATGCTCCATTTATATATGTTAAGTACTTAAATACATTAGATAAGGGTGAATGTTGCGATGCTCTTTTTTATCTGCGGAGTAGATATTGGTTAAACAATGATGAACTAACGGTGTTAAGTTCTCTATTAAGTATTATAATCACATATCTGTGTCCTGGCTAAGGTTGCAGACACCTAAGTCCTACAACCACCCCTTCCTCTACCTCAGGTGAGAATTCATCTACTTCGCAGGTGTTGCCGAAATACCCTGTAGTTAGGGTTTTGTTGGTGCATTGTTGTAGCGTTGAACCCTGGGTCTGCCCCTGTGCCAACAAATGCTCTATTTTCTCTACGGAGTAGATATTGGTTAAACAATGATGAACTAACGGTACTAAGTTCTCTATTAAGTATTATAATCATAGATCTGTGTCCCAGCTAAGGTTGTATACACCTGAGTCCTGCAACCACCCCTGCCTCTACCTCGGGTGAGAATTCATCTGCTTCATAGGTGTTGCTGAAAGGGTCGGTAGTTAGGGTTTTGTTGGTGCATTGTTATAGTGTTGCACCCTGGGTCCACCCCTGTGCCAACAATTTTATAAAGAAAATATTTATATCTCAAGGTGGTAAGGTGGTTCTAGGGAGGACTATTGTCCTCAAATTTTCAAGTGGGTGCTTGAACACAGGGAGTTGTAGCTTCCATCTGGTTGTAGCTAGAAAAAACAGGGTGGTAGGGTGGTGAAAGGGATAACTATTGTTCTCTGTTGTACAGGTTGGTGCTTGTGTGACTGGGAGTTGGTGCTTCCATCCAGTTGGTACTAGAACACTTAGGGAGTTGGTGCTTGCTTCTAGTCAGTTCTAGGGAAACCAGAGAGTTTGTGATCTCAGCAAGTTGTAGCTTGTAAAATAGAGGTGGTAGCCTCACATTGAGTTGGTGGTCAAAGATAGATGATGTACAGAACATAAAAAGATTGTCTATCATTCGAAGAAGAAGAGGTTTTCTCCCTTTATGGGTTTCCTCAGAAATATATGTTTCTGTATACTTCATGTATGTGATTGATGTTGAATACTCTATTGCTTACTTCCCTGAATTATTGTGATCATCATTGAGTGTTATGTAATTAGTTTAAAATGGGTATTATTGTTTAATCACAATAACAACTGACTCACCCCTCCCTCTCGGTTGTATAACAATTGGTATCAGAGTGGGTTCATTTTATCTAAAGGTAGATCCTGGAGCTTAAACATGACTATCCATGAAGGAACTTCAACCAATAAGGCCCCCCTATTCAATGGAACAAACTTTTCCTTCTGGAAAGTTAGGATGAGAATCTACATAATCGCTTTAGCTACAGATGTCTAGGATGTGGTAGAGACTAGTTATGTGAAGCCAGTTGTACAAGCTTCTAAGGATGACAAGCTAGAATTCAGCTTCAACGCTAAGGCTATGAATGCTATTCTGAGTGGGCTTGCAAAAGAATAATTTGTAAAAGTTATGCACTTAGAATCTGCCAAAGAAATGTGGGACAAACTCATTAGCAGTTATGAAGGTAATGAGAAGGTAAAGGGTACCAAGCTTCAAACCTACATATTACAGTTTGAACAGCTAAAGATGAAAGAGGATGAAGTTTTTGGGAAGTACTTTCTGAGAGTTGAAGAACTAGTAAATGCAATGAAAGGACTTGGTGAAAAAATTGAGGAAGTCTCTTTAGTCCAGAAAATTTTGAGATCTCTACTAGATAGGTTCAACCCAAAGGTATTTGTTATAGAAGAACTTAATGATCTAAAATCTATGCCTATTGACCAAATCCTAGGAACTCTGACTGCTAATTAGATGAGAACAGGTAAATATAAACCCACCTCTAGAGAAGCATCATTTAAAGAAGATAAGAATCAGTATTCTAAGCCTGGTGAAATTGAATTAAAATTTGTGAGAAGACTAAAGAAAGGATCAGGCAAGTACCAAGGCAAGTTTCCCTTCAAATGTTTTAACTGTGGAAATATAGGTCACTTTTCATCTAAGTGTCCACACAAGAAGAAGGACCGGAACTCTGAAGGTGAAGAGAAGTACAAATCCAAGAGATTTGGTAAAAAGAAAATTGTATGTGTAAACAATGATGACTCTTCAGGAGACACAAATAGTGACTCTTCTTGTGAAGATAAGTTTAATGACTTTATCCTTATGGCCAAAGAGGACTATGATAATAAAAGAATAGGAATCGATGTTAATGATGAAGAAGTTGTGGTTGACTTGGAAGGAGAACTGATCAATGCCCTAGAAGAAATTTCTAGACTCAGATTTAAGAAGAAAAAGAAAAAACAATTACTGATACAGTTCGAGAAAGACAATAAAAAACCTGATGAAGACTTTTACCTGCTAAAAGTGGAATTAGAAGAAGCAAAGAAAATAGAGGACATTCTGAAACAATAGTTATCAAAGAAGAAAGAAATATGTGAAGCCTTGGAAGAAGAGGTAGTAAAAACCAGAAAAGAGATGGAGAAGTTTAAAGCAAATTGTCATAAGATTGCAAATTGTCAAATTAAGTTTAGAGACATGCAACTAGGGAGATCAAGAAATAAACAATCTTTGCAACATACAACTAAACATACAATGAGTAGACAAAGTTGCACCAATCACTTTGACCTATTGAACAATGAGCTCGAATGCTATAATTGTCATAACTTCGGCCACAAAACTGCAAACTGCCATCTGAAGAATTACAAAGAAGATCCAAGGATAAAACCCTTAGCTAGAAATGTCAGCACATGGAAAAAGAAAGATAGTGAAAAATGTGGTCTAGTACTTTCAGCTCAAAAACAAAAGGACCCTTGGTATATAGATAGTGGATGTTTCAAGCACATGATTGGAGACAAGGATAAGTTTATGTCTATAAGTAAAATCAAAACAGGAAATGTGACCTTTGGAAATGATGAACTAGGTAAAATAAAGGGTAAAGGGATGGTGAGTTTGAGTAATGGTAAAGGAAAATCCTAGGATGTTTTTCTTGTAGATGGGTTGAAACATAATTTTCTCAATGTAAGTCAAATGTGTGACAGAGGGTGTGAAGTGTTGTTCACTTCCAAATATTGTAAGATAAAGTATGTAAACTCGGGACAAGTGGTGGCTAAAGGCATAAGGACAGATAATAATGTATGTGTGCTGAAAGAATATAGAGAAGAGTGTCATCTAAGAAAACATGATGAAAGTTGGTTATGGCATAGGAGACTTGGACATCTAAACTTTGACCACTTAATCAAGTTCAAAAATCTTGAGGGATTCAAATGTCTTCCAAGAATATCAAAGCCATAAGATTCTATGTGTAAACCCTACCAAGTAGGAAAGCTAACTAGGACATAGTTTAAATCCAAGAGTTCTACTTCAACAGAGAAACCACTCCAATTAATTCATATGGATTTATGTGGACCATCAAGATAGGAAGGCACGGGGAAGGAAAACTACTTCATGCTAATCATTGATGATTACTCTAGACTCACTTTGGTTTCTTTTCTCAAATAAAAAGCCGAAGCATTTGAGAAATTTAAAATATTTAAGGATTTAACTGAGAATCAGATACGCACCAGGTTAAAGGAAGTAAGATCGGACTGAGGAGGAGAATTTATGTCAAGTGATTTCAAGGAATTTTGTGATAAACATGGGATCAAGAGAGAATACACAATCCCAAGAACTCCATAGAAAAATGGAGTAGTTGAGAGGCAAAACAAAACAGTTCAACAAATGGCCAGGTTAATGATGAATGAGAAGAACATTGGTCAAACCTACTGGGTAGAAGCAATACACAGAGATGTCCATATTCTTAATAAAGAACACCTCAGACCACATAGTGACAAGACACCTTATGAACTGTGGTATGGAAGACCTGATTCAATCAAACACTTCAAAGTCTTTGGGAGTAAGTGCTACATAAAGAATAATAATGAAAACCTTGGAAAGCATGATGACAGGGTTGATGAAGACATCTTTTTAGGATATGCTACCAATAGTAAAGGATATATATGCTTTAATAAAATATTGTGTAAATTAGTTGATTGCATTGACTTAAAGGTTGATGAAGGATTCCCAGTAAGAGAGGTGAGCAATATTGAGTCTGCTACAGAGAACACAGTTGAAGTTGAAGATGAACGGGTCCAAGAATCAGAAAAACAAGACTCTGAGTCAGATAAAGATACAAATACTCAGGTAGACTCAAATTATCATACAACATCAAATCCTTCCTCCAAAATTACTCAAAAGAATCATCTTGCAAGACAGATAATTGGTGAGAAAGACAAAGGTGTACAAACCAAGAGAAGGATAATCAAAGACACTGAGAAATCACATATAGCCTTCATATGCATGGCGGAACAAAATAAATTTAATGAATATAGCGAAGATGACCATTGGGTTAAAGCCATGAATGATGAACTTGACTAGATTGAGAAAAACAATACTTGGGAGATGGTTCCTAGAACTGAAGCTAAAAATGTCATAGGTTCCAAATGGGTATTTAAGAATAAATTGAATGAACATGAACAAAGAAATATTGGTCTGTAAGGGCTATGCACAAGTTGAAGGACAATATTTTTATGAAACATTTTCACCAGTGGCAATATTGGAAGCCATCATAATGTTTCTTTCCTATGCATGTCATAAGAACTTTAAAGTATATCATATGGATGTTAAGTTAGCATTTCTTAATGGAGATCTAGAAGAAGATGTATATGTGGAGAAACCTGAAGGATTTTCGCTGATAGATAATCCTGACTATGTCTGTAAGTTGAAAAAGGCATTATATGGACTGAAACAGGCACCATGAGCCTGGTATTATAGATTAGACAAATTTCTACAGGAAAAAGGGTTCAAGAAAGGTATTGTTGATAGTAATCTATACATTAAGTCTGAAGGTGATGATTTATTAGTTGTTTTGGTTTATGTAGATGACATTATTTTTGGATGCACTAATGAACCTTCAGTTCAGTGGTTTTCTAATTCAATGCAGACTGAGTTTGAGATGTCCATGATAGGAGAACTGTCATATTTTCTTGGTTTACGAATCAATCAGAGTTCTGCAGGGATATTTATCCCTCAAGAAAAGTATTTGAAAGAGATGTTAAAGAGGTTTCAGATGGAATATTCTACACCTGTCATCCCACCTATGGTGGTTGGTTGCAAGCTCAGTAAAGATGATATTTCACCTGGTGTTGATCAAAGAACTTATCTATCAATGATAGGCAGTCTTTTGTACATCAGAGGATCCTGTCCTGATATAATGCAAGTTGTTGGAATGGTAGGTTGTTATCAGTCTGCTCCTAAACAAATTCATTTAGCAATTGTCAAAAGGATATTCAAATATTTGAAGGGTACAATGACTTATGGTCTCTGTTATCCTAAAAATTGGAATTTTCAATTAACTGCATATTCATATGTTGATTGGGAAAACTGTTTGGATGACGGAAAGAGCACCAGTCAAGGTGAATTATTCTTAGGTGATTTGTTAGTAGCATGGCTTAGTAAGAAGAAGGGATCTATTTCATTATCAACTATAGAGGCAGAGTACATTGTTGTTGCTACTTGTTGCACTCGGATCTTATGGATGATACAAACTCTTGTAGATTTGAAGGTCACTTATATTGATCCAATTCCACTTCACTGTGTTAACACCAGTTCCATTAGTGTCTCCAAGAATCCTATTCTCCATTAAAAAACGAAGCATATACCGATAAAATATCATTTTCTCAAATAGCAGGTTACAAACAGAGTTGTTCAGCTGAATTATATTCCTTTCACAGAACAAATTGTAGACATATTTACTAAACCCCTAGCCAAGACACCATTTGAATATCTCCGTCAGAAGTTGGGTGTCATCCCTTCTATAACCTAAGAGAGTCCATCCTTTCAGGGGGAGTATGTGTTGGTCAAATATCTGATACCTCCGCAAAGTACTGCAACAGCTCAGGGGGGGCATGTTTTCTTTGACATTGATGTCAAAGGGGGAGAAAAGGTGTGGTCTAGATGCTACAATTGGAAGTCTAAGAGGAATAGTGCAGCCTTTCATGGTTTCCATCAATGTCAAAGGGGGATATTGTTGGCATGTTTTTATAGGAAGAGTGTGCTTGTCATTGATGGAAATAAAAACAGCGACGGTGGCGAAAAGGAAAATCATAATCTCAGGAGGAGAAGCGAGCAATATGCAGAGATCAAAGCTCAGAAGGAAAAGTGTAAGATTAGGGTGAGAAGAATCAACAACCGTCTAATCAAGAAATTGACTGTGTTTATTGTTTAATATTATGGACGTTGGTCATATGAGTGACCATGGGATTGAGGACCATTGGAGGATCGTGACCGTCGGATCTGCAAGCCATATCAACAACAGGGATGAATTGCGGAGAGAGAAAGAGGAATTAAACAACTCGCTAGTTATAATCTCGCAATTGGTGTAGATCGTTAGATCTCATAAACCCAAATATTGATGATTTTGGTTGATCTAACAAACGATCAGATTAAGTCATGACCGCCGAATGCACAATCGCCAAATCAATGACAGGGATAGATTGTGGAGATTGAAAGGAGAATTAAATATCGTGTTATTTCCATTCCCGCAATTAGTCAGGACCGTCAGATCTTATAGCCTAGAAGATCAATGATTGTGGTTGACTCACCAACAGTGCACAACTTCAAATTGCAGAGTTTTGGTGTTGATTTAAATCACTCGCAATTTGTGGTTTCGCAACCATCCTTGATTGTTGATCTGCTTCGAGTGTCTTCACAACCGTTGGATCACTATTAAGTGGAAGGATGGGATAAGCTAGAAGAACAACACCGAATATAGATCGAACCATCAATATAAGAACATGATCGACGAACAACATTTGGTTCACGTCAAAATTTGTGAGGAAGTTACTATTCAGGGAATATCACTTCAGAAGAATTGGCAACTTGAAAGTCGAATTACCCGAAGCCCAAAATCCTAAATGAATAAGGACCATCAGATCTGGAGAAAATGCGATGACTATTAGATCAGGGAGAACCATGTCTACAAGGACATGTGGAAGACCAAGTTGTCAGACCACGTCTACAAGGACATGTGGCAGACCATGTCAGCAAGGACACATGGCACAATCAGACAATGACAAGTGTCAAGTTGAATCAACACTTCAGGTACATGAAAATTCACGAATATGAGTGACACATGGTATCTAATCAACTCGTGAAATGTCAACAAGTGATGTAAGCAAGCTACATCACTCTGGGAGATTTACTTCGGGAATTTCATCACCAATAAATGTCAAAAGTCTCAAAGTCCTGAAGGACGAAGGTCCGAAGTCGCTCTCAGTCGTCGATCTAAGGTAGATTTCGGGAGTTAGGACAACCGTTAGATCGAGGAGAAGTACAGATCCGATCCATTGGATATGAGAATAGAGGATCAATGGTCATTAGATCCATAGATAAATGCACGAAGTTTAAGCCTTTGGATGAGTGTAGGAGAGAAGACTTGTCAAAGTCCCGAAGTCCTGAAGTAAGCAGGGACCGTCCATCATCAAGACTAATAGGTGGTGCACGATCCATAACTCCAGAGATAATCACTTTGGGAGTTTTTGGTTGGGAATGAAACCATATCGTCGAATACCCGAGAGTCGAAGAAGATCTGGGTTGTCAGTTGTTAGAAGGACGTGTGGAAGAAATTTGTGTAGTTCGAGGAAAAACACTCCGAGAGAAAGTGAAGGAAGTGAAGTTAAGTTTTGAAATCCCCAAATCCCGAAGAGTCAAAGGAGATGAGGACCATAAATCTATAGGAGGACACACATCAACAGATCGTGTCCTCTAGTTGGAACACTATAGGAAAAAGCAAGCAAATAAAGTTGAGATTTATGAACCCCAAATACCCGAAGGGATTGTGACTGTTTATTCAAGAAGACCACGTGTCGATAGATCGTGAATTCCGGGTGGAAGCACTGTGGAGAAAGAAGATTTTGAGAATCAAGACTCCCAAAGCCTGAAAGGAGAAATCAATCTCATCCGTCGATTTGGAGGGCCACGCGTCACTTGGTCATTAAGACTTAGGAAGGCGTGGATCTAGAGAAGAGGAAGGAAAGATGATAGATCATAGTTTTTGATCGAAGGAATCTATCAGAGACCACGATATCAATCATCACGCCTAATTGCAGGACTAGAAATTGCTCAGAAGTTCATTTTCTGAAGGTGGACTGCAATCGAAACCACGGTTTTGGAGAAAGGACACGTGGAGGCAGAAGGTAAATTGTGGGGGAAAAAGTAGTTTTATCTCAAACCACATTTGGTTGTGCCCACATTAGCATGGTCACATGATAACATCACCCAAGGTCACATCAGCAGAAGATAGGGGAAGGAGTTAGCGTTGCTAGGCTCCACATCGAAGGTTATGCATTGAAAAATCAAAAATCCTTTGTGTGTATAATCCAAAGGCATTGATCAAACCGAATCTGATCAAAGGGTTGATGTTTCACTTCATGGTTTCTTGATCAGTTATGATTCAGTTACACTAACTGAATCATTTTTCTTGGGCGTTGGAATCATGTCTCTTAAGCGTTCTGAGATTCCCGACATGGGTGTTGGATATTTGGAGTGTAACGAATGATGAGAGAAGGAATAAAGGAAACATGTCATGACAGAGGCAGGTTGTTGTTTCTCGATAAAAAAATTCAAATTGTATGTGATCAAGAAGAAAGAAGGAACAGAGCATGAAATATGCAGAGATGAAGAACATAAGTTGGACAGAGAAGAAATGGTGAAAACAACAGACTGTATGAAAACTTAAGTGCAAGAAGATGCGAGAAGGAACACACTGATGCAGGCATAGAAAAGAAGTGTAGCCAAACAATGATGAGACTGGTAAGCCATTGATAAATACTGTATCACTGTAATAAATTTCAGAAAGAAAATATTTATATCTCAGGATGGTAGGGTGGTGCTACGGAGGATTGTTTTCCTCAGAGTTTCAAGTGGGTTCTTGAACATAGGGAGTTTTAGATTCCATATGGTTGCAACCAGAAAAACCAGGGTGGTAGGGTGGTGAAAAGAAGAACTGTTGTTCTTTGTTGTGCAGGTTGGTGCCTGTGTGACTGGGAGTTGGTGCTTCCATCTAGTTGGTGCTAGAACACACAGGGAGTTGGTGCTTCATTCTAGTGGGTGCTAGAGAAACCAGAGAGTTGGTTCTCTCAGCAAGTTGTAGCTTGTAAAATAGAGGTGGTAGCCTCACATTGAGTTGGTGCTCAAAGATAGATGATGTACAGAACATAAAAATATTTCCTATCATTTGAGGAAGAAGAGGTTTTCTCCCTTTATGGGTTTCCTCGGGAATATTTGTTTCTATATACTTCATGTTTGTGATTGATGTTGAATATTCTATTGCTTAATTCCCTTAATTATTGTGATCATCAATGAGTGTTATGTAATGATTTTAAAATGGGTATTATTGTTTAAGCACAGTAACAACTGATTCACCCCCCCCCCCCCCCCCNAACACAAAATCTAATGAGCATGGAGAAGAAATAGATAAAGAAGTGAGCATGATGAAATTCATTAAGAATTTCAAAAAGATGTCCAAATTCACTAGGTAGATAACAAAAGTCTTATGAGAGCCAGGGAGCAACAGGGAGACTTGAATATGAAGTTGATGCGGAGCCTAGAAATAATTGAAAAGAAATTGGATAAGGAAAGTGGATCCAGTAAATCAGGAAGTCACAGGACCCCTGATGAGGAAAGAAGAGGAGGAAGTGGTAGTACACATCACCATCACTCTCAAATGCATTCCAAAAAGAGGACGCATAGCAATTCAATTCCATATCCTACCAAAAAGCATAGGGTATCTAAAGTGAATGAACTGAAGAGTGAAATGAATAAGATCAAACCTCCTACTTTTGATGGAGAGCACAAGAAAGATGAATATGATGAGGCATGGCTTCTAGGCATGAGGAAATATTTCCAACTGCAGAATTACTCTACTCGTGAAGAAGGAAGAATTTCCATCTATCGGCTAAAAGGAAAGGCGTCCATATGGTGGGATCATCTTGTATAAGTGAAACATGTCGTAGATAAAAATGTTACATGGAGGGAATTCAAGAGGTATTTTGAAAATAAGTACTTAACTAAGAGGTATTATGACAAGAAAATGAAAGAGTTCTTTGAAATCAAGCTGGGAAGTATGTCCATTGATGGGTATGAAAGAAGATCCTTGGAGTTGTTGAAGTATGTCCCCTTCATCAAGGATGAGATAGTTAAGATTCAAAGGTATATGAGTGGGTTGCCATCTTTCACCAGTGACAAGATCTAGTATGATGATATTAAAACTATGGAAGAAACCATAAGGAGAGAAAAATGCTTATTTGATCAGCAAAAAGGGAAACCTATTTTCTAGAAGGCTTGGGAAGACAAGAAGAATTTTAAAATGGAGTAGAGGAAGAAGGGAAACAAGCCACCATTTTTCAAAAATATTCCTCAAGGACAACTAGTTTTGAGGGAGCCCAGGATGGCTGAAGTAGGTGGGAAAAGGCAAAGGCAGACACTTATGGAATGTTGGGGTTATAAAGGAGATCATATGTATAAAGATTGTCCTCACATAAGTGACAAAGTGAGAGTTTTTCACAATGTTCGGCAAGCAGAAACAGTAGAGGACATGGTAAGAAGAGTATCGAGGATCTATGCAGCCCCAGACAACAAGCAAGTTGAGTTTCAATCACACATGATTGAAGTCAAAGGTATGATCAATAACCATGCCCTTACTATTTTAATTGACTAAGGGGCTAGTCATAACTATGTAGATCCTAAGGTAGTGGAGATATTTCAATTACCAAGAAGAAAGCATGGGAAATATTGGTTGGTTCAGCTAGCTATAGGAGCCAAGAGAAAGGTTGTTGAGTTGGTTAAATCATGTCCATTGGGCATGAATGGACTGAGTACCAAGGAATATTTGAACATCTTTCCTTTGGGATCATATGAATGCCTAATTGGTATGGATTGGTTGGACCAACACCATGCCATATTATATTGTCATAACAAAACATGCACTTTCTTAGATGAGGAAGGAAATCAGAGAGAAGTACAAGGAATTCCTAGAGAAGTTACTATCCTAGAAATATCATCAATGCAGCTAAAGAAGTGTTACAAGAAAGGATGTCAAATATTTGTAGCCCATATGGAAGAAGCATATAAGGATAAGGTTCCAAATCTATAGGATCATGCAGTCCTCGAAGATTTTGAAGATGTGTTCAAGGAGGTACCAGGACTACCTCCAAAGAGAGATGTTGATTTCTCTATAAATTTAATGCCTGAAGAAGCTCCAGTATCAAAAACTCCTTACAGAATGAGTACACCAGAACTGAAGGAATTGAAAATGCAGCTTGAAGATCTTTTGAAGAAGGGGTATATACACCCAAGTGTGTCACATTCGAGTGCCCCAATCTTGTTCGTGAAGAAGAAATATGGGACATTGATATTGTGCATTGATTTCAGATAGTTGAACAAAGTGACTATAAATAACAAGTATCATCTACCAAGGATTGATGATCAAACAAGTATCCTCTACCAAGGATTGATTATCTCTTCGATCAGTTGAAGAATGCTAGGATATTTTCAAAGATAGATCTCAGGTCAGGATACCATCAAGTAAGGATTAAAGAGGAAGACATCAGCAAGACCACATTCAGGACAAGGTATGGTCATTATGAGTTCACAGTGGTGCCAATTGGGTTATCAAATGCACCAGTTGTTTTCATGTGATTAATGAAAGTTGTTTTTCAAGAATATTTACACAAGTTTGTCATTGTCTTTTTGTATGACATCCTTGTATATTCCAAGATAGAGGAAGAGCATGAGCATCATTTGAAGATGGTGTTACAAGTGCTAAGAGAGAATCAACTATATGCCAAATTGAGAAAGTGCTCATTTTATCAAAACAGAATTCACTATTTGGGGCATATCATATCTGAAGAAGGGATAGTAGTGGACCCTGAAAATATTGAGGCCATTAAAAGGTGGAAAGAACCTAAAAATGTGACAGAAGTTAGATCCTTCATGGGTCTACTTGGCTACTCTAGAAGGTTCATTGTAGGGTTTTTGAGAATAGCTCATCCCATCACTTCCTTGCAAAGGAAAAGGAAGAAGTTTCAATGGACAAAAGAATGTGAAAAGATCTAACAACAATTGAAGCAGTTCTTAACCAGTGCTCAAATTCTGAAGATTTCATATCCGAATGAAGAGTTTGTGGTTTGCACAGATGCATTAAAAGAAGGATTGGGTGGAGTCCTCAGTCATAATGGGTTTTTGATATGCTTTGAATCCAGTAAATTGAAAGAGAATGAAAGGCTCTACGCCACTCACGATTTGGATTTGGAAGCCATAGTGCACGCTTTGAAGAAGTGGAGGCACTACCTCATGGGAAAGAGGTTTGAGTTGAGGATAGACCATAATGGTCGGAAGTACATATTTGATCATCCTACCTTGAATGCTAGGTAGAGTAAATGGTTGGAATTCCTCTGTGAGTATGACTTTGATATCAAGCATCACTGAAGATGAGCATGTTTGAAGCACTTTATGGAAGAAAGTGAAACACCCCAGTAAGTTGGGACAACCCAGCTGATAGGGTAGTGGTTGGGCCATAGTTTATTAGGGAAATGGAAGAGAAATTGTTAAAGATAAAGTTGAATTTGAAGGTCGCCCAAGATAGGAAAAAAATCTATGCAGACAAAGGAAAAACCCACAAGGAGTTTAAAGTGGGTGATCATGTTTTCCAGAAGGTGAAAGCCAACAGAAGTTCCCTGAAGCTGGGATGTTGTTCCAAGTTGACAACTATATATTTTGGAATGTTTGAAATTATAGAAAGAATTGGAACAGTAGCTTATATCCGTGCATTGCCTGCATCAATGACTATTCATAATGTATTTCATGTATCATTTCTCAAGAAATATATTCCTAATGTTAATCATGTGATTGATTGGAATGTGATTTAGGTGGAAAAAGAAGGCACTTTGCAAGTGCAACATGTGCACACACTGGATTGGAAGAGAAAGAAACTATGGAATTGAGACATAAAGCTTGTAAAGTTTCAATGGACCTGGTATGGTCCTGAAGACACAATATGGGAGCATGAAGATGCTATGCAAGAAGAGTACCCACATATTTTTTAAGATTTTGGAAATCTTGTTGTTGTTGTGTAAATAAGTTTCACTGAGGACAGTGCAAAAATAAAGGGAGGGGATTGTAACACCCCAAGGCCGAGCCCCTGTTGAATTGTAATTATGTTTATAGGATATGGTGGGCCAAGTGTTTATAAGTTGGAGGAATTATGTGTTTATTAGGCTGGAGAGCCTAGATGCTAAGGCCAATGAGCCTGATTTTGTATATGTAAATACTCACATCATTAATAAAATTGCATCGTTGTGTGTAGACCGACCATGAAGAAAGATTTATTGGGGACTAAGCTCCACTAGGTAGGGAAAGGGAAGGGGATAAGTGTTTAATAATAGGGGCTAAGCTAGAGGGCTTACCTCTAAAGGAATAATATTATATTATTATTTCCTAGAGGCTAAGGTTTGACATAACCATGTTGTCTTAAGTTCCTGGGGAAAGGGAACGATTATTAAGTGGATCTCATGCAACTTCAGGAAGACATGTGTCAACCTGGGCGCATGTCATTTTTAGGTGGAAAGTCATCTCCTTGGGGGTTCCTCGCTCATAATTCTCATGATTCTCGCGATGATTTCCACTCTACAGGTTAGCCATACTTCGGACTGATGCATGCACTGGGACAGTGAGAGACCTGACACAACCATCCATTTCCTCCATCGTCGATCTCTGCAAATTCTAAACCCGCACACACATGTATGAAGATAGATGTGCTTCTTCTGAAGCACATCATGACTGCACAGTGTATGAGCCATATCGTACCTTAGCCTTGTTGTTGCTACCCAAATTTTCCCTAGACTAGTGTGTCTTCTTGTCATTACTAGAGCCTTACCCAATTTGTTTTGTAGAGGTTAACCGCTGGACTTAGGAGTTGAATTCTTAGCTGACGATGGAGAGCAAACATAGGTCACATGTACTGCTAGGTTGAAAATTTGATGATTTGACCCGTGCACATTAAATTCGATCATCAAATCCCATTACCCCCAAAAATATTCAGGCCTGTGAGAAAATCTCTCCATGTGAGAGAGTGTGTTGGGGAAGTGATTTCTCCTTGAGGGAATCCCATAGAATCTATAGTACTCTCAGACTTTTGGTCGAGCCTATTGTTGAAGCCCTGGGAGGGGGGTGGACAGTCAATGGAATTGTGATAGTGAAGGTGTACACTCCTGGGGTGGAAAAGGCAAGTGGGGAATGAGGTTTTGTGGGCTCTAAGCATAAGTGGATCCTGGGAGAAAATCCTTCATGTTGATTTGTGCAACTTTCCTTTTGTCCTTTCCAAGCCTAGGAATCCCTTGCCTGGTGGACTTTAGTCCCATCTCAGGGGTGACCCACTGTTCATCATGATGAGCAACATTTTCTAAGGCTGGGTGGTTTGTGGAAGGTCTGCACATAGTTGGTGGTCATCTATTAAAAGATAAGTACCAAATATTTTTTCTCTGTATGCTGTGTATCTTGAACTCAAGCTATAATGTTATTAGAATTGTCTGTATATATTGCATGTATATTTATTGTTGTTTCTACATGAATAGGTGCATGAAAAAAATGTTATAACTGTTTAAATTGCATTAGATAGATATGTATATGAATATAGATGTTATCTCTATTTATTCTTGTTAAGTATTATATGTGAATATTTCCACAAATGTATTTGGTGGCATGGCATGGCCTGTTGGTTTAAGGTCGGGAATGGTTACAAAATGGTATCAGAGCATAAAGTTGTTCCTCTTTGGCATTGCAAAGCCTGTTTGGTGGCTGGGGATGTTACAAAATGGCATCAAAGAAAAAATGTGTTCCTCTGTGGCGTTTCCCAACCTGTTGGGTGGTTGGGGATGTTACAAGATTTGGCTAAAGTGAGCCAAGACTACTCTTCAGGATGCAAGAGATATTCTTGGGGATCCAGCTGATACCAAGAGGAATCGATCTAATTTCCGAGGATCCTCCTCTTGCACTCAATGCCACTAAACTGATGCCACCCATGCATATTTTCTTGGTTCAGTCTTCAGATCCACAGTCTTAGGGAAAGGCTGTTGGGAATCCGCCATGAAGGAGGAGTACAACTCCCTCCTCGAGAACCAGACTTGGGATTTGGTTCCCCTTCCTTCAGGAAGGAAACTTGTTAGGTTCAGATGGGTCTACAAGACCAAGAGTGCAACAGATGGAAATGTTAGCAGATATAAATCCAGTCTAGTCACCAAAGGATTTCAGCAAGTGCCTGACATTGGCTATGAAGAGACCTTCTCTCTAGTAGCGAATATGGATTCCATACACTTGGAACTTTTCATTGATGCAGTGAAGGGATGGGAAGTCCATCAGATGGATGTGAATAATGCATTTATTCACGGAGATCTCTCTGAGGAGATCTATATGAAGCATCCCCAGGGCTTCATGCAAGATTCATCTTTGGTCTATCGACTAAAGAAGTCACTTTATGGCCTCAAGCAGGCCCCGATGTCATGGTATGCCAAAATGGACTCCTACCTGTTGTCACAAAACTTTGTACATTGTAATTCAGACCTAAAAATTTACATGCTTAGGACGGTTGATTCACTTCTACTCCTAATTTTGTATGTTGATGATTTATTGATCACTAGTTTCTCAACTTCAATGATTTTTGTAGTCAATAGGATTCTACATGACAAGTTCTTGATGACAGACATGGGTCTGATACATTTCTTCCTTGGTCTTGAGATTAGTCAGGATGCATCAGGAATCAAACTATCTCGGGACAAGTATGCATGAGTTCTTCTCGAGATATTCCACATGACATACTACTAGTATGCCCCAACTCCTTTCCTATCAGGAGTCAGACTTGACAATGGCAGGGACACTCCACTGGTGGAAAACACATTGTACAGACAACTAGTGGGAAGCTTGTTGTATCTCACACACTCCATACCAGACCTCTCCTATGCAGTCAAATCACTCTCCTAATTCATGCAAGAGCCGCATGAGCTACATTGGAAGGTTGCAAAGCATATCCTTCAGTACGTACATGGAACCATCACCTTTGGGATTCACTATGAAGCAGACTTTTCATTGGACCTCATCAGGTTCACTGATTCTAACTAGGCTGGAAACAACATTGATCGCAAGTCCACATCTGGTTACTCACTCAATTTGGATTATGAGCCCATATATTGGTTGAGTAAGAAGAAAACTATTATTTCTCTATCTTCAGCCGAGGAAGAGTACATAGGGGTAGTTAACATAACCATACAGGCTATGTGGCTATAACATTTTCTCATTGAGTTGGGAATTTAGTTTCACTGTCCGATCGTCATTTGGTGTGATAATCAAAGCACTTTAAAGTTCTGTAGAGATCTAGTTCATAGGCAATGGATGAAGAACATCGAGATACACATGCACTACATCTGGGACTTATTATATGAGGGGATCATCAACCTGTAGTTATGTCCTTCAGCAGAACAGAATACATACATCTTCACCAAGAATTTCACTAAGAAGAAGTTCAATTCTTTGCGCATACATCTTGGAGTGAAGGACACAATTTCCTAGCAACTGTCAGTTGTTTTTTTGATACATTGTACCTTGGGGGGGGGTTTCCCATAAGTTTTTCTATCTTTCCCCATTTATTTCTATGTGTAATTTGTTTTTGGGTACCTAACATGGCCCCATTGTTGGGACCCATTCTTTTATTTTCACCATAGTGATGTTCATGGGGGGTGTTGGAGATACTTCACACAAACCTAGGATTTATTTTTCCTAAGGCTTTCCCTATGTTTATTAGTGATTATCCAGTATCCTAGATTTTAGGGAGAATATTCATGTTCCTACATTCTAGGGGAATATTCTCTTCAGTTCACACTTAAGTTAGATCATTTGAGTGGAGTCTTGATGCCAAATTGGTTCCATCACCATGCAACATTGGGATCATCACAACTAATGCCCATTTTCCTTGGGATTATCACCAGAGTGGCACATTACTGATGATTTAGTCAGTTAAATGAGGACTAATAGGCTAGTTGACTTAGACTAAGTGTAAATTAACTCTCGTGACTACCGATGTGTGTCCAGATCACTCTAGACCACCACTATGGCACATTGGATTCTCTTCTAGTGCATAATAGTTGAGTTATATAGATTATATCATGTGTAAATTATCATTCATTCATTCAGTTAAAACAATTCTTTGATTCTCTCTCTCTCTCGTTTCCCTCTTTTCTCATTTTTCTATAAATTGTGTATGTCCTTTGATGGATAGATCTTATATGTGCAGGTTCATCCACATTCAAAATAGGTACATCCAAATAGATATGTATTTCTTGGTAATATCCTCACTCAGAGCTGCTTATCATTATGCAATCAAAATCGAGCAAAAATTCAAGAAGCATGAAAAATGCAACCCTAACTCATAGAATGAAGGACATATAAGAAAGGAAGGCCAACCTCAAGAGATCCAGTACAAGACGCATGAAAATATGGGTAATGGGAAGCTTAAGAAAGACACTGGAAAGTGGTGTGAGTTCCACAAAATCCCTTGGCACAACACCGATGAATGTTGCTCGAAAAAATCATTGGTGGTCGATATCAAATAAAAAGAATCTGAACCTAACTCAGAATTTGATTCAGATCATTGTAAATAGAAACAGATCATCTATGCATAATCCACTTCTACCATCGCAAGCACATTAATACAACTAGGAGAACCAGAGGATCTTGAGGAGGAGGAGCACCTCTTCCACTCGCAAACATGGGTAAATGGGACCCCACTGCATTTCATTATTAACAAAGGGAGTCAAAATAACTTGATCTTAGTTGAGGTTGTCAAGAGATTGAAGTTGCCAATGATGTGACACCCCCAAACATACACCATTTGATGGTTGAGCCAGGGACGATACATATGTGTCATTCAACAGTGCCTCGTGTCCTATGGAATCAAAACCTTCAAGGATGAGGTAGTGTGTGATGTTGCCCCACTTGAAGTATGTGATGTTATTTTAGGACAACCATATATGTGGAAACACCATGCTATATATTAGTCTCGTCCTCGAATTTTCATTGATACTCTGGGAGGTCATCGCTACAAGGTACCAGAGGTAGATATGACTACTGCAACTTCATTGATCTCAGAAAAAAAAAATTGCAAAGTAATCTCTCAGACCAAAACGTTTTCCCTCTTCATGATTTAGTCAGACGGTGAACAGGAGGTCACTGTGACTACTACAACCTCTTCCCAATATGTTTCTATATAGTAGAAGCATGTTGACAAGATTATAGAGGATCACGAAGAGAATAAGAGTCTTCCATGTGTTCATCATAGCTCTATTAGCCACAACCCTTTTCATGTGTGCTTGAGGTTCCAACCATTATCCCCCATCGATATAACTCTTCTTGTTGCATATTCATTGGTAGATTCCTCCCACACTCAAACTAAGGCATATCGTGCAGCCACATCTGTTGAATGGATCCAACACCTCTAACAGGTTCATGACATCCTTCCACATGCAAAGTAACATAATAAAATATAATTCAGCAAGGAAAGTGACTCACCAAGGTTCAGATTCAGCAGAAGTTTCCCCATATCCCAAGGGAACTTGACACAATGGGGGCCATTGCTTCCTAAGGGGGGAGGAATGATCTAGGTGGATCTCGGTGGACATCCACCTTTTCCATTGAATCAACATTTTGAGCCTATGGTTTTGATAAACCATGATATTCACCCTTTTTATGGGGAATGGAATGTAAAATTATGTAATACCATCTTCATTTGTTAATTACAGACATCATGTAATGATTTCCTAGTGGAATTATGTACATGACTACAACATAGTGTTAATTCATTAGATCCCATTAGAACTCTACAATTAAGTGCGATCAGGCTAGAGTAGTACTGGGATGGGTGAATGTTCCTGGAAGTCCTAGTGTTTTACATGCCTATGGAATTTAATAAAATTAGATTAATTTATCCTACATGCATCATGGGAAATGTTATACTTGTTGAAATATTGTAACTTCAAAGAATATTCTATCTAAGAAAGAGTGTTAAATAATATTATTATATTATATTTATTAATTAGGCCCTATTGTGCCTTTGTAAAAGTAGGCCCTATTGTGCCTTGACAGTTAATTGTAAACTAGGAGGGTAAAGTGACAGGTCAGCCCAGACCTAGTTATAGGTTGGCTAGACCACTATTTATAAGAGAGGCTAGTGCCTCCTTTGGACACACAACATCCAACATTGTAGTGCACAAGTCTTGGAGGAGAAACTGTTGCAACTGGGGGTGACGTCAAGGAGGGTTTTTGGTCTATCTCTTGGTATTTCTTGGTTAAGTGGTGCGCTACTCTTCCTAGTGAAGGAGTAGAGGAGGATATTTTGTTTGGTATTTGGTCTATATATATTGAGGAATTTTTTGTTAGGTTTTCTCCCCCATGAGGGTTTCCGGGGATAATTTGTGTCTCTATTGTTTCTATGATTTCCTCTCTTTCAATGATCTTATTTATACAGCCAATGTGGTAAATTATTGTAATAATAAAGAAGAACCATAATTACTAGTTGTATAAGTAAAACTTCAACATGGTCTCAGAGCAGGCCTAAAAGTGACCAACTCACAGTTTATAAGAAGTAGCTATCTTGAGCGCACCCTCTCCAAGATTCAGTTTTCAGTGTTGCAGTTGCTACAAAATTAGGTTTTCCACATAAACCCTAAGTGTGATGTTTTCCTTATTTGAGGAGGACATTGGAGAAAGTAACCACACCTAGGAACTCTCCCTAGGAGGGTGCATCTAGTCCCTGGATCAGAATTATGAAATTTGAAGTTTGAAAAATGAGGGTTTCCTCATAAAACCCTAAGTTGCAGTTGCAGTTGCAGTTATAGTTGCAGTTATAGTACCAATTGCAGTTGTAGTACCAATTATAGTACTAGTTGCAGTTGTTGTTGCAGTTGTAGTACCAGTTGTAGTATCAATTGTAATTGCAGTGTCAGTTCCTTTGTGACAGTTCTTTCATGCCAATTGCAACACCAATTGTATTACCAACACCAGTTTCAGTGAAATTTATTGTGAAGTGTTGGGACTGATTTTTATTGTCCTAGTGCACCTTACCCTAGCAAATATCCAGCTAACTTTAAGTTACAAGTTGAAGCACCTTTAAATTTTTAAAGGGACGTTATTGCTTGTCGCTACTTTTGGATGGTGCCACTACCTGTCGATACTGTCCGAGGTATGTACTTACATATGTTTAAAATGTATCATTATTTTAGAGGGTATTTGTAGGAGAAATGATCTTTTGTCTAAACAACAATCGTAGATCCAAAGGGATCTCAGATCTAGCACATTCAGAGGAACTATGCACCCCAAGTTTGATTACTTTTTTATGCCTCTACTTGTTATGGAATTATTGTAAACTTATGAATATCCAAGTTTCATTTTGATTTGTTGAAGTTATCATACTAACCATTGGTCAAAATTAAAGTCAAATTATTAGATTGATTAAATTTGAGATTATAGAATTTATTCCCTAACTCAGATTTATGTCAAGATAGTATATTGTCTTAGTACAAAGGACATGTTGAATAAATTACTTGTCATCTTGAGTGAAGCAGACTTGGAAGAAAAGAAACACACTCATTCTTGAGGACAAGACTCCAGGTTCGAGTTTTGATTGATGAAATTGATAGGATTCAAATTTACACATATCAAGTTTGATAATTTTTAAACACTATAGTTATGATAGAAATCTTTGAAAAGTTTTATTATTGAATACTTGGTAGAATGTGAGCACTATTGAGATAAATGCTTACTGTGATCATTTACTATATATAACTAACATCTCCTCTACGATAAACTTATTTTTTTGTTTCCAGGTTTCCATGGAGGAATGATTGATCACAACACTAGAAGATTGTTGCTCTCATTTCCTATTATTGTATTTCTTAATTTTTATCCTTGTTTCACGCAGGTCACAAGTGATAGATCTAAAAGAGATTACGTGATGATTGTTCACACTATTTTTTTATTATTATTATAAAGATTATTATTCTTGTTTGATGTATTTCCCCTGCTGTTCTTGTTCTAGGAAGGTCATAGGTGATAACCCTGAGGAAGCTATAGTGATGGTTATAGGAGGCAACATATTAGATGAGACATGGAGTAGATTATCCAATTTGTATACATGATCGTATACATCCATGTACTGAATAAGAAGAAGATACTTTTTCTAGATATAGAAAATCTCATATGGATACATATTATGATGAGAAGAAGGCTCCAAAGATGAACAAACATTAGAATAGAACTTACAATAGACTTGGTCAATGGATAATGAAGTCACCTTTATAGGAAGCATAATTTGTTTGAATTATGACTCATCTTTTCATATTAAGACTTGGTATTCAACAACAAGTATATGCATACACTATGATCAAGACTCAAAGTAAGCTTGATCTCGGAGAGGAGAAGATGAAAAAAAAGAGACATATTTGAGCACTGGCGGATAAATTCCATGAGTTTACAAGACTATATCGTATCTTCAAAGACCTCTAGGAGATATGAAATATCTTGAGAATATTCCCTTGTTTTAGTGACAGAGGAGGAAGTTAGTCAGAAGGACTGGGATAGGGATTTTTCCTTGAGACCAGAAGGGAAGTCAGTGATGACTTCCAAGATTGATCTAACATAATAGGAATCGTGTAGATAATAGTATAAATATGTACAAATCCTGACTTGTGTCCATAGGATTCTCCCAGTAAGAGAGATAATACTATGACGAGACACTTTCTCTAGTAATCGAAGAAATAGTTTGAGTGTTCATGAAGACAACCAGAACAACCATGATTCTGATACAATATGAGATTCATAGGGAGCATTCCTTGTATTTGAGTTTGAGTTGCCTCCATGAAAGAAGAAAATCTACCTTCAGTATCATCCACTCTGAGTTTAAGATGAATTTGTTTCCATGATAGAATAGAGGAGCTACTCTTAGAGTTCAACAACTACAGTGATAATAGAGCAATCATTATGAGATTTAGAAATAGTAGCTGCAGATGCAAAGTCTCAGTTCCAGAAGGAACAGTGGCAGAAAAAGTAGAGGACATACTCTCAGGAAGTGAGACAAATAGAGCTTTGCAGAAAGCACATAGACCAATACATGATTATGCAGATTGAGTTGCAGCTAAGAAAGTGTACCATATTAATACAATATGATGTGAAAAGTTGGTTTCGAAGTACAATATAGAAAGAAAAAAACATCTTTGTAGGTTGAATAAAGATCTGTATGGGCTGAAGCAAGCTCCTAAAGCTTGGTATGGTAGAATTGACAGTTTCCTGACGAGCTTGGGCTTTACCAAGATTAAAGTTGATTCTAATATTTACTTTAAGGTTATGAATGATGAGATAACTATATCTGGATGAATTATTCTTGACAGGAGAAGAAAATATCATCATAGATGGAAATCAGAAACCAGTCCAGTATTTCTCTCAGTACGGAAAAAGCATAGTACATTTAAGCATGTTCCGCCAGTTGTGATTCCATATGGCTTCGGAAGTTGTTGACAGGTGTGTTCGATCTGGAGATGGAAGCTACCATGATTCTATGTGATAACAAGAGTTTCATAAAGATGAAAGAGAACCCAGTGTTCCATGATAAGATGAAGCACATAGAGATGTTGTATCACTACTTTCATGACATGGTGCAAAAGGGAGTTGTAAAACTCCAATATGTTGGCACAGATGAGAAGGTTGCAGATGTGTTGACTAAGCCTCTGTCTCGTGTGAAGTTTGAGTACTTCTGGGACAATCTTGGTGTAGTCCGAAAGGACCTCCCTCGAAAGGGGGAGTGATGTTGATGATACTATGGTATCCTGACCAACAACAAGTAGCTCAGTTAGGATTTTATATCCTAGGGCACTGATCATCCCTAGGAATATCCCGAAGGTCCGGTAAGGATGGTCTTCTAGAGTACCTGTGCATGTATATGCAAGTTGTTTTCAATAGTGGTAGCTTAGTTAGGATTCTATATCCTAGGGAATATTATGATTCATGGGTAGATCCCGAAGGTCCAGTAAGGATGGTCTGTCAGAGTACCATAGATGTTGTTGTTGATGCACCTCCTCATTTTGTTTCCACATATAGATGTTGATGTTTCAACTTCATGTTGTTGATGATGATGACATTATTCCAGCTTCGTGTTGTTGATGTTGATGTTCCAACTTCATGTTGCTAATGATGATGATGTTACTCTAAATTTGCGCTACAAATGATGATGATGTTTAGTTTCTACTGATGTTGATGATGAGAAATTTTTTTGATGACCTATAGATATGACAGACAATGTTCCAAATGTTGATGACGATGTCTCCTCCTCCTAATGTTGTATTGATTCTAGTTAGTTGTTATTGATGTTCTCATTAGAATACCCTTGTTGTTAAGGGGGGGTGTTGAAATATTGTAACTTTGAAGAATATTCTATCTGAGAATGAGTGTTAAATAATATTATTCTATTAGATTTTTTAATTTGGCCCTATTGTGCCTTTGTAAAAGTCATCCCTATTGTGCCTTAAGAGTTAATTTTAAATTAAGAGGGTAAAGTGGCAGGTCGGCCTAGATCTAATTATAGGTTGGCCAGACCACTATTTATAAGAGAGGCCAGTGCCTCATTTGGACACATAACATCCATCTCTGCAGTGTGCAAGTATTGGAGGAGAAACTGTTGCAATGGGGGTGACGTCAAGGAGGTTTTTTAGTCTATCTATTGGTATTTATTGGTTAAGTGGTGCGCTACTCTTCATAGTGAAGAAGTAGAGGAGGATATTTTGTTCAGTCTTTGGTCTATCTATATTGAGGAAGTTTTTGCTGGGTTTTCTCCCCCATGAGGGTTTCCCAGGATAATATGTGTGTCTCTATTATTTATGTTATTACCTCTCTTTCAATGATCTTATTTATACAACCAATGTGCTAAATTATTGTAATAATAAAGAAGAACCATAATTACTAGTTGTATAAGTAAAAATTCAACACTCCTCACACTCTCTCATATATAATTGAGGTGAAGGAGGCCCTTTAAACATGCAATGGAGAGTGATGTAAAGATTGTTGTGAAAGAAGCGTAGCCCCCCATACACTATGTATTGGTGAGCTTCATCTCTTCGTTGATGCATTGCATATTGGCAATGTGCATTCCTTCCCCCCCCATACATTATGTATTGGTGAGGTTCGTCTCTCCTTTGTCGTTGCGCTACCTGTTGACAAGTTTCCCTCTCATGTCATTGATGCGCCAATAGAAGGATGTTAACCCCTCATTGTCACCAAGAGCATCGACAATGATATTCTTTCTCTCTCCAACACCGACCTAGTCAACAAAACACGCCTTCATTTTGGGACCTATTTTATCCTCCTCTAGCTCATATCCTTCTTGTTGCGTTGTCAATCGGTCTCTTATCATTTATGATGACTAAGTTTTATGCTCCTAATTGGATAGTTGATGACTAATATCTACCGCACCTGATCTTCTTCATGATTGCATTCATAATCAAACATGTATGTGTCGCCGACAACTTTAATCATGCACACCATACTTGCTTGTTTACTTTGTGCTTCCTGAAGTTATGACTAAACCATGATCGCAAAAAATTCATCTAGCATCAGATTGATCAACCACAATATCTGAAGGTCTTGCATTGACTCTGAAACGTATCTTAGAAAAATATTGATCCTCATAGCTCCTAGACCGTGTTAAGCGCTCCAAACATCAGTTGATTTTTTTTATTGCGGGTTTATAATTCTATGTTATTGATGCATTACCTCAAATTCAATGGATGAACTAAAATCCTATATAACATACATGGCACAGAAATTTACAGAAATCATTTTGGGAAAAGGAGCAGCAAAAACAGGCCCTGAACTTTCATTAAAAAACATCTTTGAATACAATTTTTAGACATTCACCAAAGTGAATTTTTCATCGCCGGAACAAGTTGATTGTATGGTTTTCACCATTACAATTCCAACACAACTAAGAATCGAAATCCAATGCCCAAAAGTACCAAAACGAACTACCAATGGTTTCTCTCCCCAATCATCTTGGTAAACCATTACACCGATGGGATGTTTAAATAACAGAGTCAATTGGCTCTCCTAAAGCGCTTCACGCAAAGAATCATGAAATCTGGTATTTTAAATTTAACTAATTTTAATGCAAATCATCTAAGTTTAATTTCTTTTTTACTAATTTAAATATATAATAATGAAAAGAAAACAAGAATATGGCAACCAAAGAAAGGAAAATTTCAATGATGAAATCTTCAATTTGAATACACCGCAGGAGCTGGAACAAATGACGTTGGTGTGCATCCAGAGGAGTTGGTAAGAACTTGGTTGGTACCACAAGCAACTCTGTCGATGAACACTGATGAGGTTAAAACAAACTCTTCCGAGCTCATCCCTTCGACTATCGTTGGTGTAATTATCATAATCGGTGCATCCGAGAACTCGTCTAACAGCGTGCGTAGTCTCATGGTCTACTTTCAGACACCCAGACCATATTCTTGGGTATAAGAGAACCAAAACTTTTATCTATAGTAAGAGGATGTTGGGCAACTCTTTGTTTATCAATCATTCCATAGCTACAATATATTCATCAAGGGCATTTTCTTTTAACTCCACTTTCTAATGAGACTCTAGAATATGCACCATCATTTTCTTCTGATCAGTGTGCTCAAAGTGTAGTTGTAGTTGTTGGAGATGCGCTTAGGGTTTCTAAAATTGAAATATTGAGAGAAACATTCAATCAGAAGGTTATGACTCTTACTGTGAGAAAGCTCATTTCACATCCCAAGCATAAATCCTTGATTATAATCAGGGTGTATTTACTGCAGAAGCTTATGATATGGAAGCGAGAAACATATTTCCATTTGTTTCCGCTCATGGAAGCCAATATTCATCTACTTTAGGTATATAGAAGTCATCATCTTTATGCAGAAGATCCTTGAACGTAGTCTATCCTTGAACATCTGTCCAGATTCCAAAGTTTTCACAAAACAAGAAATGGCTACGAGGGATTGAAAATCAAGAAAGGCTATGAAACCTTATTGCACAAGTTTCTGGAGTCAAAAGGTGTTTTACCAAGGCACTAGGCTCCCTTTGAGAAAAAATGATTTTTTTTTTTTAAAGTATATAATGGAATTGGCTGTGTATATGAAGGGTCATTAGTAGAAAACAAAGATGGCACAAAAGAAAGACACAAAAGAGAAAGAGAAGCTACAGGAAAAAGGTTTTTCAATATGGTCAAAATGACATCAAAATGCGTTGCTACTAAGATATAGAAGATATCGACATAGGCATCGCTTCACAGCTGACGAAGTTTGTAACTTTTCCTCGGGTTCACGTGAGGAAATTCCTAATACGTTTTTCAGTCCGTACCGGAGGAGTTCGTTCAAGTTCAAAATCCTCTAGTTACGTACACCTATTGACCATGAGCACATTTAATAGGTTTTTAGTGCTTAATCAGTTTTGTATGGACAAGATTAAATATTGATGGAATATTCTTAGTAGTCTCAATAAATCAATGGTTGTGATTTCAACCACTAACTTTCTCACTATTATAAAGACATTAGTTTACATGTTTATGTTTTTACTTTTACTTAATCATATTTAAAATTTACTATGGTGGCTAGTTGACTCCCAGTATGAGTGATTAGAGTTACATTTTCTAGGTTAACCTAAACCTTTGGCCTTCACCAACCACGTTCTAGACACCTATTTTTCTTTATAATATTTTATTTTATCATTTTAATGATGCAACGCACCTATTCGTGGATTATTCTTTCATACACAGACACCACCTGTTCTTTACGTGTCGCTCTATAACTCGAGGTGCAATTGAATCTGCCAAGATTAAGAGCGAATAAATGATACATTATCACAGAAGCACCCTCGCCCTCATCCTGCCGCTCCGATGAGATGAACCGGCAGAACTGTTGTCGCTCGATTAGGCTCTTAAAGTCGAGCACAGTGAGAAATACAGGTAGCCACAGGACGAATGTTGCCATGAACAGATTCTCATAAATGGATAAAAGGAAAAATGCTCTCCAAAGGTGAGGATAGGGTGGAACATTTCTAAATTTTAGAATTTATATTAAAATGAGTTTACAATCACATAGTTTGTGCTAAACTGTTAAATTTTATGATATAAAAGATTGAGATTTAATTTTGTGGACTGGTATGGAGTGCCATTTTGTTGCTAAGCACTATATGATTGCCAAGTTTAAATGATTAAACTTTGGATTGTGCTGGATGTAGACGCTCATTTTCTAGTTGTGCGTTTCATTTTCTGGTTGTGGGTTTCATTTTCTGGCTGTGCGTTTATGGGGAGGGTGGAAGACTATAACAAAGGCTTATTATAACCTATAGAGGGCATTTAGGGTTCTGGCTATTAACCTGCCGAAAGAAGCTTTGGCATCTCCCTTTTGGCGTTCATCAACCACGGTTTTGAGTGGTTGTGCTAGTATACATCAAAGGAGTTCAAGCAAACTGCTCTGAAATAGCAACAAGACCCCACCAGACAGGCCCCACCAGACTGTCTTTCATATTTTAGCCATAACTTCTTTGGGGGTATGTTTCGCACGTTCCTTATACCATTGGAAAGGTATTTCTCAGATATAAAACTTCATAGTTATATGATTTCAGAAACTTTTCACCAATTGTATGCATTTTTTAGGATTAATATATAACACCTTTTCAACAACTTAAGGATAACACAACACCTCACTTGCAAGCAAAAGAACCATGAACCGAACTTAGGGAAGTATATTCAAACTCTCATTTAGTTAATGCTTCAATTCTATGGTTTCAAATGATTATTTCTAACAGTTTATTTTGAGGTTAATATGAGGTCACTAATCTGTTGCATAATGTCGAGAGGAGGGCATACTCAAAATCCTCATGATGTGATCTACAACCAAGGATAATAGAGCGTTAACGACAATATCAATTTTCACACAGTGGGAAGCAATGAGGGGAATCAAATTTAAATGGCTAAAGAAGGAGTCTGAACCCTATGATGATCGAATCTTTGAATGTCCCAGCTCGTCATTACGATGGGAGAGACACACTATAGTCGAAATCCATGATGGCCCACCAACGCTAAAAGACAAATTCGAAACATAAATGTTGTCTTTGTTCCCTCATCATTACAAAGAGGACAAGGACAATTGATGGTAAATGAAAGGTCGTGAAGGAAGGCGGAAGCGAAGGAAGGCAGAAGTTGAAGAGTCATTTTGAACTTCGATAAATATTAGAATTGTATTCACAGAAAGGGATTTTTCTCTCTTCAAGCATTGTATACATTCACTGAACTAATTCTTGACAGACTACCGTGTTAACTGAAATTGAGGATCCTTCTTTGAAGCTTCGATGTACTATTTTTGAGGTTGTTAATATGGAGAATCCCTAAGGGCCATCTTTTGATAGGGAGAAAAACTTGCATGTGTTGTTTTCTATGAACTACTTCCAACAGAATATTTGTTGTCCACATGGGCTATTAGAACATATTTGCTTATAGACTTTTATGATGCAATGAATGTTATTCTTTCATTCTTGTTATTATTTATCATGTCTTATGTTCTAAGCATATGTCGATGTATGTGATATAGTGACTTAGACTATTTTGGTTATATATTCATATGCATATGTTATCTAACTCTATTTTTGCATTATAACTATCTAGGTGAGGTTTATTGGTAGAGTTAGTTTCATGTCTCTGCTCATTCTATTATGAAAATATGCTCTAGCTAGGCTACTAGAATAGGTTTAGAGTAGATTATATTTCTTTTATGCTTTTAGATAGTCTTCATCTACATCTTCACTTGATAAAAAGAGAACCGTTTTCAGAAACCCAAAAGGTCGGTCGATTCTAAAAGATGTTGAACAGACACCACAACCACATATTTTTTTGCATCTAATTGACAAAACATAAACCCACTCGCCTCAGCTTTAACATTTAATGGAAGTGTATAAATACAGGAGGAAGTGAAATGAAGTGTTTCGATAATGTACTGAAGAACATGAAATGAAGTGTTCCTATTAAATACCTGAAGAATGAAACAATCGATAGAATGAGCTCCTAGTCACCAGCAGAGTTAAAAGAAACAATGTCGGTAGTCACCGATAGATTTAGAATAAAAGAGGTCGGTCGGACCGACGAGGTAAAGGAGAAATGCGTCGGTGGTCTGTATGGATCACTTGTTGTTTGTGAAGGAAGTCTTGCACGTAAATGATTTATGGCCAACTCATAAATCAAGAGAAATACACATATGGTTTCTCATTCCTCCAACGAATTCAATCCTTTCTTAAATCTGAGACAACAAACCAATCTAGCAGGCAGAGAAATTTTAGAAGTAATGAATTCTAGGAAGATATGGTTCATTAACATCCTTGGATTTGGTTAGGCAGCACTGTCACCATTGGTTTTACAACGGCCAGAAGGGTAAAGCATGAAATTCCTGGAAATGTGGCTTGTCTAGATATTTCTCCAGTCCCTGAAGGTTTTATCTTCTCCTCAAGAATCTCTTCTCTTACTTGAAGTTCAAGTTTTTGTTGGAGGGGAGGACGGGGTTGATCATTCACTGAGTGTGTTTTTGAAAGTTGATTTATAGAATAGGGTTCTTCTTAGAACAGAGGTAGATATGGTAACTGGTCTACTTTCAGACACCCAAACCATATTCTTGGGTATAAGAGAACCAAAAAATTTATCAATAGTAAAAGGATGCCGGGAAACTCTTTGTTTATCAAGTAGGCCTTAGCCGCAATATATTCATCAAGGGCACTTTCTTTCCAGTCCACTTTCTTACGAGACTTTAGAATATGCAACATCATTTTCTTCTAATCAGTGTGCTCAAAGTGTAGTTGTAGTTTTTGGAGATGTTCTTAGAGTTTCTAAAATTGAAAGGTTGAGAGAAACATTCAATCGGAATGTTATGACTCTTACTGTGAGAAAGCTCATTTCACATCCCAAGCATAAATCCTTGATTATAATCAGAGTGTATTTAGTGCAGAAGGTTATCATATGCATGTGAGAAACATATTTCCATTTGTTTCCACTCATGAGCCAATATTCATCTACTTTAGGCATATATATAAGTCATCATATTTATGTTCTCAGAAGATGGCTCGCAAAATATCTAACACTTCATCAAAAGGGCCCTGTACTTGGACAACCAGTGTATCGTTGAACATATGTCTAGATTCTGAAGTTTTCATAGAACAAAATAATGGCTACGATGGATTGAAAATCAAGAAAGGTTGTGAAGCCTTATTTCACAAGCTTCTAGAGTCAAAAGGAGTTTTACCAAGGCACTAGGCTCCCTTTGAGGAATTTTGAGGATTTTTTTTTTTTTTGGTTTGCATATAATGGCATTGGAGAACACAACACCTCATTTTTGTCAACATTCTGGGGAGAGCACAACACCTCAATTGCAAGCAGAAGAACCATGAACCAGACTTAGGGAAGCATATACGAACTCTCATTTAGTTAATGTTTCAATTATATGGTTTTAAATGATTAATTCTAACAGTTTATTTTGAGGTTAATATGAGGTCACAAATTGTTGCATGTTTATATGGTTCCAGACACCAATGTCGAGAGGAGGTCATACTCAAGCGTTAACGACAATATCAATTTTTACAACAGTAGGAAGCAATGAGGGGAATCAAATTAAAATGGCTAAAGATGGAATCTGAACCCTGTGATGATCGAATATCCCCCTATGACGAACGAATTTCCCAATGTCCCAGACCGTCATTACAATGAGAGAGGGACACTATAGTCGAAATCCATGATGGCCCACCAACGCTAAAAGACAAATTTGAAACATAAATGTTGTATTTGTTCCCTCATCATTACAAATAGGATAAGGACAAATTATGGTAAATGAAAGGTCACGAAGGAAGGCGTAAGGTCAAGAGTCATGTTGAATTTCGATAAATATTAGAATTGTATTCAAAGAAAGGGATTTTTCTCTCTTCAAGAATTGTATACATTCACTTAACTAATTCGTGAAAAACTATTGTGTTAATTGAAATTGAGGAGCCTTCTTTGAAGCTCCGATGTACTATTGTTGAAGTTGTTAATATGGAGAAGCCCTAAGGGCCAACTTTTGATAGAGAGAAAAACTTGCATGTGTTGTTTTGCTATGAACTACTTCGAGCAGAATATTTGTTGTCCACATGGGTTGCTAGAACATATTTTCTTATAGACTTTTGTTTATGCAATTAATGGTATTCTTTCATTCTTGTTATTCTTTATCATGTCTTATGTCTTGAGCATATGATCTATCCATGTATGTGATATAGTGACTTGGACTATTTTGGATATATATTCATGTGCATATGTTATCTAACTCTATTTCTTCATTATAACTGTCTAGGTGAGGTTTATTGGTAGAGTTAGTTTCGTGTCATTGCTCATTCTTTCTGAAAATATGCTCCTATCTAGGCTAGGATAGGTTTAGAGTAGATTGTATTTCTTTTATTTTTTTATATAATCTTTATCTACATCTTCACTTTATAAAACGAGAACCATTTTCGAGAAACTCTGTCACAAGATAATGAAACCCCATCAAGGTTCAGATTTAGCTCCAAAAGGTCGGTCGACTATAAAAGATGTTGAAAAGACACCACAATCACATTTTTTTTCATCCGTTTGACAAAATATAAGCCCACTTTCCTTAGCTTTGACATTGAATGGAAGTGTATACACACCGAAGGAAGTGAAATGAAGTGTTCCGATAATGCACTAAAGAACATCAAATGAAGTGTTCCAATAAAACATTAGCGGGCATGAGAAGAAGTCCTCTGGTTGAATACCTAAAGAATGGAACAATCGATAGAATGAGCTCCTGGTCATCAACATATTTAAAAGAAACAATGTCGATAGTCATCGATAGAGTTATAATAAAAGAGGTCGGTGGGACCGGCGAGGTAAAGGAGAAATGCGTTGGTAGCCTCTATTGATCACTTGTTGTTTGTGAAGGAAGTCTTGCACGTAAATTATTTATGGCCAACTCATAAATCAAGAGAAATACACAAAGGGTTTCTCATTCCTCCAACGACTTCAATCCTTTCTTAAATCTGAGACAACAAACCAATCTAGAAAGCAGCGAAATTTTAGAAGTAATGAATTCTAGGAAGATATGGTTCATAAACATCCTTGGATTTGTTTGGGAAACACTGTCACCATTGGTTTTACAATAGCCATAAGGGTAAAGCATGAAATGCCTGGAAATGTGGCTTGTCTAGATCTTTCTCTAGTCCCTGAAGGTTGTATCTTCTCCTCAGAATATCTTCTCTTACTTGAAGTTCAGATTTTTTTTGGAGAGGAGGACGGGGTTGATCATTCACTAAGTGTGTTTTTGAAAGTTGATTTATAGAATAGGGTTCTTCTTAGAACAGAGGTAGATATAGTAACTGGTCTACTTTCAGACACCCAAACCATATTCTTGGGTATAAGAGCACCAAAACTTTTATCTATAGTAAGAGGATGTCGGGAAACTCTTTGTTTATCAAGTAGGCCTTAGCCGTAATATATTCATCAAGGGCACTTTCTTTTTAACTCCACTTTCTTATGAGACTCTAGAATATGCAACAACATTTTCTTCTAATCAGTGTGCTCAAAGTGTAGTTGTAGTTGTTGGAGATGCGCTTAGGGTTCCTAAAATTGAAAGGTTGAGAGAAACATTCAATCGAAATGTTATGACTCTTACTGCTCAAAGTGTAGTTTTAGTTGTTGGAGATGCGCTTAGGGTTTCTAAAATTGAAAGGTTGAGAGAAACATTCAATCAAAATGTTATGACTAGTACTATGAGAAAGCTCATTTCACATCCCAAGCATAAATCATTGATTATGATCAGGGTGTATTTATTGCAGAAGCTTATGATATGCATGTGAGAAACATATTTCCATTTGCTTCCGCTCATGGAAGCCAATATTCATCTACTTTCGGCTTATAAAATATGTCATCTTTATGTTCTCGGAAGATGACTCGCAAAATATTTAACACTTCATCCAAAGGGCCCTATACTTGGACAACCAGTGTATCCTTGAACATCTGTCTAGATTCCAAAGTTTTCACAAACAATATAATGGCTACGAGGGATTGCAAATCAAGAAAGGTTGTGAAACCTTATTACACAAGTTTATGGAGTCAAAATGAGTCTTACCAAGGCACTAGGCTCCCTTTGAGCATAAACAATGTTTTTCATATAATGGCATTGGCTATCTCTATATGAAGGGTCATGGAGTAGAAAACAAAGATAGCACAAAAGATAGACAAAAAAGAGAAAGAGAATCTACAAGAAAAAGGTTTTTCAATATGGTCAGAATGATATCAAAATGTTTTACTACTAAGATAGAGAAGATCTCAAGATAGGCGTCGGTTCACACATGATGAAGTTTGTAACTTTTCCTCTGGTTCACTTGGGGAAATTCCCAAGACGTTCTTTGGTTCATACCGGAGGATTTCATGCGATACACTCCAATGTAAACTGGGGGAGTTCATTCAAAATACTCTGGTATTCATCAAAGGAGTTTGTGCAAACTGCTCTGAAATAGCAACAAGACCCCACCAGACTGCCTTCCATATTTTAGCCATAACTTCTGATTCGAGGGTCTGTTTCGCACGTTCCTTATACCATTGGAAAGGTATTTCTGATATATAAACTTCATAGTTATATGATTTCAAAAAAAATTCACCAATTGTATGCATTTTTCAGGATCAAGATCTGACACCTTCTCAACAGCCCCGGGAGAACACAACAGCTCAACTGCAAGCAAAAGAATCATGAACCAAACTTAGGGAAGCATATACGAACTCTCATTTAGTTAATGTTTTAATTCTATGGTTTCAAATGATTAATTATAACAGTTTGTTTTGAGGCTAATATGAGTTCACTAATATGTTGCATGTTTATATGGTTCCAGGAACCAATGTCAAGAGGAGGTCATACTCAACATCCTTGTAATGTGATCTATAGCCAAGGAAAATAGAGCGTTAACGACAATATAATTTGACACAATAGTGGGAAGCAATGAGGGGAATCAAATTCAAATGGATAAAGAGGGATTTTTAACCCTATGATGATTGAATCTCCCAACGTCTAAGCTCGTCATTATGATGGGAGAGGCACACTATATTCAAAATCCATGATGGCCCACCAACTCTAAAATAAAATTTCGAAACATAAATGTTTTCTTTGTTCCCTCATCATTACAAAGAGGATAAGGACAAATGATAGTAAATGAAAAGTCATGGAGGAAGGCGGAAGGTCAAGAGTCATGTTGAACTTCGATAAATACTAGAATTGTATTTAAAGAAAGGGATTTTTCACTCTTCAAGCATTGTTGGTGACGTCGACGCCCTCCCTACACAACCCGCAGGTCGTGTAGTGTCCCCAAGGCCGAGCCCCGTTGCAGATCATGCATATGCAAAGAATTGTAAATATGTTCTATAGGCTGGTGAGCCAAGTTTGTATAAGTTGTAGGCTTATGAGTTTTATTAGGCCAGGGAGCCTAAGTATTGAAGGCCAGGAGCCTGTTAATGTACTTGTATGTATGCAGGTCAATTAATAAAATATAAATATTGCCAGTGCAGACCGTCCACAATGAAAGAGTGATGGGGCACTGAGCGTCCACAGATTGGGCAAGGGAACTAGGGGCTGGAAGGTGGGAAAAGGGATGAGTAAGGAGCCTAAGGACTAAGCCTAGGGGGCTTAGGCCTGGAATAATATTTTAATATTATTTCCACAAAGAGCCATGTGCATATTATTTACCCTAAGTCCTTTTAGAAGGATACGTGATTTTCCCAAGTGGTGGGAGGAA
>ML780306.1:1832243-1866512 GCA_009831015.1 Picea engelmannii
GAGTGCGCAGAGGGAGAAGAGAACTCCTGAGAGAAATCCCTGTAGCTGCCATAGAGCCCGGAGAATTCCGGTCCGGTCTGTTCCTGTAACCCAAGGTAAGGGAGACTGGCAGCCGAAGGACTGTCTAGGTGACAGAGAAGGTGAACTCTCCTGGGGTGGAACAGGCATGTGGGGAATGAGGGTCTGTGTGCAGTGAGCGTGGGAGATTCCTGGGAGAGCTTCTTCCTGTTGAAGGTGTATGTAATTGTCTTCCCTGTAACCTCAGCCTGAGTTAGACTCCTTGCCTTGGGGTGGAGCTCGGTCCCAGCTCGGGGGTGACCTACTGTTGAGCTGATGAACAGTGTGGACTAAGGCTGGGAGGTTCGTGGAAGGCCTGCACTTGGTTGGTGATTTCTACAGCTATTAAAAGATAAGTATATCTGAATTATGCTTTAATCATGTTGAGCATGACTGCTCTGTTTATGTATCATGTTTTCCGCTGTGTAAACGAATTTGTTGTTGAATGTTATGGTTTGCTTAATTGCAGGAGTGAATTATATATTTGACTCTGAGTTTTATGTGTTTAATTCTGGTTAAATGCATTTGTTTTTACATCCATGTAATGAATGATGTGCATGAGAGGTTGGGTGAACCTGGGTAGTGTAAAAGGGTACACTACAAATTGGTATCAAAGCAAATAGGTACACTACAAATTGGTATCAGAGCAAATAGGTACACTACAGGTCGGAAGGTCCACGTCAACACACAGGATCTTCTCTTTTCCACTGGCCTGAAGAACTCCAAACGGTCCTTCTATTTCCCTATCGGGAAATCTGCACCCACAACAATCTTCGTGGGATCCCCCTTTTTACAATCGGGAGATCGAACTTCGTGACTTCACGAGGTCAGTGGTCAAGCATTGGACTCTCGAATCCCCGAATCCCGATACAGTCAACGCTGACCCTTCCATTTTCCCCTTTTCGGGACTTTTCCTATTGCGATTTCTGCGATTGCGATGTCGAGTAACTTGGTTTACCGACTCCCGAATCCCGATATGCCAAAAATCCGACACACGCGCGAGTTTGACTATTCAACGGTCCTTCACTCCATCGCCATTTTGGAGTTCGCAATATTGTGAATCCTAATGCATATGTTTCGGGACTTCTCACTACGAAACCCCAAAATGGTGTGCCACCTGTCCACTCGCTGACTCCACTGTGGCCCCACACAAATCTTCTTGGCTGTTGGGATATCGCGTTTCGCAATTTCGCGATTCCTGTTGCTATGTTTATGGGACTTCAACCCATGAAACCCCGATACATGATATACGTATAGATCCAACGACCCTTGTGGATCAGATCAACGGTCCTGCCCCTCCTGAGCTTTAACCTTTAGAGAATACGTTGTCGTATCTCCCCTACACCTCTGTGAGATCTAACGGATCACAGAATTTCGCAAATTCTCCTCGGAGAATACCGACCGTTCGTTCTTCCTTGATGATTCCTGTGAATGACCAAGTGTTCCTTCACAGAACTCGTCCACCTGCACGCAAACTTATGATGCTTTCTGGAATCCTTCCAGACACAACTTCTTTGCACGACCCTTCAACAGTTTCGAAGGCCTTATCCTTCCTGAGTTTTGTTATAACTTTGAACCTTTCAGAAGATCCCTGCATGCACTCCTTGCGACAGATTTTCAAACACTTCAAGTGCTTGAATCCTTTTCGACTCTGCGCACACCTACTACAGTAGTCTTAACTTCTTCACTCAGGTTTACAACCCTGAGACTTCACTCGGCCTACGCACTCCTTGCACGACTCCTATGCCTGTCTGCACTTCTGAATGAACGAGAACAAAAGCTACTCTATATGAACCCTCTGTCAACGCACTCCTTGCGGACACTTCAACTGCACTCCTTGCATGAACTCTTGCTCATATAGAGAAACAATTGAAACTCATTCCTTCTTCCTTTTAGACTTCAAATTTAAACATGAAATCATATACACGGCACATAAAGAAAATGTATAACTGGAAGCAAACATTCATGAGCATATCATTCAAAGATGCATATACAGAGAATAACACAAAAGCATGAATTTGAATCAATCTCTTTCTATTAATCCAAATATCTGTACATGGGTTTTCTTACACAGCTCTCTGCTTCTCCTATGCTCTTCTTCCTCTGATTATGTTACAACACACAATGAGGGTGTTTATATCTCGATTTCCCTCTTGCGCCCTAAAACTATCTAATCTAGAATTAAATTCTACCTACTTGCATTAACTACTTTAAATGCCTTCTACCTACTAAGGACGAGAGCAAAATCGCTCAAGGTCCATTTACATTATACAAGTGCGCTCCTTCTTAATGACTTCATTTAATATCACGCAACAACTTCAAGGAAATTTCAAAATTTATGCTGGCGCTTGTCCAGCTGTCTCTTGCTTCCGCGCTGGCTCGCTTGATGTTGGTGATGCTCCTGCATGAATTGTATACATTCACTGAACTAATTTGTGAAAGACTATTGTGTTAACTGAAATTGAGGAGAATTCTTTGAAGCTTCGATGTACTATTGTTGAAGTTGTTAATATGGAGAATCCTTAAGGGCCAACTTTTGATATAGAGAACAACTTGCATGTATTGTTTTACTATGAACTACTTCCAGCAGAATATTTGTTGTCCACATGGGATATTAGAACATATTTTCTTATAGACTTTTCTGATGCAATTAATGTTATTATTTCATTCTTGTTATTTATATTTATCATGTCTTACGTCCTTAGCATATGCTCTGTCGATTTATTTGATACAGTGACTTAGACTATTTTGGTTATACATTCATGTGCATATGTTATCTAACTCTATTTCTTCATTATAACTATCTTGGTGAGGTTTATTGTTAGAGTTTGTTTCATGGCGTTTCTCATTCTATTCTGAAAGTATGATATTATCTAGGTTATTATAGGTTTAGAGTAGATTATATTTATTTTATGATTTTAGATAGTCTTCATCTACAACTTCACTTGCATAACCATCCAACCATTCACCTTCATCGATGGACCGGGCCATAACCGGTAAAACCAAAACTAGGAATGGTTGTTGGGCATAATCTAGATGGGTTCCCTATTCCAAATGGTGAGAGGTCTAATTGGGACTTCTTATAGGGGGTAACCCCTGTTGTTGACAAAGGGTCATTTTTCCCACGTCAATAGAATTGGTGCTAGAAGGAGGGCCAGATGACAAGCCTTCCCATGTGGAGTCATTTAACTTAAATCTTAACCATTTCATGGCTTCTCTTTGTATCTATGTAAGGGATGACCCTTTGAGTATCCTGAGACCCATCGGGCACATCTCAACCAAGACATTTATTCTCTTGTCAAACCCCAAATTCGATGGTGAAGGGAACGCCTCTACATTCACGCATCTTAATTGATTTAACATCACTCGACATAATCTTAATATTGGTTGGGACAATGAAATATGTCGATTTTTTATCCTCACATTTGAAGGGTGAATTAAATCATGTTTTAGGACATTGTGAGCGAAATCAATTCATAGTTGGAAACAATTCATGGAAATATTCAATGTTACTAATGAAGGTTATGTTTATGATGAACTCTTTAATGAAATCACATAGATTTGTAGGCTTGGAAACACGTTTGTGGATGCTTTCTTATGAATATTCATGCATATTTATTGTTTATTTCCTAAAATTGACAAACCCTCAGACCAAGAAATATTTGATTGGTTTCCATTTATTGTCTCTACTCCTGAAGGGTGCAATCCAGATTGTCAAATAAACACTCATTCAAAAGATTTAGATATAACCATGAAGGATACAGGGTACATTATCTGTGACCAACACTCTGATGTAGCTATGGGGGGATCCTTATCATAAATATTAAACCCATTAGCCTCATATTGTGAACCATCTACTGTCTCCCCTTTAGAAAGTCATGAACATGCTTTGGTATGTGAAAAATATCCTATTGAAGAAATACCACCATTTTCAGAATCTGAGGACCTTCATTTAGTTTGAAAAAATCCATTTGATGATAATTACTCACATGAGAATTCACATGTTTATCATACAATTCAGCCTTCACATTAAACTTTCAACGATAAAACACTGAATGATAAACCAGAACAAGAAAAGTGTCAAGCTTTGATCGATCAAATGATCTCTCTTAATGGCAGTCCATCCATGATGTATAATTTTATCAATCCTTCACAATCTGAATTTATGGAACATGTTGAATCACAATATGATCACGATGACTCTATTTTTTATGACTATTTTTTTGTTCCAGAATTGAATGTGAGTATCAACCTATCATGCATTGATCATGTGCAATATGAAATTTCTGATCTAAATGGATAGATGTTAACTACATAAAATATAAATTATGTGGAGCACAATGAGTTTGTGGATCCTCCTGATGAAATCACAACAAATGAACAACCTATCACCGTACAAGGCACGAGAAATATTGAGCTCATACAATAACATTTATCATCTCAATCTGTCATAGAATTACATATTAATCCTCAGGGGGAAATTCATCAATCATCCTTGGATTCTATCTCAATACTCCAACAGTCCTCACATGATTTTGTTGATGTTATAGGAGAAGGGTTGGAGTCATATTTCACTCGATGTTTCCCTCAAAATATTATTTATCACCTCTCCTCTCAACATGTGGATGATGTAAAATGTGGACTCATGGAAACTTGCCTAGATAATGAGGTACTTTGGTTTCGACTAACAGTTATGTTAGAAGCTCATATTTTTTCTTCGACTCCTGGAATGAATGATTCCACCCACTCCAAGACTCTCTCATGAGGTATATTGCATGTAAATTTCATTCATAAGTTTCATTAGGTATATCACTCACTTTATATTTCCTTCCAATAGTCATATAGCGATCATTGTAAATTCTATGATAGAATTGAATCTTGATTGGAGGAATCCTACATGTTTGCATGTATCATGAATCATAACAATGCCAAATTCAACTTGTTAGGTGGAGAATTTCTTGAGTCAATCCTTCCTACCTTTTATCCTTTAATTCTCCATTCTTTGTGATTGACCTTTAAAGAACATGTGGTTGTTGGTTTAGAGTTACTTGGTTGGTTGCATTGGCATTATGATTTTACTTAGCCATATTTCAGCCACTGTAGGATAGGTAAGGAATAGGATTAGTGTAGTTCTTTTACTTTCTTTTCTTCTACCATATTTTAGGTGTTTGCTTCCTTTTTTCCACTTGTGTAACATAGGTTTTGGTTTGTCTTGGTTTCTTCAATAAAGGCCACCAACTGCTATTAGTTTAGTTTGCATCTCAGGATGACTTTCTTTAGTTTAAGTTCCTTTTTTATACAAAATCTTTCTCCTTTCCATTTAATGCATTTCATTTTTGTCATTTGACTAAAATCTTGGCCTAAATTTGATTATCATGAGTAAACCCTATGCCAAACTCGTTATGAAGTTCTACTGAAAGATTCGTGTTTCACTTCAATGAAACCCACTCTAACATTCACAGTTGAATAGTTTATTACCCTAAGTTGTTGAAAGAACATATTTTGAAAAAAACTTTACATCTTAGGGAAATGTTGTTAAGGTCCTTGAAAAAAAATCTTACCAGTTGTCCATGTGTCACGGGTTCATTTTCTTGGTTCTCGAAACAAATACCATTTCAAGGTGTCTTTTGAATTTTGAAGGTGTCACAACCATTCAACATGATATATATAGTATTTTTGTCTTTTCTTAATCTAGGAAAAGCACCATGACTCAATAATATTAGCAACATGAACTGGTAATACTGATGGTTTTATCTTAGACATCCACATAGGCATGGTCCCCTATGTTTTCCAAAAAAATTATCTTTGATTTAGTGTCCCATACCAGCTTGGATAAAAACTTTAGGATTGGTTTTTAAATCTCTACAAAGATGTTTTTATGGGAGGAATTTATCTTATTTGACATTTCTTTCAGTCAAATTTTATAAAGGGTCAAATAACAATGTTTGAAACTGACTAATAAAGTCATTTAGATCATAGGCCACTAGTTTTGGTTGGTGATATGTGTTTTTCATCTATGTACAGATCCCTCTTGTGAAAGTTTGTACTCTCTTGAAGAAGAGGATGTGAGATGAAGAAGACAAATGGCTTCAACAAATTCGACACGACATAGGACATGACACCTAGAAACTTTATTCGCAGATATGTTTTCAGATTCTATTCTCAATCTTTCCTAGATGTTTCTTTCAAGCACTTTTTTTTTCTAAAACTTTTAAGTTGAAATCAATATTATACCTTGAACACATTTTCCATGCAGGTAAAAGCGTGTAGTTGGTATCACATGCATGATTTGAACTAGTGAAAATATGCGCATGTGGGAAACGAGGCAAGTTTCTGAGTTGGGAGACGTAGAGATTCATAGCGAGAACTTCCTTCAAATCCTCACTCCTCGAAGCCCAAGGCTACAGAGATGAGATGATTGATTTCAAAACATCATGATAGGAGATTCAACTCTCAACCAACACTAGCACATGTATTAACTTTCACACGGAATAGTACATGTCATCCTTAGTACCCTACTTTCGATAAATAAATGTACTCCATTATGTAAGCCTACCGGCAATGGATCCATTACATTCTCGAGAAGGAGACATTCATCCACACTAATCATAAGCCACTGTAGTTCATGGAGATGCAAGGAAAATTGCAAAATGACCGCATATTTGCAGCAATTCCACCCTCAACATCAAATATAAAAAAAGAAGTACCAATTGAGTCGTTGATTTCCTCAGCTGACCTCCAGTTGAGACACTCACCACACTGCTAGACTCTTGTGGCCATGAGACCTTCAGGTGGCCCCACCTCTATGATACGGAGCCCGACTTCGCCAACACCTAGCAGATATTGGGTGCCAACACAACTGTAATAATTTTCATATTTAGGACGGGTTTTTGTGCTATATGGGACATCTATGTGTTCCATCAAGCGAGCAAGCGAAGCTGATTTGGGAATCCCACTATAGTCGGGTGGCAAGACACTTTGGCATCGAAATTATAGTGGCATTGTTGCAATGACATTTCTACTGGCCAAAAATTTGACAGGATGTCAGCAAGTATATCAAGTCCTGTACTGCATGTGTTATTTCCAAACTGGCCATCAAGAAACAAGGCTTGTACACTACTCTTCCTACTCCTAACAAGCCTTGGGAATCCATCTCAATGGACTACATGTCGGGCCTCCCTTCCACCAAGTGGGGAATTATTGTGTTTTTTTGGTTGTTGATCACTTTTCCAAGATGGTGATTTTGGTTGCCTGCAAGAATAGCATCACGGCAGAGGACACTGCCAAGATTTTATTTGAATGATTTTGATTACACTTTGGGATCCCACCAACCATTATCGCATATCGGGACAGTCAATCCCTATGCACATTATGTTCGATCATCTGGTCACTGTTGGACACCAAGCTCACCAAGTCCACTTCCTTCCACCCCCAGACGGATGGTAAAATCAAGGTCGTAACCCAGATGATCATGCAGGTCTTGCGCATGTACAATTCCAAACACCCTCACACCTGGGAAGAGAGTCTTCCCTATGTTTAGCACAAGTACAATAGATCCATACAGAGCTCAACCAACCACAACCCCTTTTAGGTGGGGTTGGGAGTTCAACCATTGGGTCTGATGGATGTTGCACTACCCCTTGCGGCCATGCAAGCAAACTCGTCGCATACTCCAACTGCAGCTGACAAATCCACCTAGTTCATTGAGAAGATCTAGACATCCTCCAATAGGTTCAAGATATTTTACAGAAGTCCATTTCCAAGTACAAGAAACACCATGATCAACATCGGGTGCCACACCAATTTTAGGCGGGAGACAAAGTTTGGTTGCACTTGCAAAAACAACGCCTTACAGGGCCTCATAGGAAGATTTTTCCACTTCGTTATGGGCCTTAAACAATTACCAATGTTTTGGTTGACAATTCTTTTAAGCTCAACCTGCCCCCCTTCCATTGCTTGCACCCATTTTTCAATGTGGACCTCCTCCGGCCTTATTTTCCACCATTATTGGACACTTCGGAGATAGCAGAACAGTTGACACCAACAGAGATCAACTCTAAATATATGGAACAATAATCCACTAATATGATCGTGGACACATAGTTCAAGGAAACTCGCCATCATATGATCCATCTTTATCGGGTTGTCAAAGCAAGGCAACTCCTGCACCAAGACAAGTGGCTCACCCGGAGCCAAATTCAGTAGAAATTTCCTCATCTGACGGGGGCACACAATGTAAGGGAGACCATTGCTTCCTAAGGAGGGAGTATTTATCCAAGTGGATATCAGTGGCCACCCACCTTTTCCAAGTGTCTCAAAACAATTTTCTGGCAATTTTGGAAATTTACTATTTTTAGCAGTTTTTAACTTATGTTTTTCCAACTTATGTTTTTTCATGATCGGGCATATAAATTATATAATAAGTTTCTTATTGGTCCCACTAAATGAATCTCCTTTTCAATACCTTTCCAACAGGCTATCATGCACCCTAAACGAAGATTGTATAAAAAATTTACAACCCCGATAAGTTAATGTACTAACTTACCCCAACGAGCCCACATGACTTTTGGTGCTTCATCTCCTAGGGTTAGGTTTTTGGATTTCTATGGTTTGGTAATTAATACTTATTATAAAAAGGCCTTCAAATCCTCACTTTACCGATCTTCTTGCGAATGAGCATAGTTGTCACATCTCTTCTCAGAGATAAGCCACCACCATTCTAGCAAGCTTGTTTTCAGTTTGCATTTTACAGTTTTCAACATATTTCTTATTTAATAGAAGTCAAGTTTTACTGTATCTTTGTTATTGTTCATTGTGTCTCTGTGTTAACGTTATAAATTTTTGGTTTTATTTTGTTCCTCTCATAAATATAGATTAGTGGTATCATAGCGGTTTGATCCTTGTCATTTTTTAATGCATGTCCCCAACGCGGTGGGGGTATAGGGAGTTTGGTCTCAATCTTGTTTCCATTAAGGAAAACTTCTCTCGCACTCCCAATCAATATCCCATGGCAAGCAAAAATAAATAATATGGGACAGATTATCCTTTCAAAATGTTTCTCCAGGAATCCCTTGAGCGACAAAGGAACAAGATGATGGACATCATCGCACAAATCCTTCGACGGCTGCTGACAAGTGACAGATCCACCTCAAGTGGAAGCGCCACCCCCTTCAAGGTATAGATTAATTTTGATATTCCTATATTTTAAGATCAAATATATGTGTACGTCATAGATAAATGTTTAAACCTTATAGAAGGGTATTTTTTTGTCCACAACTTTTTCGATAGAGAAAATATTATATTTTCACTCCTCAAGGTCATCCCCCATGTCAAAGATTGGTGGGATAATTTCTGTGAGAAAAATGAAACAGAAGGATCCACATTATTTGTAGTTTCACCCACTTTGGATTCATTTAGGGATGTTATTAAGGAACAATACTTCCCTATTGGAAGTTATGATGACTTGTATACAAGATGGACCACAATGTGATAGGAAAGAGACCAAACAGTCCTAGAGTTCACCAATGTCTTCCATACCTTGTGCACCAATATGGGTATCAAATATTTTGAGTGAAATCTAGTGCTCAAGTACCATGACGGTATGCCAAGATACATCCATATAGAAATGGATTTTTTGTACATATCATCCTTGGGCACAGCCTATCGATATGCCATCAAAATCAGGAAGAATCTTAAACAAAAGATGTGGCAGTTTGGGTCTAGGAACCCCTCACAACAGAAGTAGAGAAAGGGAATCCCTAACCCACAAAACAAAGGACCCCTTGAATTTTTTTATGTTCTTTTGGGGTAACCTTATTTATGGAAACTTCATGTTGTATATGAGTCTATGCCTCACAGTGTTATTATTACTTTGAACATGAAATTGTACAGGATACCCAAGGTAGTCCAACCTAGTGTTATTTCCTTGATCTCTGTCAATCAATGCAAGAAGGTCATTTATCACCCCAAGAAGTTTGTCTTCTTTGTGATTCTCTCTCAGAGTGAGTGAAAGGTTGCATCCACATCTACATCCAATTGATTTGAACCTTGACGCACTGCTACAAAATGGGTCAGTCTATCATCGCTCTCTGATAGAAAATGAGGAGATCAAGCATCAGATCCAAGAAGGGGCACATCCGACCGATGTCATCACCTTGTGGAAGCCCAATCATGTTGGTGCAGAATAAATATGGGACCTGGTGACTCTGCATTGATTACCGAACCCTAAAAAAAATCACAGTCAGGAGCTAGTACCTGATTCCCCGAATTGACAATCTCCTTGATCAACTCAAGGGGGGCAAATAATTCAGTAATATTGATATGAGTTCTTGATACTACCAGGTCCCAATAGAATAGAAAAATGTATGGAAAAATTCCTTCAAATCAAAATAAGGTCTTTTTGAATGGTTGGTCATGCCCTTTGGTTTGACGAATGCCCCAACAAATTTCATGAGGCTGATGGATGATATCCTACGGCCTTTCACTAATTCTTTTGTGGTAGTGTATCTAGATAACATCCTCATCTACAACAAGACTTGGGAAGAACACTTGCAACGTATTCAGCAGGTTATGCACACCCTACGATAGCACAAGCTATATGCTAACTTGGAAAAATGATCATTTTTCATGGACAAGGTCTAGTACCTAGGATACATTGTTGATGTACATGGTGTTCATGTTGATCCATCCAAGATCCAATTCATTCGTGACTAGCCAGCCCCAACCACACTCATTGAGCTTTAGAGCTTCTTAAGTCTTTCCAATTTCTATCATAGGTTTGTGTTGGGATTCTCCCATATTGCATGGGCCCTCAGTCAAATGAATAGAGGTGGTGTTAATGAAAAATTCGTGTGGGGATTGTCCCAACAAAAAGCATTTGATGATATGAGGCAGCGTTTTCTTTGAGCACCAATGCACTCATTACCTGACCTGCAACAACCCTTTGAGATCGAGATAGATGCTTAAGACTATGTTGTGAGTGCATTCCTCACTTCACACAGCCACCCCATGGAATATCATAGTGATACACTATTATATGTCGTATGTAAGTACCCTACTTATGACAAAGAAATGTACTCCATTGTGAAATATTTCTAACAGTGGAGGAATTACATTCTCAGGAAGGAGACACTCATCCACACTAATCATAAGCCACTTTAGTTCATGCAAACACAAGGAAAATTGTAGAATGACCTCCATCAGAAGTTGTCCACATATTTGCAACAACTCCACCTCAACATCAAGTATAAAATAGGAAGTACCAACTGAGTCACTAATTGCCTCATCCAACCTCCATTCATGACACTCACCACAGTGCTAGAATCTTGCGGCCATGAGACCTCTAGGTGGCCCCACCTCTATGAGATGTATCCTGACTTTTCCAACACCTACTAGATGTTGGGTGCCAACAGAGCTTTCAATAATTTCCATATTCAGGATGGGTTGTCGTGCCATCTAGTCCATCGTTGTGTTCCATCAAGTGAGTGAGAAAAGATGATTTGGGAAGCCCACTACATTTAGGTGGCAGTAAAATTCAACATGTAAAAGATAGTGACAGTGATAAAGCGACATTTCTACTGGCCGAAACTTCGATAGGATGTCAGCAAGTATATCTGGTCCTATATTGCCTATGTTATTGCCAAACCATCCATCAATAAACAAGGTCTGTACAATCCTCTTCCTACTCTAGACAAGCCCTAGGAATCCATCTCAATGGACTACATGTTGGGCCTCCCCTCCACTAGGTGGGGAAATGACTATGTTTTTGTGGTTGTTTATCACTTTTCCAAGATGGCAATTGTGGTCGCCTGCAAGAAGAGAATTATGATGAAGGAAACTTCCCATCTTTTATTTTAACAAGTGTATGTACAGTTTGGGATCCCACAAACCATTATCTCATATTGGGACATCTGGTTCCTCAGCACATTCTGGTCGAGCCTCTGGTCACTGTTGGACACCAAGCTCACCAACTCCACTACCTTCTACACCCAGATGGATGGCCAAACCTAGGTCGTCAATCTGATGATCGTGCACATCCTGCACATGTACAATTCCAATCACCCTCTCACTTTGGATTAGAGTCTTCCCTATGCTCAACACAACTACAACAGAGCCATACATAGCTCAACCGGCCACAACCCCTTTCAGGTGGGGTTGGTATTTCAACCATTGGGTCCCATGGATTTTGCACTACCCCTTTCAACCACCCAAGAAGACTCGTTGCATGCTCCAACTGTAGCTCAAAAATCCACCTGATTCATTGAGCAAATCCAACACATCCTCCAACAAGTTTAAGATATTTTACAAAATTCCAATTCCAAGTACAAGCAGCGCCATGATCAACACCGGGTGCCACACCATTTTTGAGTGGGAGACAAAGTTTGGTTGTGCTTGTGGAAAGAACGCCTTACGGGACCTCATAGGAAGATTCTTATACTCCCTTATGGGACTTACACCATTACCAAGGTTGTGGGTGACAATTATTTTGAGCTCAACCTACCCCCCTTCCTTGGCTTGCACCCAGTGTTCAATGTGGACCTCCTTCGGCCTTATTTTCCACCATTATTTGACACCTCAAAGATAGAAGAACAATTGACACCAACAGATATCAACCATGACTACATGGAACAAGAATCCACTGATCATATCGTGGACACATAGGTCAAGGGAACTCACTAGTAGAGGATCCAACTTTATCGGGTTGTTAAAACAGGGCAACTCTTGCACCAAGGCAAGTGGCTCACCTGGGGCCAAATTCAACAGAAATTTCCTCATCTGATGGGGGAAATGAATGAAATGGATGTCGTTTAATCCTAATGAGGGAGTATTTATTGAGGTGTATATCAGTGGACACCCACCTTTTCCAACTAGCTCAAAACAATTTTCTGGCAATTTTGGCAATTTACTATTTTTAGCAGTTTTTAACTTCTTGGGCCAGATTGAGGGAATAAATGATGTATTTTAATAATAAAGAACCTAAATGATATCCAAAGGCTCTTATTGATCCCCCTTAAATTAATCTCATCTTCACTACCTTTCCGACGAGCTATCGTGCGCCCTAAACGGAGATCATATGCAAATGTTACAACCCTGGGAAGATAATGTACTAACTTAACCCAACAGGGCCCACAGGACTTTTGGCGCTTCATCTCCTAGGGTTAGGTTTTTGGATGTCTAGGGTTTTGGAATTCATCCTTATTGTAAAAATTCCTTCAGATCCTCATTGTACTGATATTATTGCGAATGAGCGTAATTGTCACATCTCTTCTCAGAGATAAGCTACCACCATTCTAGCAAGCTTGTTTTCAGTTTGCATTTTACAGTTTTCAGCATATTTATTATTTAATAGAAGTCAAGTTTTACTGTATATTTGTTATTTTTCACTGTTTTTATGTGTTAAAATTATAAATCTAAGGTTTCATTTCATTTCTCTCATAAATCTAGATCAGTGGTATAAGAGAGGTCTTCTCCTTGTTGTTCTTTAATGCATGTCCCCAACGCGATCAGGGTATAGAGAGTTGGGTCTCAAGCCTGTTTCTATTGAGGAATTTTTTTATCGCACACCTAAGAAACCACCCATGGTGGGAGAAAAGAAAGACGATGATACAAGAGATCCTTTCAAAATTTTGCTCGAGGAATCCCTTGAGCGATAGAGGAACGATAGGATGGACAGCTTCGCACAAATCCTTTGACATCTGCCAACAAGCAATGCATCCACCTCAAGCGGAAGCACCACCCCCTTCAAGGTATATATGAATTTTTATATTTCTATATTTTAAGGTGAAATAGATGTGAATGTCAAGGATAAATGGTTAAACCTTCTATAAGGGTATTTTTCTATCCACAACTTTTCCAATAGAGAAAATATTATATTTGTGCTCCTCAAGGTTGTCCTCCATGTCAAATCTTGGTGGGAGACTTTCTGTGAGAAAAATGAAACAGAAGGATCCAAATTATTTTCAATTGTATCCACTTGGGATTCCTTCATGGATGCTCTTAAGGAACAATACTACCCTGTTGGAAATTATGACGACTTGTATACAAGATGGACCACATTGCGGCAGGAAAGAGACCAAAAAGTCTCAAATCTCACCAATGTCTTTCATACCTTGCGCAAACATTTGGGTATCAAATATTCTGAGCAACATATGGTGCTCAAGTACGGTGGCAGTATGAATAGATACATCCATACAGAAATGGATTTTTTGGACATCTCGTCCTTGTGCCTAGCCTATTGATATGTCATCAAAATCGATCAGAAGCTTAAACAAAAGTCGCGACAGTTTGGGTCTGGGAACCCCTCACAACAGAAGCGGGGAAAGGGTGGACCTAAACCATAGAATAAAGGATAGAGAAAATATGGGAAACCTCATTAAAACCATTCCAAACCGTAATCAAAGAAGGATAATGGGAAGATGAAGAAAGATACTAGGAAGTGGTGTGACTTCCATAAGAGCCCCTGGAATAACATTGTTGATTTCCGCTCAAAGAAGTCATTAGTGGCTGAAGTAAAATCCTCTGAATCTGATGTGGGTTCTAAGTTTGAATCAGAACCAGAGAAGAGGAGATGGATCATTGACATGGAACCCATTGCCACCATTTCTACCACCAAGATTCATCCCAGGGAACATGATGAGCCTGAGGAAGGTGAGTGCCTCTTTCATTCACAGATGTGGGTGAAAGGCATTCCACTACACTTCATCATTGATAGTGGTAGCTAGAAGAACCTCATCTCAGTAGAGGTCATCAAGAGGCTAGCCCTACCGACAATCTCGCACCCACATCCCTACACCATTGGATGGCTTCGTCAAGGAATCGATCTTCACGAAAGCCATCGGTGTCGTTTGTCGTATGACATCAATCCATTCAAAGATGAGGTATTGTGTGATGTTTCTCCCCTTGAAGTTTGTGATGTTATTTTGGACCAAGCTTATTTATGGAAACTCTATGTTTTGTATGAGTCTAGGCTTCACATTGTTATTATTACTTTGAATAGGAAATTGTACAGGATACCTGAGGTAGTCCCCCCAAGTGTTATTTCCTTGATATCTGCCAAGCAATGAAGGAAGGTCATTTCTCAGAATGGGAAGTTTTTCCTCTTCATGATTCACTCTCAGAGTGAGTGAAAGGTTTCAGCCACATCCATGGCCTTCATGGAAGACCTCTCCATGCAACAGAATCAAGTGGATAAGGTCATGGAAGAATATAAAGAGATATTCTCATCACCTACTAGAGAACCTCTTCACTGTCAGGTCAAGCATCCCATTGATTTGACCCTTGACAAACCACTATCAAATGGGCCAATCTATCATCGTTATATTCTAGAAAATTACGAGATCAAGTATTATATCCAAGAACTTCTCCACAAGGGGCACATCCGACCCAACTTCGCACCTTGTAGAATCCCAATCATGTTGGTGCATAAGAAATATGGGACATGGTGACTCTACATTGATTATCGAGCCCTAAACAAAATCACAGTCAGGAACCAATACTCGATTCCTTGAATCAACGATCTCCTTGATCAACTCAAGGGGGGAAAATACTTTAGTAAGATTAATCTGAAGTCTAGCTACCATCATGTCCCAATAGAACAGATAGATGTATGGAAAATTTCCTTCAAGTTAAAAGAAGGTCTTTTTGAATGGTTGGTCATTCCCTTTGGTTTGAAAAATGCCCCACCAACTTTCATGAGGTTGATGGACGATATCTTGCGACCTTTCACTAATTATTTTGTGGCGGTGTATCTAGATGGAATCCTCATCTACAACAAGACTTGGGCAGAACACTTGTATCATATTCAGCAGGTTTTTCACACCTTGTGGAAGCACAAGCTATATGTCAACTTGGAAAAATAATCCTTCGGCATGGATAGGGTCCAATACCTAAGACACATTGTTGATGTGCATGGTGTGCATGTTTATCCAACCAAGATCCAAGTCATATGTCATTGGCCATCCCCAATGATGCTCATTGAGATTTGGATATTCTTAGGCCTTGCCAATTTCTATCACAGGTTCGTGTTGGGATTATCCCATATTGCATGGGCTCTATCCTAGAGGTGGTGGTAAGTAAAACTTTTTTTTGGGCCTATCCCAACATAAATCATTTGATGATATGAAGCAGAAATTGTGTTTAGCACTAGTTCTCTCATTACTTGACCTGTAGCATCCCTTTGAGATCAAGACAAATGCTTCAGACTATGTTGTGGGTGAAATCCTCACTTAGCATGGCCACCTTGTGGCCTATCATATTGAGACACTATCATATGTATTCCATAGTTACCCTACTTACACAAAGAAATATAATCCATTGTGCAATCTTGCCACTAGTGGAGGAATTACATTCTCGGGAAGGAGGAATTCATCCACACTGATCATAAGACACTATAGTTCATGCAGACACAAGGAAAATTGCATAATGACCACCATCATAAGTGGTCCACATATTTGCATCAGTTCCACCTCAACATCAAGTATAAAATAGGAAGTACCAACCAATTTGTTGATTTCCTCAGTTGACCTCCAATCGCAACACTCACTACAGTGCTAGACCCTTGCTGCCATGAGACCTCCAGGTGGCCCCACGTCTATGAGACGTATCCCGACTTCACCGACACCTACCATATGTTGGGATCCAACATAGCGATCAATAATTTCCATATTCAAGATAGTTTGTCGTGTCATCTGGGCCATCTTTTCATTCCATCAAGCGAGCAAGAGAAGTTGATTTGGGAATCTCACTACAATAAAGTCGTGGGACACTTCTGCATGGAAAATACAGTGGTAGTGCTATAGGGACATTTCTTTTGGCCAAAAGTTCGTCTGGATGTCAGAAAGTATATATGGTCCTACACTTCCTGTGCTATTTCCAAACCGGACATCAAGAAACAAGGCATGTACACTCCTCTTCCTACTCCTGATAGGCCCTGGGAATCCATATCAATGGACTACATGTCGGACCTCCCTTCCACCTGGCAAGGAAATGACTGTGTTTTGTAGTTTTTGATCTCTTTTACAAGATACAATTTTGGCCGCCTGCAAGAGGAGCATTATGGTGGAGGACACTGTCAATATTTTCTTTGAACGAGTGTGGGTACACTTTGGGATCCCACAAACCATTATTTGAGACCGTTACAGTCGGTTCCTCAACACATTATGGTCGATCCTTTGGGCATTTCTAGACACCAAACTCACCAAATCCATTGCCTTGTAGCCCCATACATATGGCCAAACCGAGGTTGTCAATCAGATGATCATGCACATCCTGCACATGTACAATTCCAAGCAACCTCGCATCTAGGATTAGATTATTCCCAATGTTCAGCACAACTACAAAAAATCCATACATAGCTCAACCGACCACAACCCCTTTCAGGTGGGGTTGGGATTTCAACCATTGGGTCCCATGGATGTCGCACTACCCCTTGTGGCCACCTAGGAAGACTCATCGCATGCTCCAACTACAGTTGAAAAATCCACCTGGTTCATTGAGCAAATCCAGCACATCCTCCAACAAGTTCAGGATATTTTACAGAAGTCCAATGCCAAGTACAAGCAGCACCATGATCAACATCAAGTGCCACACCAGTTTCGAGTGGGAGACAAATTTTGGTTGCACTTGCATAAATAATTCCTTACAGGGCCTCATCATAAGCTTATTCCACTATGTTATGGACCTTAAACCATTACCAAGGTTGTGGGTGACAATTCTTTTGATCTCAACCTGCCCCCTTCCTTGGCTTGCACCCAATTTTCAATGTGGACCTCCTTTGGTCTTATTTTCCACCATTATTGGACACCTCATAGATAGAAGAATAGTTGACACAAACAGATATCAACCCTGATTGCATGGAATAGGCATCCATTGGTCATATCATGGACAAACAGGTCAAGGTCACTCACCAACAAAGGATCCAGCTTTATGGGGTTGTCAAAGTAGGGCAACTCCTTCACTAAAGCAAGTGTCTCACCGAAGCCAAATTCAGAAGAAATTTCCTCATCTGATGGTGGAAATCAAAGAAATGTAGACCATTTATTCCTAATGAGGTAATATTGATCCAAGTGGATATCGGTGGCCACCCACCTTTTCCAACTAGCTCAAAACAATTTTTTAGCAATTTTGGCAATTTATTATTTCTAGCAGTTATTAATTTCTAGGGCCAATTTGAGGGAATAAACGATGTTTTGTCATGATCGGGAACCTCAATGTTATCTGAAGGCTCTAATTAATCCCCCTAAATGAATACCCTCTTCAATACCTTTCCAACGAGCTAGTATCGTGTGCCCTAAACGGAGATCGTATGCAAAATTTACGACCCTAGGAAGTTAATGTACTAACTTACCCCAATGAGGCCAACATGAATTTTGGCGCTTTATCTCTTGGGGTTAGGTTTTTTTATGTCTATGGTTTTGGAATTCATCCTTATTGTAAAAATTCCTTCATGACCTCATTGTACTGATCTTCTTGTGAATGAGCGTAGCTGTCACATCTCTTCTCAGAGATAAGCTGCCACCATTCTAGCAATCTTGTTTCCATTTGCATTTTACAGTTTTCATCATATTTCTTATTTAATAGAAGTCAAGTTTTATTGTATCTATGTTATTGTTCACTATGTCTCTGTGTTAACATTATAAATCTTCGATTTCATTTATTTTTCCTCATAAATCTGAATCAAGTGTCGTATGCACCTTACTAAGTCTCACATGCACTTTATTAAGTGTTGCAACTTTGACACCATGGAAGAACATTTGCCATAATCCCTAATCAATGTGGAGGAGAATAAATCATCATGAGAAGGTAAAAAAAACTACCTTTTACCTTTATATTTTGACCATTTTTGAAGCTCAATGTTCCCCTGCCCATCTATAGGGAGCATTGAAATCTTATCAACGCTCCCCTGCCCATGTACAAGGAGTGTTAACAATGCTTTATTCTCAATATTGGGGGAGCGTTGAAGTGGTTAGAGGATGTTATGGCCATCCCACATTATTCTAAGGGTTATCTCTAAGATGCTCTTAAGTGGTTTTAGTATAGGGGTTGAGTCATGAGTTAAGTCACCCATATTCCCTCCATTTTGGGTAACCAAATCCTAACCTAAGGAGCTAAATAATCAACCATTTCTTAAAATACTTCATGGTGGTTAAGCCTCCCAAATCCTATATAATGAGTGTGTTGTAGGTGAATCCCCCTATGGAAAAGTGGATTCCCTCTTGGTCTCTAGACTCCTAAGGCCAAGACAGAAAAGTGCTTAACATGGACACTGACTTCCTTTTAGATCTAATCAAACTAATAAATGAAAGAGAAGGAGAAAGATATGTACCTTATTAGCGACATTTTCCCTTGCAAAGTCCTGGCTGAGCTTCGATCCTGAGCTCCCTGATGGGTCCTATAGGAAAAACAAAGGTACAAAAGACTTCCTCCTCTACTGAGATTAGATCAAACATAGATCCATCTACTGCAGACAAACTCATATGGAACAAGCATAAGTTTGAAAGAAACAGGCCAAGCATTGATTATTAATGAGAACAAGTAAAATTACTTAAAATCCTTTGAATGAAGGTGCAACAACTTCTTCCAGTTCTCCTTGTCCAACCCCATTGCTCAAATAATCTCCATTGATTGCTTTGATAACATCTCACTCATGAGATCATAACTTTGATGTAATTCTCAATCTCCATTGTGCCTTTCACCATGAGAAGGCCTCCTTATATAACCTTGGAGAGGTCCAACCACTTGAGAGATATTTGGGATGAGTTGAGGATTCCTCTCCTTCAGTTGAGGATCTCCCCTAAGATCATGCCTTGACCATCTATTTGAATCCAACTACCTTCAGGAATTGAGGGATTCTTCCTTGATTTGCCTCAACAAACCCAAAATTTGCTCCAAAAAAGGGTAGCGCTCCCACAAAAGGGTGCACAGGGTGCTCAAGCACTCCCCCAAAGAGGCTCATGGAGTGCCAACACTCCCTGACAGTGTGTAGGGGAGCGCTCCTCTCCAAAATTCATTTTTTAGTGGTTTTTCCAATGGCAAAAGACTTGTACTTCTTGTCAAGTGATTTCTCTTCTTCAAACTAATCTTTGAGGTGTCTTAAGTGTCTTTATGATGTCATTAGAGGCATGACATATGAAATATGGAAGTATGATATTTGTGACACTTGCGGACAATATGCGACACTTACAACACTCGTGATGGTGACAATTGCGACACTATCAAAGTGGGTAATTTTGAGGTGTAACAGATTTCCCCCCAAAGTACGAAGTTAGAAGACGATGATGACTGAAGTACTTTGTAGAATTTTTCAAGCAAGGGTATGGAAGCAGAGAAACTAGAAAAAGTTGCACACAACCATCAAACAAATATTATGACATGTTTCAAAACCCAAGGTAGGCATACTTATGCTTGAGTGATAAAGACTTTTTAGGTATGGACTCCATAAAATACACTGCAGATCCATAATTATATTGACAAAATGGTATAGCCACTAAATATACAATGTGGATCTATACTCCCATGACCTAAACTGATCGTATCCACGAAGAATACACAGTGGATCTACGATATGACAAGACATAGCCACGACCAATACAAAGTGGATCTATGTAACAGTATATGTGTCATAGTTCAAAATAACTCCTTCACAGCCTGGGAAAAGTACAAATAAGAGTGATGACTCAACCCAAGGTCTTCTTACCAATCCCGATGTAGTACTGACGTAGACCCCCTGCCCTCGAGCCGAGATCCACACAGGATCTTCACTAATGCCACGCCCAGGGTTAATCAAACCCTTTGTTTGAGCCACAAAGGACATCGGGTTTTGGGAGTTGGAGAGTCTCGATATATCCCACAGCTCTTGACAAATTCCGAAAGGTGAATTGTCAACAAGGGTTGACCGCTCCAACGTACACCACCTGTTGCCACTAAATTCAGATTTTTGGGACTTGAGCGAACGACCCAACAATCGTTCCTCTTGCCCTATGATTCCCTAAATTCTGAAATGTCGGAATGCAGAAATGGACTCAATGTCCCTTGGAATATGAAATTGATGGCCTTTCAGGACTCCGCGTACCGGGAGTTCACGATTCTCGATCCCAACTCACTTGTTGCACCAATTCCCGAATTTTGAAATAGCGACCCTTTTTCGAGATTTCGTGTACCATGGGTTTGAAACTCTAAATCACTTGTCTCCTCTACTTCCTAGACCCCGGAAAGCCGAAATGCCAAAATTTCACTCCGATGACACTTCTTGTTTCGCGACTTCGGAGTTTTCAATGCAAAGCACCCCATCTCCTTGTCATCAGGATTTTCGAAATGTCGAACCTCGATATGCCGAAATGTCGATGTTTCACACCAAAGGCACGTCGCATTTTGAGACTTCGGGATTTTCAATGCTAAGGTCTTGGTTCCTTGTCATCAATATTTCCGATATGTCGAACCCCAAAATACCAAAATTTCACACTTGATTATCCCTTTCGCAATTTGGGTTATAGAGTAACCAAGTATTTTGGCCTGCACTCCAAACTTGTGAATCCCGAATCCCCAAAATGATCTAACGACTCAACAGACCACGATCAATGGTCCACATTGATTCTTGATGTTAGGGTGGTGGATTCACCCAACTCCTAATGACCTTACAACTCCTCTGGATCCTACGGCCCTCGCAACTTCGTGAGTTCTCCACAGAGAATTCTGACCACCAGATGCACTCCTCAAGGACTTTTTTCCAAATGAATTGGCACTCTCCCTCCTGAACTTAACTTCTATGAGACGATTTCGGCCTCCGTCTCCCTTTGAACACTTCAAAGGTTAAATCCCTCCTGAGATTTCACTTATAAACTCAAGCTTCCAAAATGATCCCTGCTCGCACTCCTTGCGGCAAACCTTCAAATAACCTCTGGTTATTTGGATCTCCGACCCTGTGCACTCCTTGCAACAGTGGTCCTTCAACCTTCCTTCTGGATTTATAAAATCCAAGGCTTTAACTGGCCTACACACACCTTGCATGACTCTATGCTTCACCTGCACTTCAGCTGGTATGAGAACAACGGTATCTCTCCTGAGCTTTCTAAGATAAAACTCAAACCCTCGTCAATGCACACCTTGCGGACATTCGCTGCACTCCTTATAGGAATTCTCAGCAAGAGAAACAATTGAAAATCATTCTTCTCCTCTCTCAGACTTCATACATTCACCATGAAATCACACATAACACAACATTGAAATAAATTCATAATAGAGAAACAAAGCAACTGTTAACATAACATTCAACAAATGTAAACAATAAGCATCACAACACCATGAAAATTGAGTCAAAGCTTCATATATTAACTCAAGTGCTCTTGTACATGGGCTCTTCTCTATAGCTCTATGTTACATCTCTACAGCTTATGAATTCTGAATCATCATTCCGTTACAATGATACAAGGGTGAGGGTGTCTATATCCGTTTTCCCTCCTATGCTTCTAAACTATCTAATCTAACATTCATACCTACCTACTTTACATTAACATACTTAAATTCCTAATACTTCCAGTAGATGAGAGTAATCTCTCCAGATCTGTTCATATCTCCAAGACATAAATGTAAGTACGCATTTTCCTAGATATTACATTAATGCTTCAAATTTCAAAATTTAAAATGTTTTCATAAAAACGTGCTCCTTTTTCCCATATGTGCGTCCAGTTGTTCCTTTGGCTAGGCGCATGCTTCGGATTTGGATTTGTACGATGCTCCTACATCAAGTACAAATCTAACCATGTGAATAGATGTCTTGATGTCGAACATGGAAGAAACCACTTTATTACCAGTCAATGAGGTAAACCGTTAATAAGTGTGAGGGAGATCACCATTGATGTCAATGATTCCCAAGGTACTCTAATACATTCCGATGAATGAGAATAGATGAGTTGAAGTCGAACATCTATGGAATCATCCGATCAGAGGTCAATGATGTAAACCCATCGTCGGACACGAGGAGGCCTACCATTGAGTCATGCAGGTCCCAAGGTACTAACTGGTTTCTAAGTCTAATTCCTAGATAATGTGTTGAAGTCGACAAGAATAGACTCGTCGAAGGAGGGCCTTGATGTATCCTCCATCAATGACACGAAACTGACACAGAGATATAATTGGCGATGTTGACATGAAGTTTAATTTTTTCTACCCTTTAAAACTGAAGATTCATCTTTTCCTAAGTCATGGAGTCGCCTTAGTCCTAAAAACAAAAAGGGAGGTTGAGTCTTTGTTTATTTTTTGGGTTTTGAAATTCGGTTTTTCTCAAGGTATGATCTTCAACCATCCCATTTCCCAGTGCTGAAATCTTGAAACCATTTAAAATTAAAAAATTAAAAAGAAAGGGTGGGGAGACACAAATGTTACATATTCTGTAGCTTTCCACAAAGTACTCTTGAATCTATAATGAATTAAAATCCTAAACGCAATCATCTTTCCCTTAGTCTTTTGTGATTCGGGTTTTTTTCTACTAAAGCGTTTTCGAACTCTCAACCTTTGAACTCCCGATCCTCAATTTTCTGAAAAGTAAAAGTAAAAAATAATTATTCACTAATATTGATTAATTAAAGCTTTAATACGAATGATTAGAGCCTCACTAATCCCATCGCAATTTTGTGATCCGTGGATTTCTTATGACATATCTCCTGACAACAGGATCCCTGAAGTTATGAAATGTGAAATCGTGTTTTCTTTAAACAAAGTCTAAGATTAAGGTTAAATTGTTTTCAAAATTCCAGTTTTGAAATCGTCGATATATGACAGTATTAATAATGGATAAATGAAGATATTTTTTTACGTGAAAGTGTATCTCCAGGCATATCTTTCCATTAAATCATTAAGTTTTCATCTCCTATATCAATACGCTTGTCATAACATAAATTAAAGGTTAATAAAGGTCCTATGTTTAGAACTTCAGTCTTATCCTTTACATTTGTATCAAATCGCATTTATCCAGTTTTATACACATTTTCTTTGTAAACAGGTTTCTGGTCCAGTGAAAACATCATGGAACCTAAGAAGGCACCCAAGAAAAGTGAAGAAGTTGCAGAAAGCTCGCATCTAGACGGAGACGTGATATCTGATACAATACTGCATGCCATTGATACCATCAAATCCTGGAGGCATATTTTTGAAACTTTGGATTATGAAATTAAGAATTTCCCTCATGTTGCCGACAACAAACTCCAAGACATAGCGGATTATAAGCTTCACAAAGTAGCTACACGACCACGAATCATGACTTATAATGACATGATCAGTTGGGCCTTGGAGAGAACAGACGTGTAGACAAGAAGAATTCTGGACAACCGAGGGGTCGTCATTGGCTCTTTCAGACCGGAGCATAGACAAGTAATGTATAAACTATCTCCCAGTCCCAAGTATATTTATGATAAATATTTCATGAGTGATTTTCAAAAGAAAGAATGTTTTGAGTTAGACCACATGTATCCTGGCATAATGAAAGACTGGTGGAGACACAAAGAAAAATTCAGGGCCGACACCCATGGTATTTATGCCACAGCCTCATTAAATGAGTATATGGTCTATGTGGTGATGATGTTATGTAGACTTTTCAAGAAGAAAAATCCTACCCATTTCCCTGCATAATGGGTACCTCTTTTTCATGAGGCGGAAAAAGGTTACATCTTCAATTGGGATAAGATTTTATCTGATAAAATAGCGAAAAAGGTCATGGAATATCAGACTGCAAGATCCAAAGGCCAACTAGTATCCTTTTATATGTCTATATACATCATGGATGCTATATGCTTCACAACTCCTTTCCCTTTGATGAATTGGAGTTGGAATCCGACTTACACGAAACCTATTCATGAATATCATTCTAAACTTTGGGAAGAAAACTCCAAGGGCTCATTCTATGAAATCTATCATTTCATGGTGATACCACTACATCAGATGATATACAGTTGTGCACCTCCCCACATTTCATAGTTGGTCATAGGAAGCTCAGGGAAGTTGTTGAATGGTTTATAGAGGAGAATTTCTCCTACATCATACTTTTAGGATGTTCAATCCCTCCACATGCACTCCCAAAATTCCTCCCTAACAGGCTGGTGTGTAGGGAGTAGCTCATCAAATAGTAATAGGTGGAATTGGGATAGAATTAAAGACAGCTCAAAAGAAGTCTTGGTCGGTTTTTCTTGTTCAGATTGGGAAATTTTTACTACTCAACTTGGGTCATTCCAAAGTTGAAGCGGCAGCGCTGGAGGAGGTCAAATTGGTATACCTCAAACATAGGAAGCATGACCCTTACCAGTTAGTGGGAAAACATATGGCCCACTATAATATGAAGGCTTATGAACATGAGAAGTCCCCTTGTGATGACATGTTCAAAGGGACTAGGACTTATGAGGAGGTGTTAGAGAGGGTACATACATTGTCGTCTGACTTGCAAGCTAGTTTTCAGACCTTCCAGAAGCATAGACATGGTGGTATGCCCAAAGTACTGCAAGGAGAAGTAATCACCCTTCCTCAGGAACCAGAAGATACTCCTCCAGGCTTCGGAAAAGAAGCACAGGATAAAGTCAATCCCGAATAAATTCCACAGGAGACTGAAAGGTCTTCACAAAATGAAGAGGCCTTACAGACAAAAAATCCAGAGACTAAAATAGAGAGGAGGTCCGGGACACCTCTCGAGTCCAGTAAGTCCACTCCCCCTTCATCTCTTGCTGTTGATGTCAATATACCTAAGGACATAGGAGAAATAATATCTACAGAGCTAGGAAGTCCCATAGCTTCCTTAACCCCTTTACATTCTTCCTTTGGACTCCCACAGATGGGAGCCATATATGTTAGTGATCTCACCCCTATCTCTAGAGATGAGTTCCCTCCTTCTGATTATTTTTTCAGCAAAAAGAGGAAGGTTGTCCTAAAAAAAGAGATGTATATGAGAGAGGGGTATGGTGAAGAAGCGTAGGGTCTTGGTAGATGGCTAGAATTTGGAAGAGGAGGATTTCTCTATGGAGATAGAAGGCTCCGTTGTTATAACCCTAAATTGCACCATCCATGCTTACCTGGCATCAGGCCAACTCATTGCCCTTCATTGCCAAAGCCATGCTAAACAGACTCTTAAAAAAACTCTTAAAACAAGTAACCTGCGCCCTAACCCATTACTGGGCGCGTTGGAACACTGGCAGGCCTTATACTGCACGCGGGAAAGTTGTCGACGGAACGAAAAGCTTTGGGTCAGTTAACTGGAACTCCCAGCCATGCATGTCCAAGAGTTCGTCCAAAACCCTAGCTCCTTCTAGCCTATAAAAGAAGGGGTAGGGGTACTATTCAAAGGAGGAAAATCATAGCAAAGAAACGTTGCCCAATTGCCGAATCCGTTTTGTCCCAACCCTTTAGCCTTTCCTCAAGCTTTAGGAGAATTCAAGAAAAGCAGTTGGAGGAAAAAGAAGAGGAGGAGCCCAGGATCAGGATCAAGGAACGGTGGCCGATCTATATTATCATTGTAAGTTTATTCATCTTGAGATTAATAAAGACTTTTCCCGTCCCAATGCACAAGTCTTATATGTTTCATTTGATTTATGTTTAATCTCTAACCCTCTAGTAGAACAATAGAATGCATGCATAGTGTTTTGTCTTGATTGCAGGATCGTCTTTGGAAGGAGCAGCAGAAGCAAGGAGATAAAGTGCAACAGAGGATCTACACCAACCGTCGATAAAAAGGTTAGTTGGTTCTTTCCATGTTTGCATGTGAAAAAGGGTTTTAGGTTTGGGGTAGAAGGTTAAAAGTAATTTCTTAAGGGTCATGATCTGCATGCAAGTTTAAGCCCTAGCTTGTTAGTCCGTAGGGTATAATTTCCCAACAACAGAATTGGCGACTCCACTGGGGATATTTTACTCTTAGGGTTTCCGGATTCAAGAGAGGTTTTTGGGTAGTTCAAGGAATAAATTTTCTGTTTCTTTGTTTATTTTGTTTTCTGTTAGGTCAGAGCTAGCAGGGAACCTGGTTATCAATACCAGTTTTTTCCTTGACTGTGCTTGACATTTATTATCGAGACACACAGAGGTACACATGGCCTGCAGAAGGCCTACACGCGTGTAACCCACGCCCTAACCTTCTTTAGCCCGTGTTTGAACGCTTGCTGCAGAGGTTTCAGTAGCGTGTAAGACTTAGAAAGCTTGAGAGGCAGTATCCTCTTCCCTGTTAGAAGTTGACCTTCTCAGGGGGCTTTATGGATCTTGTCTGGGTCTTGCTGGTTTATTGTCTTGCTTTCAGTCTGCCTCATTGTGTTGGTTATCCTTTGCATTCATTTTCCTTTTCTGTTAAAGTAGAAGCATCCAAGCCTTTTAGAGACCCTGGTTGTCAATACCAGAGGCCTTTTTCAGGTCTGGGTTGTCTGTGTGTTGTTTTGTCTTAGCTTTTATACAGACCCGCGACCTGTTTAAGTTTAGCCCGCGGGTACCCGCGCGCTGTTGTAGCTCAGCACGCGTTTGCACACGTGTTGTTTCAGTGACAGTCGCGGGCTTGATTAGTTTCTTTTCAGCCTGGGTGGGGCAGTCATCCCCTCCTGTGGTGAGAAGTGTTCCTCTCAGGGGTTGGAGCCTGGGGCTGCACAGTCAGCAGGTTAGGACCTCTTATCCTTGGCCTGTGTTTTTTAGTTGATGGTTTGATAGAAAAGACAAAAAAAAATAAAAAAATTATGGTTTTTAGACAAGTGTTAGAATCGGTGTTTTCTTGATTGCTTTTTCGCATCTTTGCTCTGATTCTTTTGCGATCTACGCTTTAAGCCGGAACTTTATTTTGTTTTCTTGGTGTTGTGCTTGTTGTCATTTTCTCTTTATTGCTTCATTTTGCAATTGAATAAAAAAAAATTCTCTTGTTTCATTTTCTTCTTGGTTGGAAGATTGTGTTGTTGCATCAGTAGCTAGGAAGAAGTCTTTTTGCATAAGTTTTTGCAGTGCATTTAGAGTATAAGTAGCTCGCAGATCTGAGCGAAAGTCCTTTATATTTACTGCATGAAATCTTAGTAAATTTGAAAAGAAAAAGAAGTCTTTCTTGTTGAAAAGTTGTTGGTTTTGCATTTCTTTTTTGTAAAAGTTTTTGTTTCCAAGCATTTCTTGTTTATTTTTCTTTGAGTATTTACACACCATCAGTTTCACTTTCATACCTTGTGACTTAAAAAGCCCATTAAAAGCAATGCTAATTAAAATCAATCAGACTTTTTGTTTGTAGGGTGCATACACTAGCTCAGGACTAGGGCCTTGGAATAGGTTGGAGAGTAAATTCTCCAAGGCCACTCAAACCAAACATTGGAGTCTGTCAATAGGGAGTGTAGAAGTCCAGTTACGGAAATTTATCCGGGACCCCCCTCTAACACAAGGGCTAAAAACGAGGTCACGTAAGGAAAGGTAGCGGAGATAACCCCTCCAAAGCTAGACCGAGCGTAGTGGAGAACACATATCGAGGATTTGTTGAGGGATTTCGTCGTTTGCATTTGCCACGGAGCTTCATGGGTCTCGAATCCGTTCGAGGTCCTTAGTTGTCTTCCGGACCATTTGATCTCGATACCCTTGATAGGTTTTGGGCTTGATACCCTACTCATTGTGGTCTACCCGACTATCGACTGTACCCGCCTGGTGATTGTCCACGTGCTGGCAAACTAGTTGCCAATCTTTTCTAGGGACATACACAGGTGACTGCGGGGGTATACCATAGTACCTAGGATAGACATCGGGCCACGCTTTGCAGAGTATACCCGGAGGGTTCTTCCGTATTCGAGTTGCACTTGCACCGATAAGTTTCTCTAGTGTTGGTTGTTGTAACTGTTCTTCCTACTAGTTTAGTGTTTGCTTGATTTATCTTTTAGGGGCTTTCTTTTAGTTTGTGTTACTATCTGCACGTGTAGAATACCTTAGCGTGTCATGAATATTCTCACACAGTGGAGGATTCAGAGCTTCGCCGGTCACGAAGGCTTCTGGGCCTGCCGCTGGTTATACTGGAGCCACCCCAGCCACCATTGAGGCAGAAGCTAGACACTCAAGGGTCTTTCGAAGAAACCAGGGATTTTGAGCCCGAAAAACTCCCAGAGGGATCAACCGCCAATCTTGGCGTGATTGAAACCCCAACCACTGATACTTGACCGGACATTATTGTGCCAATTCAATTTTACGAACGCCTGTCAGTGCCTAACCCAGTTATGGAACCAAACGCTGTTACTTCAACTGGGAATTCTTCCATTCCCGTCACCGTTGTCACCACATGAGAAGAATCTCCTAACTTGTAGTCGTCGGTTCGGACCACCATGGCCACGGCCGTAACTTCGTCGCAAAGTGGACCGACCCCATCTATCGTGGCGGCCACAAATCCTTTCACACCTAGTGAGAAAGGCGCTCCGTTTTCATATGGTATGCCTAGTTCAGGAACAAGTCTTGTACTCACTCACTCCACTTTACAGACTTTGGGTCTGGGGGCAGGGAGCTCTAACGCTCCTCTGCAAGATCAACTTGGGGGCATTCCTGTCCCTTTCAATGCTTTTCCTCATGCTAGAGGTCATATCCCTCCTTCGTCCCCGTCGCTCGGTGGTCCGCATCAGCAGACCGCCGGGCAGCCTGCACACACGAGTTCACTTGGAGCCGGGAGTCAAGGACCACCTGCGCAAACTCAACCGGTAGGTTCATCACCGTTTGTTTGGAATGGGACGTTTGGTCACAACACGTTCACAGCCACTTCTTTCCCATCTGGAGGCACTCCCATATTTGGACAGTCTACTCCGGCACAGGGTACTATTCCTGCATCGGGGGCACATATACCAGGACCTTGGAACTCACAAGGATCCGTTCCCTCCGCTAGAATGTCGTTCTGGGGTAATTCTTTCCATAGTCAATGGAACCCCGGACAGACTGCTATGCCTCTCCCAACCGGACCGACATGGGGTAATCCTTCTCAAAGTCTGCCAAACACGATGAATGCCCAACATCCTATGTCCTTTATGGGGAATCAACCAATGATGTCTCCTCAGATGAAAAACCCTTATGCCTGTCAGGGCCATGGTTTCTACCAGAACCCGGGCCAGCAGCCAAACTTTTCCTGGCAACCTGGTGCCAGTCAAACTCCAGGACCTCTTTTTCCAGGCTATCAGCAACAACCTAAACTACCATTCTTGGCGACGTTACACTTGCCAGATTTGACACGGTTGTTAAATGATCCTATTTGTCACGATCTGCGTTGGCCTCCTATGCCGACGAAGTTCCCTTTGGACATCCCAAAGTTCGAGGCCAAGCCTAACGAAGATCCAGGTGATCACGTGACTACTTTCCACCTTTGGTGTTCATCTAACTCACTGAAAGATGACTCCGTCCAGTTGCGATTGTTTCAATGCACTCTCATCGGGAGTGCCGCGAAATGGTACATAGAGCTTGACCGCTCACGATATTCTTCTTTTGGTGAACTGGCGATGGCCTTCCTTAACCATTTCCAGTTACCTGTGAGATACGACGTCGGCACAGAGTTTCTAGCCAATTTCGAGCAGACGACAGCGGACCATATCTCGGATCATATTCGAGAGTGGCGACGTCAAAAGAGTCTTATCAAGGTACCCGTCCCACCAGCATTCCTTCTTGAGTGGTACCTTAAGTCTTTAGTTCCATAGTTATCCAAAGACGTCGCGACTTCAGGGGTTTTCTCTGAGGAAGATGCCATCATGAGAGCTCAACAGTTTGAGCTTATCTATTCTCAGTCTGGTCTATTGTACAACATCCTGCTGGATGCACCACGGTCAATACTAGATAAAACCAGACAGAGAGTCAGACCACATGCCGATGGTATTGTTGGTTCGGCACAAACTAAGCCCGCTGAGCAATTGAAAAAACAATTGCAACAGTTATCTATACAACACTCAGCGGCCAGCCAGACTACCGCTTTGGCTGCTCCTCCTACCCAAACGTCGGAAGTACACTCCGTATAGACGAATAACCCAAAGGCCACCCAACAGCCTGAAGGGAAGAAAAAACAACGCAAGAAGGGTAAGGGGGATAAGAAACCCACAGATAATGCTGGCAAGGGCACCACGGAAAAACGGAAGGCGAGGTATCCATGCAACTTGTGTGCGGAAGACCACCCAACCCATCTATGTCCTCGAATTGCAGAGGCCCAGAAGTTTGTCACACAGCAACAACAAGCCGTGTTGACTAATCCCTTTCAGCATGGGAAAAATTTAACTCAAGCCTCTACAAGTGCTGAGGTGGGCAGCCAAGAAAACTTCCCTCCCCCAAACAATTCATCTTCCGCGAACGTATATATGGTTAAAAGTGATGCTTTCATAACGACTAGAGCGCACGACTATAGCAAACCAAGCACCTCTGAGAAGGGCAAAGAAGCCGAGATCCCCTCTCTTCCTCTACAGATCGAGAAGACATTGGGTGAAACAATGACACGCATTCCAAAAGGTGCGTTCAAGCACGCTTCTCACAATCCAAATGCAAGGGTCGCCCATAACTACTCTGTGGTGGAAGATTTATCACAAACCCCTTGTGCTATGTCTGCTTTGGAGGTCCTCCAAGGTTTCCCTGCTCAGAGGAAAGCCTTGTTGACTGCTTTAGGCTCTACTGAGACTTGTAACCCGGGTACCATCATGTTAGATACAACTAACTTGAAACCTTGTTTGCTTTACCACGTCGTGTTTCAGATAGTAGTGGCCCATCCCACGAAAATTTTTACACGAAATATCTTCCGCACGGTGGTAGACGAGGGCGCTTCGACTTGCGTTATGTCGTTAGCATGCTGGAAAGCCATTGGTAAACCTGAGTTGTTTCCGTCACCTACTCTCCTCGCTGCGTTCGATGGTCGTTCTTTCCGACCGCATGGCATCATTCCTTCTTTCCCTGTGCAGTTGGGGGGGAAGACCGTGTGCGTCGAAGTAGAGGTAGTTGATGCCCCCATCGACTACAATCTATTGTTAGGTTGTAGTTGGACTTATGCAATGCAAGCAGTGGTCACTACCATTTTTCGAGTCTTATTGTTTCCACATGAAGGCCGGATAGTGACCATTGATTAGTTGTCCTTCTCTCGACCTGACCCAGCCTTGGGGGCATCCACGGTTCCCATGATAGATAATCCTCAAGTCGGTGTCATTAACATAGGAGTTGGTTTGTGCCCATCTTTGATGGGTACTTTCGATTATCCACCTCCTCATGGCGATGTCAAGTTTATATCGACTCACCATAAGGCTGAGATTTTTCATGTTTCGTCGTTTCGCACGACTTACTTTCAGGATCCGTGGACTCTTCTTTCCCCATCAGCCACGATGGATGAGATAGGGCACGCTGGCATGTCCATGCCCTTGTCGGCCGCTGAAGTAGCATACTCTCTAGTCCAGCAAACTTCAGCTACTCTCGATCCGACTCCCGCACAAGAGTCGGATCCACTTCCGGAGCCTATCTGGGCCCAGGGTTCTCTTCCTACCACCAATTCATTAGACTTAGTCTTGCCTTCTGACGAAGCTGTAATCGAAGCAATGACTAGTCCGGACAAACCTTGGGAAGATATTCATCACAGATCATATTTCCTCCCAGAGTTACACCGAATCGAGGCAGGAGAATTCACTATCACCATGACGAGAGATCAGCCATGTCCTATCAACCTCTTAGCTACATAGGAAATTTACGCTGAGGTCAATATGGCGACTATCGCTGCAACCATACCTATCAATATCTCCCGAAACCCTGGCGTCGTGGAGAATGTCTTCGTTGGAGCGGATTTCTCCCCCGAAGAGATTCAGATTTACACAGATCTTTTTAAGAAATTCCGAGACGTTTTTGCCTGGTCTTATGAGGAAATACCAGGCATTGATGATCAGGGGATCAAATTTTGCTCAATTTTCAAAGTGTTCGGAATGCAACGAAAACAGTTCCATTGCATCTGTCTCGTCTTCCTGATTCCGATGGTATATTTACTTTCGCAAACAGAGTCCGTATGGAGGAGATATCACGATCTGTCCACCAAGCCAAACAGGTAAAAATTTGGGATGCTGACTGTACCTGTCCGTACAGTCCCTACGGCCATGTGGAGGTCCGTACCATCATGATGACGTGGAAGTTGATGACGTGGCACATATCGGTTGGTTGTTCGTTGGCACATTTTCATTGGTTGACATGGACGAGTGGTATGTTGACACGTGTCCAACTTCATGACAAATAATAAGGAGACATGTGGCCCAATGCATGGGCGCCACGTGTCCTGCATCTGTTGGTCACATTGATATATACAAAATATAAACGGGAGTCCACGGGGTTCAACCCCGGGACCTCCCACCACACAAACGTCTGCCCGACCAATACATCATCACATGTTGCTTGTTTCATAACCCAACGCATATGTATTTATGTTTACATTTTATGCTATGTGGAAAAGGGTGCGGGCCGGGGCTTACGCCCCGACCCATGGTTTCATTGCAAATATAATATGACCATATGTGTAGTGGCGCGTGCGCACGTTTATTGTTTGGATTGCAATGTATTACATTGCAAATATATATGTATACCATATTGAATTTAAAAATGCGCGCGGGGTATTTTAACCTTTGGTTAAAAAGTGGATATAACCCGTGGTTGGTCGGTGTAATAACCGCGCGGGAGTTTTAAACCGGATTAACCACTTTTTCGCCCAGCCTTTGGTCTTATGGCCATATGACCCAGTGCCGAGGCGGTTAGGGGCTGGAGGCACCCTAACCGTTCTACGGTTTGTACCGGTGCACGGTTGCGTACGGGTCTTGGTTTTTCCGCTTTAAAGAGCGTGTGTGCTAGGTTTGAAGCACAAGGGTGCGATTTGTAGAACCAGAGACAACAAGTGGAAGAGGGAGACTTCAAGGAGGCCATCTTCTTCATTTTTCGACTGATTGAGGTGCTGAAAGAGCCCAGATAGGGGTTTTGGGACGCTGCGGAGCCATTGGAGCAGTTGGTTTGTCATTTTGAGCACTGTAAGGCATGGTTTTGAGCAATTTTAGAAATTTAATAACAATGATCCATTGGAAGCTGGACCAGGAGATGTAGCCCGGAGTGGGGTGAACTCCTTTATCAAGTTGCTGTGTTTATTTCTGATGTTCAATGATTTATGTTGTTGTCTATGTGTATTTTCTACATAAGTAATCCTTAATTATGTGTTGCAAATTGATCCGGTTGCTTTAAACACATAAACATTTCACTTGCAATTATTATTCAAGTTTCAAGTCTTCTTCA
>ML780306.1:1880847-1913669 GCA_009831015.1 Picea engelmannii
AAAAGGTTAGTTGGTTCTTTCCATGTTTGCATGTGAAAAAGGGTTTTAGGTTTGGGGTAGAAGGTTAAAAGTAATTTATTAAGGGTCATGATCTGCATGCAAGTTTAAGCCCTAGCTTGTTAGTCCGTAGGGTATAATTTCCCAACAACACCATGGGATCCATGCCAACAACAAACCTTTTTACTGTGGAAAACATGAGAACAAGGATAAAGAAGAGTAACCACACAATAGCTCAATTGCAAGACCAGTTAAAGAATGCTGAGAAAAACATTAGAGAAGAGGTGAATAAAATCTTGGAGTAGTCCAGAGCTGTTGAAAGTCAAGAAATTCAATCACTCAAATCAAGCCTGGATGAAATGAACCATAGGATACAAGCAAGTCAGGTGCAGGTTACTCAACAAAAGGAGCTCGTTAAACAACTACAGGCTAAGTTAAATTTGACAGAAGGTCAGGTTGTAGACTTAAAGGCTTTCCAGACCCTCTCAGTGGAAGCACATACAAAGATGGAAGCTGAGCAGTAGATATTGATCTCCAAAATAGAGATCATCCAGAATTACTTTCAAGAGGTAGGCAAATCCCTTCATAATATTATTTTACTAGAAAAGGAGGTTAAAGCAGCAAGGAATACCTTCCAGAAAGAAGTTGCATGTTCAAGAAATAGAGAGATGTCGAGAAATCTAAATCTTTCTATCATAGAACAGATAAGAGGAGACATCATGCTCAAGGTACGCGAAACAGACATATCCAAAAACAAGAAGATAGTCAAAGAAATCAAAGACGACTGTGAGGGAATATTTGATTCTTTCGATAACAAAGTGTTAGGTATTGAAATAAATGATTGCTCTGAGCCACTGGGGAAGATAAAAATTGTGAAACAACAGTTGAACTGCAAAGAGAGCTTGAAGGAGATTCAGGCGGAAATTTCACAGTTAAAGGAAATCGATGCCAACCTAATAGACAAATGGCTGGTACAACCCAATTTAAAGTTGCAAATGATCAGGTTTGCTAATAAATGTTTTGAAGACCAGTTTCCAAAGGTCCAAAGAAATTTTTATCTGTTTGAAGCTAAGGATCTTCCGACACCTCCTAGAAATTTTGTTTATTTTCTGGAGAAATGTATTGAATGTATAGCATCAAAGGAGGGAGAGACTTCAACTAAATAGTGAAGTCTCGTTTGGAAGCTTATACTATTGAAATGATAGACAAAAAAAAGTTAATCATGCAACGGTTAAGGTTGCAGTTTTGTAACTATTTTTTTCCTAAAAAGTAGGAGATTGCTAACCATCAAGTATTGATGACCCTGTATAAATACGAGTGAATACTGAAATAGGGATTTTTTTTTCTCTAAAAAGGCATTGTGACGAAGTAATTTTCAAGAGACTTTGAATTAATAGATTGAAGATTCCAGATTTTGTCAATTTTGAGTTATGTGTTCCCCTGTCTTTTCATCTTTCTTTCATATGTCTAATTCATGAATGCTTGGCTACAATTTAGTACAACCTCTACTATGGAAATTATTATTCTTGTTATTTAAATCATTTACAGTTTTTCCTTTGTATCGGTTATCAACAGATACAAGGCCTGTAAATGTTTAGATTTCAGTATCATATGCTTCATTAATGTTTTTCTTGTTTCATAGTCTTCTGTTACAACGTGAGATTCCTCTTAAATTGATGCCTCACCTTGTTAATAGCTTTAAGTTTTTCCTCATATCATGCATGTTTCCTTTCCTTTAAATTTAACTCGGATACAAGAAACGGCCTTTAATTTAGTCATCCTATTAATTTGTGTTTTTAAATCTTTCTCTTTACATTGTGAAATAGAGATAACGAAGCCTAAAAAGAAAACACAGAGTTGTATCTCCTTTAATTTCATCCTTCATGACGATACCAGTTTCAAGGCAGCCTAACATCAAACCCGGTCTTTTAGATCAAACTAGCATCGCTCTAAATTTATTTAACACTATCTTATAAACAACAAATAACCAAGTTGAGTTAGAACGTTCATGGGCAGCAATTGAGAGAGATATCAGTATTCAGGAAAACTGGAAATTTCGACAGAGACAGTTGAGAAACCAACTATAGTTTTCACCTTTTATCATTGATTTTTCTATCCTCAACTTCCTCTGTCTTTTCAGATGCCTTGAGAGTATACTTTAGAGCCTTAAAGTATAAACTCAGGAATAACATCTTTTTGGCACCGTTGTCGGGGAACGGAAAAACGAAGCTTTTTCCTTGGGAAGAATGACATTGACACTTTTCTTATTTGATAGTGAACAAAGTTTGAAAACCTTCTAAGGCTACCTTTATCTTTCACTTGGAGACTCCACATTGTTTAAACTGGCTCTTAACTAGAAGAACACCAGGAAGATTCCAGAAAACAAGTAGATTTCTCTTTTCTCCAACCCAGAAAAAATTATAAAATCAAGAAGATACTTTCAGCAGACTGTCTCATCGACAAATAAAAATTATCAACCTAAAGTTACAGAGTCGGACTCTAAATATCAACATGGTGAATCAAGTATTACACCCCCTTACGGGAAATGCTAAGTTGATAAAGTTACATCCCCTAAATCAGATTTGGTTCTGCCTATTTTTAAGACTGAATCTTTCTCAGTCGTTTCCCACACCAATATAAAATGAAGATCTACCTCATTTCCTGTTGCGATCGATTATCCCTCACTTGTCAAGGTTCGATTTCCCACATCTCAAAACTCAAACAATTATCCTATATATCTCGACTCAACTTATGTTGATTCTCCTATATTCTCACCCTGTGGTTCTGAAAGAACCAGTCCACATTCCCCAAGATCCTTTTTCTCAAGTTTCCTCCCCATCAATAACTGATTTCTTGAAACCTTTCCTTATAACCCCCAAACTTTAACTGCTAAATCCACAATGGCCGCGGCTGGAGGAGGTGTTGTCGCAGGTGGTCTAGGAGGAGGAGCAGGTGGCCAAGCACTACCTCTTCAGATATTTGCAAAGGTTGTTGCAAGATATGCCCCTCTGGTTCTACTAGTCCCTCTCCATGATTTACCAAAAAATTACATGAAAAACTTGCCCAAGTTCATGGGAGAGGGCGATTTAACGGCAGTTGAACACATAAATTTTTTCGATCAATTCGATGACATTCTTGGATTGGAACATGAACATGTTTACTCAAGACTCTTGGTTCAAACCTTTGAAGGGAAAGTAAGAACCTGGTTTCGAGGCCTATAAACTGGATCTATACCGTCATACGATGAACTTGAAAATGCTTTTATCAGACAATGGGATGAGCAGAAACACCATCTTTATTATCTAACCAAATTTGGGGCTCTTCGAAAGAAAAAATCCGAATTAGTTCTCGATTTTACCCAAGGATTCAATAAATTGTACAATAAGATCCCAATTGAGGTCAAACCCTCTTAGCCTATAACGAAAGTGAATTTTGCTGGAGCTTTTGACCCCAACTTCGCCTTATTATTAAGGGAGAGAAGATCAGTAGATCTCACCAAGATGCAAGATGATGCCTTGGAAATTGAATCTAACATGATGGTATCAGGGAAGCTGAAAACCAAATTTGAGAATGGAAACAAAGAAATCAGGAGATACAGGGAGCAAGGAGGACCCTCTGGATCAAGAAGATCTCCAGAAGACAAAATGGATGATATGGCTAGAATCATCAAAGAAATGTCAAATAAAATATCGAGAATGGAACTAGATCAAGCTAAGAATGAACATTACCCTAAAAATGAGTTCAGGAAGAACCCTAATCCTAAAAACCACCAAAAACAAATTAAGAATGAAGATCAAAAAATCCAAACCCCTTTTAAAAGTGAAAACTTTATAGGAGGACAAGACTTGGAGGATTTCGAGGAGTTAGAAGAGGATATGAACAATCTTGGCGATGACTGCTTACAACCTTATATAACAAGACATGATTACGAAAAGTATTTGACTACAGAGTATAGGAATGAGAGTAACAAGAACAATAGTGTTTCGGAAGATTCAACCTATCAGGGAATAGCGGATGGTATAATGGCCAAGCTCTGCCAGAAGTACAACCTAAGACCTAGAAACAGGGTTTCCACAACCACTCCAGTTAAAAAGATACTATCGAGGGTTGAAACTGACCAAGCAATTTCAAAAATCACTGAAACTGAAAAACAGACTAAAGGGACTAAGACCGTTAACATACAATCTATTAAAACAAAGACAAGGGAAACACCACCCTTAAGCACGCAGAAACTAGACACCCCTGTTACAAAAACAAAGGCCCCTCAACCAAGGAAAGATGAAAAGAAAGGGCTGGAGACTCAAACCATGGAAATTAACAAAACCATTGGAAGTTTTAATCTATAGAATGAAATCAATAAGATCAAAATCCATATTCCCCTTGTCGAATTGGCCAAAAACTCGATATACTGAAAACAAATTGCTAAAATGATTAGTTTTTCAGAAAATGAAAGTCAGGCCGATGTTATAAACTTAGAAGATGATATTCCTAACATAATTTTCGGCCCACACTTCGAAGGTGCCAGAGACACAGTTTCCCCTTTCTACATCACTTTAATTGTTTTCGACCATCTGCTCCATAATTGCATGTTAGATTTTGGGGCCTCTCACAATGTGATGCCTAAAGAAATCATGGACAGACTCATCCTTGAAATCACCAGGCCTTATGGAGATTTATATTCAGTTGATTCAAGGAAAGTCAAGTGTATAGGAATGATAAAGGACTTAGTTGTAAACCTTGCATAGGTACCTGCAAAAAGCGTTTTAATGGATGTAGTTTTAGTAGATATACCCCCAAAATATGGCATGCTCTTGTCTCGATATTGGGGTGAAAAACTTGGAGGTTCCCTCCAACTTGATATGACGTATGCAACAATTCTTGCTTTCGGAGGACAGTTCACATGATTGTACAGGAAAACCAGGTTAGCATTTACGGTTAGTGACCCTCTCAGCCCAAATAATTATCCTGTATATATTTCTAATCAGGATTTAGGTAATTGTATATTATCTATAGATGATGATGTTGGTACGTATATAGAAGAAAGTTTTACATGAAATAAAAAATAAAAAGAACAAATAGAACATAATGTATATAGCACTGGTGTTTGGAAAATGTTTTTTGACGGTGCCTCATCTTATCTTGGAGTTGGGGCTGGAGTAATTTTTGTGGCACCTGATAATCAATTCGTTATCCCTTTCTCTTATAGGCTACAGTGGAACATTGACCACACTAATAATGTATGTGAGTACGAAGCTCTAGTGTTAGGGCTAGAGGCCGCTAGGAGAATGAAAATTAAAAACTTGGAAGTTTTTGGTGATGCAGAGTTGATCGTGAAACATTGTTAATTGCCAGTACCAAGCCAAACATCCTAGGTTAAGGTCATATTGAAATTGTGTTTGGGACCTAATCGAAAAAAATTCTCCTCTGTTAATATTCACTTCATTCCGAGAACAAAAAACCAATAGGAAGATGATTTAGCCAAAGCAACTTCAACTTTCACACCTACCACTACTTTCAAACTAAAATATCATATACAAATGAGACATAGGCTTTCCATACCCAATAACATACAACATTGGCAAGTCTTTGAGGATGATGAACAACTCTGAAAATGTTTATAAACAGTAGACGAGTTCGCCGAAACGCATGTTGACCAAGAGAACCAAAGTGATCCTATTTAGATCATGCAGGAAGGGGAAGACCCCCAAGAGTTCCAGGATAAAATCGCTACTCACCGTATGCTTGTTTTAAAAAATAATCAGATACCCAAGGGCCTGATTCCCTTAGAAAGGCTCTTTAATCATGATGACATCCCTTTGAATACTACCTTACAACCTCAGCTGGAAGAGGTCAAAGATTGCAATATAGGTACCGAAGAGAGTCCTAGATTAGTGAAAGTATCTAGGTACCTGTCTCCCAAAATCAAAAGTAAATATGTTGAGTTTCTTAAAAAATACAAAGATGTTTTTTCCTAGTCTTATGACGAGTTGAGAACTTATGATACAACTATCATGGAACATAAAATTCTATTGAAACCAGGTGTCAAACCTTTTACACAGAAACTCAGGCAAATTAACCCTATCCTATTACCGGTGATAGAAAGAGAAGTTAAAAAACTCTTGGATGCTAAAATCATAGTTCCACTGAGATACTCTGAGTGGGTAGCTAATTTAGTCCTAGTGAGAAAGAAAAATGGCGAGATCAGACTGTGTGTCGATTTTAGAAACCTGAATCGATCATCACTCAAAGACAATTACCCATTACCTAAGATGGATCAAGTTTTAGAAAAAGTAGACAGAATGTCTATGATTGATGGTTTTTTAGGTTACAATCAGATCACAGTGCATCAGGACGATAAAGAAAAAACTACTTTCACTACCCCTTGGGGTACTTTTATGTATGATAAAATGCCTTTTGGTTTAATGAATGCAGGGGAAACTTTTCAGTGAGCCATGGATATCACTTTCATGGGTGAAAGATATAAGTTCGTTGTTATCTATATTGATGACCTGACTGTGTTCTCCAGATCTGATGCAGAACATCTAATGCACCTTAAACAAACCTTTGAGAAATGCTGAAAATTTGGTTTGTCACTCAATCCCAAGAAATCTCATTTCGCAATGCAAGAAGGTAAACTCTTGGACCATATCGTGTCTAAAGATGGAATCAAAATCGATCCAAAAAGGGTTGAGGAAATAGATACTATAAATTGTCCTAGAAATGTAAAAGAAATTCAGTCTTTTTTAGGAAAAATAAATTTCTTGAGGAGATTCATCCCTAACTTTGCTGAAATTGTAAAATTGATAACAGATATGCTAAAAAAGGATAGTGAGGTGAGATGGACCAGTGAAGGCAAAGCATCATTTCAACGCATCAAGAAATTAATAAGTGAAGCATCGGTCTTGGTAAGTCCATATTACACAAAAGATTTTTTTATTTTTTCTTTTGCTTCAGAACATACTATCGCAGTTGTATTGTTACAGAAAAACGAGGAAAGTTTTGAGCAACCTATTGTGTTTTTTAGCAAAATTCTCAGAGATGCTGAGTTGAAATATGATATATTGGAGAAATAGGCATATGAAATGGTGAAATATATCAAGGCTTTTAGAACTTAAGTGTTGCACTCAAATATCATTGCTTATGTACCCTCTAGCTCTGTTAAAGATATCCTGGTGCAACCAGACATCAATGGAAGAAGAGGCATTTGGTTATCTAAGAGCCAGGAGTTTGACCAAGAATTCAAACCAACTAAAATTATCAAAGGTCAGGGTTTGGCCAAATTGCTTGCCGAATCGAATTTAAAATCACTTGGGATAAATCCGTTGCAAGAGAACGAGGGATTTATGGAAATAGACGAACTTGATGTCACTGCACCTACAACCAACATTCAAGACAAGTTTTCTACTTCGGCCTGGTATCGCGACATCGTCCATTACCTACTTACGCTTAAATGTCCTAGTGATTTAACCTCGTCTAAAGCTAGGATGATAAAGTTAAATGCTGTAAAATACTGTATCATAGATGTTAAATTGTATTGGAAAAACCCCTTGGGTTTCCTACTGAGGTGTTTAGTCTAAACTAAAACAGAAGGGGTTATGGATGAATTCCATGTCGAAGTGTGTGGAGGACATCATGTGTGGCGAGAAACAACTTATAAAATCTTAAGAGCCAGATACTACTAGCCCAAATTGTTCACAAATGTGAACACTAGAGTTCGAAATTGTGTCCCTTGTCAGTTGTTCACAGGCAAACAGAAGGTTCCATCTTTTCCCCTAATTCTAGTTAAAACCGAAGCCTCGTTTCAACAATGGGGACTTGATTTCATTGGAGAAATCCATCCACACTCCAGTATACAGTACAAATGGATCCTAACTTCTACTGATTATTTCACTAAATGGGTGGAAGTTATCCCCACAAGAAATGCAACTGATTCGGTAGTAATCAGTTTTTTGGAAGATAATATTTTATCCATGTTTGGTTGTCCTCGAAAGATAGTCATTGATAATGTGCAAGTATTTAAGTCAATGGCCATGATAAATTTTTGCCAAAAATATAACATCATACTAGGACACTCCACATCTTACTATCCACAAGGTAATGGTTTGGCTGAATCATCCAACAAAAGCCTGATTACCGTGATAAAAAAGGTTTTGACTGAAAACAAGAAAGCTTGGCATATCCATTTAAAATATGCTCTATGGGCCAACAGAATAAGTACTAAAAGATCAATTGGGATTTCCCCTTTCCAGCGGGTATATGGCATTGATTTCATTTTACCAATAAACCTTGCTCTACCAGTAATGAAACTCTGGCAGGATTCAAATGAAGAACCCAATGACGTTACCAGAAGGATAAACCAGTTGGTCGAAGTTCAGCAAAATAGGGCCGAAGTAAATGAAAGGTTGCAAAGATATCAGGATAAAATGAAGGCCTTATTCGATCAGAAATCTAAAGATACCGAATTCCTCCCTAGTGACTTGGTCCTAAAATGGGAAGCTAGGAAAGAAGACACTGGAAAACATGGCAAATTCGATCCGATCTGGCCTGGCTGATATAGGATTTTGGGCTTTGAAGGAAAAAATGCTTGGTTATTAGAAAACCTCGATGGAGACATTCTCAATGCCCCTATAAATAGAGGTGTCTTTCATGACGTTTCCTAATGATTATAATGTTGTGTTATTTGTAGGGAAAATTTCTCATGAAACAATGGACTTGAGGTACTGAAAGGTGGCATGCGCATGTATTCCTATCAAGTATGTCACAATGAAAAAGGTAATGAACAAGAAATATTTTGGCTAGAAATATAGGAGATAATAAAGGTATGAAATCCCATCTGAAAAATTCGAGATTAAAGTCCTAAGAAATACAAATAAATAAACCATTGATTCATCTTTGTCAAAAAAAAAAAAATGAAAAAGAAAACTCAATCAAAGAAGTTCTTGAAGTAATAAAAAAGGGGACTTAAGAAAAGGTTATAAAAGATAATTAAAAATGTCTCTAACAATAGTCATATGTACAACAGTTTATCTAAAAGTCCCTTACCCTCCCCTTGACCACAGTAAAAATCCTTTTTCCCGCCTGACCATGGATGTATAATCATAAAGTTTCTTGACAACAAAGGGGTCTCGCTTTGGTCGTGAAAACTCTCGAACAAAATTTCAAGAAAAGAGAGCAGGTTGTGTTTTTAGTTCTTTGACTTTATCTAGATCAGAAACATGTCTAGGTTAATCCTAACCTTATTAGTTATCCTAATAGGAATAACTGATCAGTTTTTCTCAAGGAAGTTCCCTAAACTAGATGTAAAAAGGTTTCCCTTAAGAATTTCCCTGAAGCCCATGATTTTTGAAGGCATGTGAGAAGATTAACCCAGAGTTATTTAAATGAGTTGACAGGCTTTGTCGTTAAAAAAAAGGAGGGGTATTTTCAAACAGATATCTTCCCGAGTGTATTGTATACTCATTGATTTCCCCCACTTCAAAAAAAAAAAAAATGAATACAAACAAATGGTGAAAGGAAATTCATTATATTGATTTCCCCATCTAGTTCAAAGAGATGAAGAAAGGAAATTCATTATATTGATTGCCCTCATCTCAGCATTTAAATGCTTGGAAACAATGAAGTGGTGAAAGGAAATTCAATGTGGGAAGTCGGATAACTTCACCAAGGTACTGAACAGGCTCGCTGGCAGTGAAGCAATATCCTCATATCTGATAAAAGTTGTTACACATGAGTTACAAAATTCTCTGGTAATTTCTCTTCTTTTTGGATGGATTTTCATCATAGGTTTCTTGGATCTCCTTGCCGGACACAACACAAATACTTACCTTGATGCAAGAAGAATCACGTGAAACCTAATAGGATGGTTGATTTGGTTTTGATTATCTTACACAAATTTGAGTTCAGTTTAAAGAGAAGAAATCTATTGAAAACTCGACTCAAGATAGTCATAATTTTTGTTTTTGAAGAGTTTTCAAGGTTAAAGTTGAGACCCTAATATTGTTCGATTTTTCTCCTAATTTGTCTCACAGAGCTAAATCATTGACTCCATTACCCAATGGAGGCACTTGGTCTACATGTTCTTCTCGTCCCACAAGGAGACAAGATCCCTAGATGGAGCCTAATGTTGACACGAAGTTTAATTTTTTCTACCCTTTAAAACCGAAGCTTCATCTTTTCCTAAGTCATGGAGCCGCTCTTAGTCCAAAAAAAAAAAAAAGGGAGGCAGAGTCTTTCTTTCCTTTTCAGGTTTCGAAATTCCTTTTTTCTCGAGGTATGATCTTCAACCATCCCATTTTCCCCGTGCCGAAATCTTGAAACCATTTAACATATTAAAAAATTAAAAAGAAAGGGGGGGAAGAAACAAATGTTACATTTTTCATCACTTTCCACAAAATACTCTTGAATCCGTAATGAAATAAACTCCTAAACACAATCACCTTTCCCTTAGTATTTTGCGATTCGGGTTTCTTTCTACCAAAGTGTTTTATAACTCTCAACCTTTGAACTCCCGATCCTCGATTTTTCGAAAAGTAAAAGTAAAAAATAATTATTCACTAATCTTGATTAATTAAAGCTTTAATACGAATTATTAGCGCCTCACTAATCCCATTGCAATTTCATGATCCGAGGTTTGCTTATGACATATCTCCTGACAATAGGATCCTTGAAGTTCCAAAATGAAAAATTGTGTTTTCCTTAAACAAAGTCTAATATTAAGGTTAAATTGTTTTCAAACCATGATTATTGATAACTAAGATGCTTTTCGCATTTCGAGAATTGAGGAAGGCAGCAGTTTTCGAAATTCTAGTTTTGAAATCGTCGATATACGACAGTATTAATAATGGATAAATGAGGATAATTTTTTACGCGAAAGCGTATCTCTGGGCATATCTTTCCATTAAAGAATTAATTTTTCATCACTTGTATTAGTACGCTCGTCATAACATAAATTAAGGGTTAATAAAGGTCCTGTGTTTCGAACTTCATTCTTATCCTTTACATCTATAGAAAATCACATTTATCCAGTTTTATACACATTTTCTCTATAAATAGGTTTCTGGTCTAGTGCAAACATCATGGCACCTAAGAAGGCACCCAAGAAAAGTGAAGAAGTTGCAGAAAGCTCGCATCCAAATGGAGACATTATATCCGATACAATACCGCATGCCATCCATTCCATCAAATCTTGGAGGCAGATTTTTGAAATTCTGGATTATGAAATTAAGAATTTCCCTCATGTTGCCAACAACAAACTCTGAGACATAGCGGAGTCTAATCTTCACAAAGTAGCTACACGGCTGTGACTCATGACTTATAACGACATGATTAGTTGGGCCTTAGAGAGAACAGACGTGTAGACGAGAAGCATTCTGGACAGCCGAGGGGTTGTCATTGGCTCTTTCAGACTGGAGCATATACAAGTAATGTATAAATTGTCTCCCAGTCCCAAGTATATTTATAATAAAGATTTCATGAGTGATTTTCAAAAGAAAGAATGTTTTGAGTCAGAACAAATGTATCCTGGCATAATCAAAGACTGGTGGAGACACGAAGAAAAATTCAAGGCCAACACCCATGGTATTTACACCACAGCCTCATTAAATGAGTATATGATCTATGTGGTAATGATGTTATGTATAATTTTCAGGAAGAAAAGTCCTACCCATTTCCATGTAGAATGGGTACCTCTTTTGCATGAGGCAGCAGAAGGTTACAGCTTCAATTGGGATAAGATTTTATCCGATAACATAGCGAAAGAGGTCATGGAATATCAGACTGCAAGATCCAAAGGCCGACCAGTAGAATTTTATATGTCTGCATACATCATGGATGCTATATGCTTCACAACTCCTTTCCCTTTGATGAATTGGATTTGGAATCCGACTTACCCAGAACCTATTCATGAATATCATTCTAAACTTTGGGAAGAAAACACGAAGGACTCATTCTATGAAATCTGTCATTTCGTGGTGATACCACTACATCAAATTTTGTACGACTGTGCACCTCCCCGCATTTCAGAGTTGGTCATAGGAAGCCTCAGGGAAGTTGTTGAATGGTTTATAGAGGATAATTTCTCCTACATCAGAGTTTTCGAATGTTCAATCCCTCCACATGCACTCCCAAAATTCCTCCCTGACAGACTGGTGTGTAGGGAGGTAGCTCATAAAATAGTAATAGGTGGAATTGGGATAGAATTAAAGACGGCTCAAAAGAAGTCTTGGTCGGTTTTTCCCATTCAGATTGGGAAATTTTCACTACTCAACTTGGGTCATTCCAAAGTTGAAGCGACAATGTTGGAGGAGGTCAAATTGGTAGGCCTCGAACATAGGAAGAACGACCCTTACCAGTTAGTGGGAAAACACATGGCCCATTTTAATATGAAGGCTTATGAACATGAGAAGTCCCCTTGTGATGACATGTTCAAAGAGACTAGGACTTATGAGGAGGTGTTAGAGAGGATACATACACTGTCATCCAACTTGCAAGCTAGTTTTTATACCTTCCATAGGCATAGAGGGAGTGGTCTACCCAAAGTACTGCAAGGAGAGGTAATCACCCTTCCTCAAGAACAAGAAGATACTCCTCCAGGATTCAGACAAGAAGCACAGGATAAAGTCAATCTCGAAGAGATTCCACAGGAGACTAAAAGGTCTTCAAAAAATGAAGAGGCCTTACAGACAGAAAATCCAGAGACGAAAACAGAGAGGAGGTCTGGGACACCTCTCAAGTCCAGTAAGTCCACTCCCCCTTCCTCAATTGTTTTTGATGTCAATATACCTAAGGCCATAGGAGAAACAATATCTATAGAGATAGGAAGTCCCATAGCTTCCTTAACCCCTTTACAGTCTACCTTTGGACTCCCACAGATGGGAGCCATATATGTTAGTGATCTAACCCCTCTCTCTAGAGATGAGATCCCTCCTTATGATTATTTTTTCAGGAAAAAGAGGAAGGTTGTCCTAAAAAAAGAGATGTATATGAGAGAGGGGGGTATGGTGAAGAAGAATAGGGTCTTGGTAGATGGCCATAATTTGGAAGAGGAGGATTTCACTACGGAGATAGTAGGCTCCATGGGAGCCATGGAAACACCAAACCCTTTTACTGTGGAAAACATGAGAACAAGGATAAAGAAGAGTAACCACACAATAGCTCAATTGCAGTACCAGTTAAAGAATGCTGAGAAAAACATCAGAGAAGAGGTGAATAAAATCTTGGAGCAGGCCAGAGCTGTTGAAAGGCAATAAATTCAATCACTCAAATCAAGCCTGGATGAAATGAACTAGAGGATACAAGCAAGTCAGGTGCAGGTTACTTAGCAAAAGGAGCTCATAAAACCGCTACAGGCTAAGTTAAATTTGACAGAAGGTCGGGTTGTAGAATTAATGGATTTCCAGACCCTCTCGCTGGAAGCACATACAAAGATGGAAGTCGAGCAGTAGAAATTGATCTCCAAAATAGAGATCATCCAGAATTACTTTCAAGAGGTAAGCAAATCTCTTGATAATATTATTTTACTGGAAAAAGAGGTTAAAGAAGCAAGTAATACCTTCCAGAAAGTAGTTGCATGTTTAGGAAACAGAGAGATGTCAAGAAATCTAAATCTTTCTGTCACAAAACAAATAAGAGGAGACATTATGCTCAAGGTATGGGAAACAAACATATCCGAAAACAAGAAGATAGTCAAAGAAATCAAAGACGATTGTGAGGGAATCTTTGATTCTTTGGATAATCAAGTGTTAGGTATTGAAAGAAATGATTTCTCTGAGCCAGTGGGGAAGATAAACATTGTGAAACAACAGTTGAACCGGAAAGAGAGCTTGAAGGAGATTCAGGCGGAAATTTCATAGTTGAAGGAAATCGATGCCAACCTAATAGACAGATGGCTGGTACAACCCAATTTAAAGTTTCAAATGATCAGGTTTGTCGATAAAGGTTTTGAAGACCATTTTCCAAAGCTCCAAAGAAAGTTTTATCTGTTTGAAGCTAAGGATATTCCGACACCTCCTAGAAATTTTGTTTATTTTATGGAGAAATGTATTGAATGTATAGAATCAAAGGAGGGAGAGACTTCAACTAAACAGTGAAGTATCATTTGGAATCTTGTACTATTGAAATGATAGACAAACAAAAGTTAATCATGCAACGGTTAAGGTTGCAGTTTTGTAACTATTTTTATCCTAAAAAGTAGGAGATTGCTAACCATCAAGTATTGATGACCTTGTATAAATACAAGGAGCGAAGACTGAAATAGGGATTTTTTTTCTCTAAAAAGGCATTGTGACGAAGTAATTTTCAAGAGACTCTGAATTAATAGAAATACAGATTGAAGATTCCGGATTTTTTCAATTCTGAGTTATGTGTCCCTTGTCTTTTGATCTTTCTTTCATATGTCTAATTGATGAATGCTTGGCTACAATTTAGTACAACCTCTACTGTGGAAATTATTATTCTTGTTATTTAAATCATTTACAATTTTTCCTCTGTATCGATTATCAATAGATACAAGACCTGTAAATGTTTAGATTTTAGTATCATATGCTTCATTAATGTTTTTCTTGTTTCATAGTCTTCTATTACAATGCGAGATTTCTCTTAAATCGATGTCTCACCTTGTTAATAGCTTTACATTTTTCCTCATATCATGCATGTTTCCTTTCCTTTAAATTTAACTCAGATACAAGAAATGGCCTTTAATTTAGTCATCCTATTAATTTGTGATTTAAAATCTTTATCTTTACATTGTGAAATAGAGATAACGAAACTTAAAAAGAAAACACTGAACTGTATCTCCTTTACTATTATCCTTCATGAAATTACCAGTTTCAAGGCATCCTAACATCGAACCCAATCTTTCAGATCAAACTAGCATCGCTCTAAATTTATTTAACACTATCTTACAAACAACAAATAACTGGGTTGAGTTAGAACGTTCATGGGCAGCAGTTGAGAGAGATTTCAATATTCAGGAAAAGTGGGAATTTTGACAGAGACAGTTGAGAAACCAACTATAGTTTTCACCTTTTATCATTGATTTTTCTATCCTCAACTTCCTTTGTCTTTTCAGATGCCTTGACAATATACTTTAGATCCTTAAAGTATAAACTCAGGAACAATAGGTGGATCAAATGAACATAGACTTACACGGGTATTGAAACAGGACATTTGTGATGGCTGACTCTCGAGGCAGATACTTCCTTTGAACACTGAGGCACAACAATAGAAACTTGACATGGACCAAAACTTTGATGATGCAGTGGATGATGTGAATTTCGTCAGGTGACCCAAAGGAGTAAAAGAAACTTAGAGGATTGGCTCAATGCAGAGGTTCAACAGATTAAAATGCGTGCAAAGACAAAGTGTCGTGTTCAAGGGCGACCATAAGAGTTACTGGTAGTTTTCTCAAAAAACTGCTTGGCTTGCTTCTTTCAATTTTTCCCCCATACAGATAGACAAGTACCTCTTTTTAATTTAACGAGCTCGAGGAGGTTAACACATGCTCGATATGACTCACCTTCGATAAGTCCCTCTTCCTTTGTTTAGCGAACTGGAAGAAGTAAGGGTTCGATCCCATATGGGCCCTTCAATGTATGATTGTTTAACGAGTCCAAAGAAGGTAAACTCGATGGTTTTTCATATTTAGAGAGTCTAAAAACAACTTAAAGATGATTCCAATGTTGTCCTTTTTCATAATGTTAGTCTCGCAAGGCCTAAAAAGAGATAAATTATCACTCGAAAGACGCCTTTTCAAACCTTTTAACGAGTGGGAAAGGAAGCAAGATCACTCAGTAATCGTTTCATGTTTAAAGAGTCTGAAAAGAGCTCAAAGACGACTCCAAGGGGTTCCTTTTTCGTATATCCATGCGGGTCCAAAAAAGAGATAAAAGTTTACCCAGTTGCATTCTCATGTATTTATGAGCATGAGAAATAACAAATACTAAGCTCGTTATGTCCCCAGCTTGAAAGCTAGTGATTTAACTCCAGAATGATCATCAAAGGATGGAGACATGCCCTCAAGCTTCAATTCATTCACCGACTTTGAGGTTGTCACCAATTTCTCTACTAGACGGAGAAAAAGGATAAGAGTGGATGAAAAGAAGGTTCAAGAGAGGTGATTGTTTCATTTTTTAACGAGCTTGACACAGAAAAAGAACTATGCTCAGGGTTCCAGGTTCAATCCCCAGATTGTTGTTTCATTTTTTAAAGAGCTTGCTACAGAGAGGAAAACTATGCTCAAAGCTTATGTTTCATTTTTTAACGATATTTCTATAGAGAAGAGAAACTATGCTCGTGACCTTTGTTTCATTTTTTAACAAGCTTTCCACAGAGAAGAAAAACTATGCTCGTAACCTCTATTTCATTTTTTAATGAGATTGCCATAGAGAAGAGAAACTATGCTCGTGGACTCTTCTTAATCATGTCTTCCAAGAGAAAAATGATCTAAAAGGACACCATGTCAAGGGACAAAACTCAGTCATGGCTTTCAAGAGATCTTCACTGGATGGAAGAAAATCACTCTGGAAGGAACACATGTTGAGGGTCACGACAGGGGTAAGGAGATCAGGCTCCAATAGCCCTACCGAAGAAATCACCATGTCAAATACCATATCCAAATCATCTGAATTTGAAGTCATGGGAGATAACGCCACATAATTGACATGCAACGGGGGTGATACTGTGATCATATAAGAACCATTCAAGGAGGTAATCCAGTTAGGACCGATGAAAGAAAGTTGATTAATAGTCACCATTCTTCCATCGTGTGGGAAATATATCACATGAAAAAGAGTGGACACAATAGCTTTCATGGCATAGACATAATCCTACCCAAGGAGTAAAGAGAAATCCAAGGGGTCTCGGACTACCATGACATCAATAAAGACAGTTTTCCCTCCCAAATTTACCGAAAACTGAGGAAGGGTCCCTAAAGATTGACTAATTCTTCTGTTAAAAGTTAACAGATTCTGTGTAATCGACGCAAGCTGAGGACAACCCAAACCGTGCCAAGAAACAGAGGACAAAGTACTAACAGACGCACCTTCATCTATCAGCATTTGAGGAACGTCCCGACCACAAACATGTACTGTAATCTGGAAGGAATGTGAGAGGGAAGACAAGGTCCTATTAGCGCACCCCAATCAAAAAGGATGGCCTCATTACTTAGAGGGGGTTTCCCAAGAGAATGAGGAATGACCCCTAGCATGGTAGATTTTGTATCAACGAGAAAAATGTGGCCAATATCGGGTTTACTATCTAGAGGGAGAGTAGGATCGACCAATGATGGGATCAAATCGACCACATAGGCACTCTTCAGAGGAAGAGTGGGACTAACTGAGGAAGGGACTAGATCAACCACTTTGGCACTCGTCAAAGGAGGAGTGGGATCGACCGATGACAAAACTGGATCGACCACTTGGGTTTCATTCTCCAAGGGGAGAATGGGGTCGACGGGTTGAAACAGATCGACCGCTTTGGTGTCACTCTCTAATGGGAGAGTGGGGTCGACTGAGGATGAAAATAGATTGACTACTTGGGTTACACTCTTTTGATGAAGAGTAGGGTTGATTGATGACGAAACCGGATCAACTACTTTGGTGAGTGGTTCAACTGAGGATGAAACTAGATTAACCACCTGATCAACCGGATTGACCAGAGATAGAACCAAATTGATCAGTCCATCAACTAAAAATGGGTTGGGATAAATCTTACGATAACCTTTCGAAAGTTGAATTTTTTCCAAAAGAGAAGAATCCTCGTCCATACGAGAACAAAGGTGAGAATAATGATCACCTTTGCATAACATGCAAGGGAATTTGACAGTTGTCTTCTTCTTGCCAACCTTAACGTCACTAGTTGACGGGGTATCATTGGCATCACCAACAAAGGTCAATGACGTGGAGGACCACACTTCTAATACCTTGGGAATACCAGGGAAATCCCTCAGAAAGTGGTCACCCTTACAAAGACTGCAAAGGAATTTGGGTTTCAGATTCTTCATTTTAATCTTGTTGACCTCATCAAAACTCCTAGTAATATTAATAGTAGTTGGTTGTTGGGATTCAACATCTGATGTTGTTGGAGCCTTGGTCCGTTTCAAGCTCTTTTTCTTCTTTTCTTTTCGTTTCTTATTCTTCTGATCAACCTGGCTACTTGATTTAGAGATTTCACTATACGAAGAAGGAGAAAGGGAAGGAGACTTAATGGGAGAAGAAGGTGAAAATTTGATGTGAGGTTGATGTGTGGGTGGTGTACTGACATATAAAGTATTAGGTGTAGTTAAAACATTGGGAGGATTCGAGATCACCGGAGTGGGGAACAACCAAACCGGTAATCCGATGGTGAGTCCCGGAAGACTCAGTGTGGAAATGTGTAGAGGACCAAAGTTTCCAAAAGAAGGAAAGGTATAAGGTTCCCTAGGAGAAGGAGTCCCTCCATTGGTACTCTCAGGATTGGATGCCATTAACACTGACTCGACCTAAGGTCCACTAAGTAACACAACCAACACACGCTATGAATCTGAGAAGAAAACAATCAAACAAACCTTCCCACAATGAAACCACTAGTTGGTGATGAAATCCAATGTCGCAAGATCAAAATAGGAAGAGGTAGGGATAGAGTGGGTGGATCAGTTACGTTGGTGACCTGCTTAATGGACTTACGCCTTGGTGCAAGCTTCCATGCAGTAATTGTGTATTTACCCTCCAAGGAGCCCGAGTGATTTTGACCAATGTCTGTTCCAGGTACAGTGAGACTTCCCTTCACCATCACCTTGTGTGAGACCCTAAAGATTATGGCTACTAAGGTCACCAACTCGTAGTCAACCCCTGGGAGGGTACAGTAGAAAGTCCAGTTAGAACATATGGGTAGGATAACAAGTTTGAAATCAACTCGAGAGGCTCCCACACATAATCGTGGGTATACCTTCAAGTGACCCCCAATATACGATCCGAATACTACAAACAGTTGAACTACGGAGGGATAATCTCTGTAACTCACCCGAATGTGACCTCATGTGTAACCCCTGTGTGAGAGGGGGATCCCAGAAAGCCTATACGAAAATTGGATTTGCTCTCCCTATCTCAAGATGCTAATTTTGTTTGATAGATTTGGAGAGTTATCCTTTCAACCTATTCCAAAGCCCTACACCTTAAACTAATGTAGGTTTGCTAACAAAGATGTAAAAATTCTGATAAATTTTAGTTAAGCATTGATTTTAGTGGTTGTTGCTTACTCATAGTTTTATGAGAGTTAAGACTGATGATATTATGACTCAGTTACCAAAACAGGCATAAGAAATGATAAGCAATCTTTTCTTTCAATGAATGTCTAATTAAGGGAAGGAGAAGGATTTTACTTTTCACTGTCAAATACTAAGATGCAATGACCTCATGCAATAGTCCCCAATAAGGAATCCAATGCAATGCTAAAATGTTTATATGTGATTGATAACCAGTATATGTAAAGCTTCCTATGTTAATCGGCCTTCAAGAGTTGTGAGATTTAAGCAATCTGGAAGCAAACTTCAGATAAACCAAAAGACACCCGTGTTATGATCAAACAAGAAACAGAAAGCCAAAAACTCAAAAGGAAGGAGAAATATCTTGGAAAAGATGACTCAAATATCAGAAAGAAAAGTACAAAGGACCTTTGAAACTCCTTACAAAGTTTTCACTCACTCAGATAAACGAGAAGAAAACGACAAATTGACTCCAAATCGTGAAGGACAAAGAGTTATTGCAAAGTAAGGAAAAATGTCAAAAAATCCAAACAAAAGAGGATGAATCCTTATAAAATAGGGTATTGAAGGCCAATACCAAGATGGACCGAGAGTATGAAACCCTGAGCATATGCAAAAGGCAAAAACTGAACCCAGAAATTGAAAAACTAGATGATTTTTCACTGAAAATGGGATAGCACTCTGGTGTAAGGGGTACCAGAGCACTCCAACACTCTGTGTAAGACCACCAGGGAGTGTTGGCACTCTACTAACAAGGACAGGGGAGCGCTATGCTACAAAAGCTCAGAAAATTTCCCAAAAAATAAAAAATTCAAGAAAATTCAGTCAAACAGGGTGATCATGATGACATAAAGAGGCAATCAAACAAATCTAAGAATCAACATGACAATATGGAGAAGATCAAATCAGTGGGAAAAGGGCCAAAACAAGATCTGGGAATGGAAACAAAAATCAGGATTTCATCCCCAGTGGAGTCGCCAATTTTTGTTGTAGGTCAATCCCCCTGTAGACAAGTGGATTCTCTCTTGGTCTCTAGACTCCTAAGGCCAAGACAGAAAAGTGCTTAACATGGAAACTGACTTCCTTTTAGATCTGATCAAACTTAGAAATGAAAGAGAAGGAGAAAGATATGTACCTTATTAGTGATGTTTGTCCTTGCAAAGTCTTGGTTGAGCTTCGATCATGAGCTCCCTAATAGGTCATGTAGGAAAAAAAAAGGTACAAAAGACTTCCTACTCTACTAATATTAGCTCAAACATAGATCCATCTACTACAGACAAACTCATATGGAACAAGAATAAGTTTGAAAGAAACAGGCCAAGCATTGATTATTAATGAGAATAAGTAAAAGTACTTACAATCTTTTGAATGAAGGTGCAACAGCTTCTTCCAGTTCTCCTTGTCCAACCCCTTTGCTCAAATAATCTCCATTGATTGCTTTGATGACATCTCACTCATGAGATCATAAGTTTTATGTAATTATCAATCTCCATTGTGCCTTTCACCATGAGAAGGCCTCATTCTATAACCTTGGAGAGGTCCAACCACTTGAGAGATATTTTGGATGAATTGAGGATTCCTCTCCTTCAGTTGAGGATCTCCCCTAAGATCATGCCTTGACCATCTATTCGAATCCAAATACCTTCAGGAATTGAGGGATTCTTCCCTGATTTGCCTCAACAAACCCAAAATTTGCTGAGAAAAGGGTAATGCTCCCCCAAAAGGGTGTACAGGGAACTCAAGCACTCCCCCAAAGAGGCTTAGGGAGTGCCATCACTCCCTGATAGTGGGTAGGGGAGCACTCCTCTCCAAAATTCATTTTTTAGTGGTTTTTCCAATGGCAAAAGACTTGTACTTCCTGTCAAGTGATTTCTCTTCTTCCAAACTAACCTTTGAGGTGTCTTAAGTGTATTTATGATGTCGTTAGAGGCACGACATATGCAATATGGAAGTATGATGTTTGTGACACTTGCAACACTTATAGTCAAGATGTGACACTTGCAGACAAGATGTGACACTTACAACATTCGTGATGACAACACTTGCAACACTATCGAAGTGAGTAATTTTGAGGTGTAACAGAGTGCATGCGAAGGTGAAAGGGGAGAAAGGATTTCAGAGTGTCAAACCTTTGATCTTGGAGGAAGGAATCCATCAAATCATCATCATTTTGATCTTAAGACATTCAAACAAGGGCTAGACTAGAGAGCTTGGAGGAGTTGTTGCAACGTCTATGGTGGTTTGTAAGTACTTCACCATGTTTCTCCATTAATATAACTTGGCATATCAAATTCATATTGTTGTTTATACATGTATGTATAGATAGATAGATATTATCTTGTCTAATGATATATTGTAGGATTAGAAAGTGTTGTTTTTTTCCTTGCAGATTTTCTTCATCGTGATAGAATCTTCGACAACAAGACCAAAGATTGAATATCATCCAGGACAATCGTCGAAAAGGAGTAAGTCACACTTCTTTCTTATATCTTCTTTGTCTATAGACATAAAGAATATATCTAAAGGTATGTTAGTGTCCATTTGTTTATTTTTGTTTCTTGGACAATAGGGATCAACATATCCAAGGGAGATTTCACATGTCCGCAGGGGAAATATTTTGTAATACAATTCCACATATTTGGTTGTCTAGTTTATATCCATGTACTAGTAGAGAAGAGGACCAAGTTGGATTCGTCCAATGGGAAGGGTTTTTGTGGGTTATAGTAAGAATTCAAATTATTACAGGGTCTATATTCCAAAGCAGAGGAAGAAATTAGTAAGAAGGTATGTAAATTTTGAGGAAGACCACTGGGAAGTATCATGAGCCTAATCTAGTGAAAAAGGATGAGGAGCAGGAAGCTCGAAAGGTTGAGCCAAGGTCACCGGTGATTTATAGGGTATTACAATATCATTTAGGTGAAGAGGGGGATATAGGAGCCCCTTCCACTTCTTTTAGGAGACATTGATGGTTTAGTCAGACATTGAGGGACGTTGAGGATCATTTTGAGACTCCTAGGAGAACATTTAGAGAGAGAATACCTCTAAAGAAGTTTCTAGACTATATGGCATTGATGAGTAGCATTCTAGATTTTGAGCCTTCTAATTTTTAGGAGGTAGTAGACCAGCATGTATGGTGAGATACAATGGTGGAGTACACCTCCATCATGAATAATGATGTTTGGAACATAGTGTCAATACTGAAGGGGAAGGTAGTTGTGATTTCTAGGTGGCTTTACAAGATCAAGCATATTGCAGATGGAAGCACTGAGAAATTTTAAGGTTTGTGGAAATAGGTCTCTCTCAGAGAAAGGGAGTGTACTATGAGGAGACACTTTCTCCAATAACCAGGTAAACTTCCATTAGAGTGGTTATGTCATTGGTTTTATTTATGGTATGGACGATACATTTAATGGATGTGAAGACAATGTTCTTTAATAGGATCATTAAGGAAGAAGTGTACATAGAGAAACCTCAAGGATTTAAGGTAAGTAGGAAGGAGTATCATGTGTCCAAGCTTACGTCAATCTTATATTGAATCAAGCAAGAATTGAGAACATGGTATTCTAGGATCGATGGATATCTAGAGTATGGGATTCACCAAAAGTGAAGAAGATCCTAACTTATAGTATATGTTTGTTGGAACTATTCTTCTTGTTTTGGTGTTGTATGTAGATGAATTGTTTTTGATAGGTGTAGAGAAACTCATTGCAGGGTACAAAGTAGACATGGTAGTTGGTTTCAATATGAAGGAAATTGGCATGATGCATTACTTATTGGGATAGGAGGTTTATCAAATACCAGGGGGGATTTTCCTTGGGAAAGGTAAGTATGCAATTTATATCCTAAAGAGGTTTCAAATGGAGGATTGAAAACCTGTGACCACACCCATGATCCCTAATCTAAACAAGGTGAAAATTTTGTATTCAAATTTTATGGATACCACATTGTATAGGTAACTGATAGGTTTTTCTATGTATTTGGTCAACACTATGCTAGATATATGTTTTGTGGTTGTTGTGTAAAATATGAAACAAGGGTTAGAAAATCCTACAAATCCAGAGGTTATGCTATATAGCAGACAAATATGAGAGATAAAACTAGAAACCATATCTTTAAATGGAAAAACTCATCTTCATATCTATGTTATTCATATGGAAATAAATAAAATGCAACAAAACAAAAAGAAACTAGAACAACAATTCTATGAAAGAAAGAATAAATGTCCCATTACCCAATAAAAAAATGTTTACAACACCTGTGGGGAAGCTCATTGAAGATGTTGATCTCCTTGGCCTCCTCCTTGGGAGGGTACTTTGTTTTTCTCAAGTGTGTGGCTTGGTTTGGATCCTCTCCTTTGTGGTTGAAATTGATGGTGAATGTGGCCAAAATATCTAGGGAAATTTCAATAGCACTGTGTTACTATCAATGTATGGATGTATATAAAATGGGTGACAGATCTTTAATTTATAACAAAAATTATGGTTATCCTTGACATGGCCATGATAATAAAATATTATTGTCGACCCTATCAATTTTAACCATTAATTTTAGAGGTTTTTATTTTATTTTATTCTATTTTATTTTGCTTTTTGGGATAATTTCAAGAAGGAAAAAGTCATAAATGTGTTTTATGACTTTAAGAAATGCATGTGACTTTATGAAAAGTGGGTTTTTAGGTCATAATAATGGAAAATGATGTAAAATTGGGTTTAGACATATGATAAACATACTATGAATGGTATATTTCGGTAAACCTAGATTCTTGTTCTAGGTGATCAACTTTTGGATGATAACAACAGTGAACACCTTGAGTCATTTTATGGTGGATCCAAGGTAGTGTTAGAAATAATAGGTGTGCTCGTTTCACCATAGACAATATAACAATATTGTCACCCAACCATAGGCCGAAGCCACCCCCGAGCACCTTAACCTTGATAGAGAATAATTCTGGAAGCAAACCCTAGGCCTAATAGCCAATCAAGGTAGTGTATCACTCTCCAGAGTTAGTATAACAAGAAGAAATTCCAAACCATAACCAAGAGAGAGTCCAAGACTAAAACTGAAAAAACAAGTTGCAGTAGTTGCAGCTGCAACTACTCTCCATACTTCCACACAACTAAATTTCTGCAGTTGTGAGTTGTGTGTGTTAAATGAGCTCTGGCATCCTATATTTATACTACTCCTCCTTAGTTGTCTCGGCCAACTTCTCATTCTGGAGGCTAAAAACTCAATATTGAATATTTCCTTTAGCCAACTTTTGTTCTAGGGTTATGTCCAATTCTTTAGGGTTTCTTCTTGCTTCCCAGAATATTCTATTCTTTTCATGGTTACACATGGAGGTTAATACCTCCTGCGGCTAGCATAATATCAACACTCCCTCCTAGATAGGGAGGTATTGAAAGAAACAGCCTTGAGCACAAACATACCATTCAATTGGTAGCATCTGTTATCACTCCAGGAAACTCTCCTAGGTTGTATCTCAGAGATGCCCGGTAACTTACTAATTTCTCAATGTTTTAATCAAATGGATCGAGATGGATGACTCAATCAAATCTCGCACACTCTAGACATATATGAATACTTTCAGAAAGATAAGGCTTTCAACCAAAGGTGTTTAGAAGGTTTAATAAACAGTGAAAGTATGGAGAATACCTATAATACTAGCAGAAACATATACACAAAGTACATATGAATGGCCAGATAAAATAAGTGAAGTACTTGCAGATTATATGTTTATGGATGTAATGACAAGTTGACAGATATCATACATCAGATAAACAATAAATGACGAACATAATATTCAGATACAAGTAGGATAAGAGAGAATATAAAAGTTTGAACAGAAATGGCAAAAAAAGCTTATGTCTAATATATATTCAAAAAGTCTGAAGAATACAATAGTAGTGGTCAAGTCCCCATAGTCCAACATCTAGTCATTCAAAACAATATAATTTATAGTCTTTACAAATCAGTTTCATATCCTAAGAAACTGGATCTAAAATACTAAATATAGAATAAAATCAAAACAGTTCTCAAGTCATAGGATTAGATCCTAACTCAAAGGAATCAAATCCTAATCATAATCTGTGATCTTTAACATTCCTTGGCAGCTTCAGCAATTTTGACACGCTCAACAACTTTCAAGGTGATGATAAGGCACTTGATATCTTCCCTTTGACAGCTGGGCAGTATCTTAATTAAAAATAGATAATAAGCTTTATCATTCACACTTTGTTGGCACCTTCAAAACTGAGACAGAGAACTAATTTCGATGCTCTAAATTATAATTATCACGTAGAAACCTTCCTTGTGCCAAAAGGATCATGAAAATTGGGATCTGTGCAAAAAGAGTGCCTCTCTACCCTGTCTATGCTTTCAATGGCTAAGAGAAGCAAAATCCGAGCCTGTTAGCCACCGAAAGCTCCACTTTCGGTAGCTAATCAACAGTTGAAATGTTCGCCTAAGCCACCGAAAGTCTTGTCTTCAAAATTGTTTATAAACCTGTAAAACTGAATTTCCATTATGTTTTTATATTTAAATCTGTCTTCTTATTTACATCTTCAAGAAAAAATAGAACTCCATATTCAATGGCTTCTCGTTTGTTGAGTAAAGGTATCAATGAATTTCAACTTGATTTCCTCTAATGCAGTTCAGGAAATCTGTTTCAGCAACGACTGTCACAATGAGATTCTGATCTTTCTTGTCAATCTTGTAAATCTTCTTGTTCATCTCAGTACGATGATGATACCCATTCTGACCAACCCTGGAAACAGTAAAGGAAACCTTGGTTGGATGCCAAGCACCAATACAAACAACCTTTGTGAGTTTTTCAGGGAAGTTTTGTAACACCCCACCTGGTTACAACAGCTTCATATCCCTTTTCCCTTAGTTGCACCCATAACATTAATCATTTCATCTTTCAACTGCGACAATGAGAAGAAAAAGGCAGTGCCATGCTTTGTTCTATCACTGCTCAAAATGGAGGCAATCATGCTTTTGCATCAGGTTGTCTCTCAGGCAAAGCAGCCTGGAATCTTGCCAGATCTGCTAATTCCTGGTTTCTCCTATTCAAAGTTGGAAACTTTGACATGTCAGCACCAAAAATTTGTGGGACAAGAAAGATATTTGCTAATTTAAGTTGATCTCCTACAGAATACTTTCCTGCAACATCCTTCAACAGCTTTTCTAAAGTAGTAAAACCTTTCTATATAAAGTGTTTAGGTCATGCCAAACATTCTTCTTATCCAAGTTTCTCCTCAATTATAGTCAAGACAACCAAGTTCTGAAGAGGTTGTATGTTTGATCAAATAATAGCAGCAGCCTGTAAGCTAATTGCTTTCATTGAAGATCATATAGGAGAAGCGGGTGTTTAGGAAATTTGTCCTCGAAGTACAACACTATGGCAAGTGAATCTGAAACAATCATATCTCCCTCCACCAACATTGGCACAAATCGAAGGGGATTCAATTTGGTTGACTCTTCACTAAACTGCTCTCCTTACACAAGATTCATTTATGTGTACTCATATGGTAACCTTTTCAAATTGATTGCAATCCTGACTCGCCAAGCGCACGAACCGTGCCAGTAATAATACAACTTCAGTCTAGCAGAGGTAGGACCGGTCCCAGGGTTTTCCTGAGCAAGGGATGCCATAAATAATAATGCACGAGCTCGATCGTGAGGACGATACCTGGAGTTTTCGACATCCTTGAATGTTTTGAAGGGGTTTTCTATTTCCCTCACTTTGAATCAAATCCCTTGATAATTAGATGCCTGCCTCATGCACTTGGATTTTACTGCTTGTAGTATTGCTTGAAATGGGCTCGGGTTTTGACAGGTCGATGATGGTGATGAAAAACAAGAAAAGACTGCCATGCCAATTGTTTTGTTTATGGTTATGGAGAATATCCTACACAGCCACACAGATATACCTTTTCCATTGTATACAACCACATATGTCTTGATATATGTTTGATATGTTGAGTGAATCAGATGCCCCAGGTGGGCTTTCTCCTTGTGGCTGGTGTGGACTGTGAAGACTCATGTTGACTTTATACATGGTTTACTTGGAAGGTGGCTCGGTGCTGGAAATGCCGTGATATTGTGTGGCTTGAAAATTGATCATTTGGAAGCTGTGTCTAATAGATGCAATCGGTGCTTGAAAGAACTTTCTCTGGCGTCTTGAAAAATCCTACAATCAAGTTACAAAAACTGACTTACTGAATATTGAACTCATACTTAGCAGTGGAGCTGTCATGCAAAGTCTTCGACACCTGCAAACTTATGCCCTGACACCTCTAACTTCAAGCTAATTAGCTTGGCGCATAAAACCTGCAATCTCGGGCATATGTCAGCTGTTGCATTTTATGTTTGATTATTTTTTAAACTCTGCTCATGAAACATATCCCATATACATCTATATTTTGGGGATTATAACCTTTAAACCCGCCATTAATCCTTAGGTTATATCGATGATATAGGTGAAATAGAGATCTTGGTGCTTGCGCCTAGATTTGGTATATTGAGTGGCTTATGTGGATTTAATTGTTACTTGTAACTTACCATATAGTTGATATATGGTATTGGCATGGAATCAAATAACACATGTGCACACACTCCTTTTATTTGATTTTCTTTTTTGGCAAATCTAGGCAATACTAACAATGCTTTTGAAAGAAATGCAGGTTAGAAGAAAATCTTAGATAAAAATGATTGATGGAAGCTTTGATGAAGAACTGTAAGTATGATACTAGCCAAAAAAACCTAAGAAAACACCAAAATCAAGTAGAGAGTAATGGAGACACTCTAAAAAATACCATTACATTTTGGTCACTAACAGAATCATCATAGCCACACAAGTTATCTCATGATTAGATCACGAGCACCATCATCACTATCAGTATCATATAATAGCATCAACTGCATCATCTCTCAAATCCATACTCCATCTGAGTAATCAGGAATGATGCAGAATAAGTCACTCACTCCACATAGTGATACAAGAACCATTCTTCTAATCCAGACATATGTCCTAGAAGCATAACTATTCTAACAGATGTTGGAAGCCATGTCATGGTCTACAAGGACTATTCTTTTAATCCAAACATACGTCCTAGAAGAATAAATGTCCTGGACCATTTTCCATCTAGAGAATGTTTGTCCACCAGCACACTGACTATCCATCTAGATAATAATCATTTTCAACACTATTGATAGTCTACATGGAAATCAAAACAATGTCATTCAATATAACACAATTGTGTCTATTCATAGTAGTACACAACTACTATCCAGTGGTACACAACCACACCAAGTAGCACATGGCTACATAATCAGTGACACATAGTCACAACTAGTGGAACACATCCACCACAGTAGCATACATCTACTTTCCAGAGACATACAGTCTCCATAGAAATCATATCATCTGATATCAACCTGCATAAAATAATATCATGATATAAACTTAGTCATTTGGGCCATTCTTCCAGTCACATATGTGATATATGGAAGATCATCTGCCCTCGAAATGTAAAACATCAACCATGGGATATCTAGACTATTCTTCTCAATCATAGAAGAATAAATGTCCCTGATTTATGATACTGGACCATTCACCTAACTGGGCCATTCCTCTGGCACTAATCATAGTGAAACCTGGAGAGAATGAGTCTGCCCTAGGGAATGCTTCTCCCTGATTGTTGAACCTATACCATTCACCTAATTGGGTCATATTGAAACCTAGATAGAATGAGTATTCCCTGGGGAATAAATATCTAGACCATTTTCTAATGGAAATGATTGTCCTGCACCAACCTCCAAAACAGACCATTCTTTGAAACTACTCACAACTGTGAACTTTGAAAGAATGACTTCCTAGTGAGGCAGACCATTCTACTTAACCACTACTCAAAGTGACTACCAAGAAGAATGATTTTCCTAGACCATTCCTCCACACTAGCCACAAGGGGAATCATTGTCTATGGTACATCAGTGTTGGCACAGGGGCAGACCTAGGGTTCAATGCTTCAACAGTGCACCAAAAAAACCCTAACTATTGACCCTGTTAGCACCAAAAGTCACTCCTGGATTGCAGCAAGAGTAAGCCTGATACCCATCAGTTTGTATGTCATGATTGTATAAAAGGGGTGATCGATAGAGAATGAACTCGGAACAATATCGCTTTAACTCATAACCCTGGACTAGGCTATGCATCAACATGAGGTGAGGCCTTAATTTAACTTCAGACAGTAAGTTGTAATAAGGGTGAGTAGGAGGAAGACTTTAGTGAGAAAATGCAAAGGACTGTTGTGAGCATCAAGCTTCCAATAGCCCAAAGAAGAAAAACTTAAACAAAAGAACTATATTCAAATTACAAGAACACTAAAAGAAATCGTAACAACGTTACAATAAAGAATTTATCATAACACGGTCACAATGATTCATGTGAATCAGTTAGTCATGAACTCTTTCACTATTAGATGGAATCAAGACGAAGTAAGAAAATTGACTGTCATTAAACAAGAATGTTTCACATACATATACGTAACCAGGAAAACCAGTGCTTCATCAAAACTTTACAGTCAGGAGCTTAGCTCTACCATCGATACCAACAAAAATGGCAAAAATTCCTACATATACTCAGACTGGCTCGAATTGTCTAGGACACGATCATGTCATGAGATTAATTCTTGACATTGAGGAGCTTCTCTGTCAGGCTGTGCATGCAGACATTGGGAAGACTTCTCATGCAATCTTCTTATGGATGCGATCTTTGTCAGAAAGGACTGTCAGTCACCTCCTACTCACCCTTGTTACAACTTACTATCTGAAGTTAAATTAAGACTTCACCTATTGATGCATAGCCTAGTCTAGGGTTCTGAGTTAAAGTGATATTGTTCTGAGTTCGTTCTCTGTCATTCATCCCTTTTATAAAATCGTGACATACAAACTGATGGGTATCAGGCTTACTCTTGCTACAATCCAGAAGTGACTTCCGGTGCTAACATTTCTGGCGATGTTGTCGGGGACAAAATTGAAAATTTTCTCTGGGATTGAACGACATTGAGCCTTTGATTCTAAAGGTGCATCAGGCATCAGATCCCTTGAAGATTGCTACTGTACACCTGGCGAATCCAATGTTTCCACTTCACTATTTCGGCTGTGGCTACTTTAGCACACTTGAAAGCTGACCCAGAGGAGCTTTCTCGAGAAGGTTTTTAGCAGCTTCTTTCTCATCATGAGAAGTTTCCTGGGAGGACACAATGTTAGGATCTGGACTTTGATGGTGAAAAAAGACCAATTGTTAAGCCCTAATATTGGATCATTACCCCTTAATTGGGGCATATTATATTAGTAATGTTATTTTATTTATGTTGGCTTTAGGCCATTAGTTGTAATTATACCTCCTAGTCTCCTATATGTACCAAGGAGACATTTTCATTTTGAATCATCTTGTACTTGAACATTTAAGTGGGATAAAAGGAGGTTGCCCCCTTAAAGAGGATTATTATCTGAAATTATCTCTTTTCAAAGGCGTTGAGTACTTTTTATGAGGTTTTTCTATGCTATATTGATATTTGGTTCTTAACATATGGTATCAGAGCTCAAGGTCTTGGGGTTTCGTTGCTACATATGAGACACCTTGGAATTTTCACTATAATGGTTTTTCTACAACATTTCAAAAGGAACGTCTTGGAGGATATTTAGTAGATGGATCAAGGTACGTTGGGTTCAAACTTCATCTCCTAAGGCCTTATACTTTCAGAGATACAACCTATACAAGATAGGGTTATGGAATCATCCTAAACTAAGTCATTTCAGAATTTTCTCTATAAACAATTTTCTATAATGTTTCAGACCCTGAACTCTAGACGATATTCACAAAAATTAGTAAGGTATCTATGGTAAAAAAATTATCTTCTGGGTCATCGTAAATTTGTAGATATACCATGTGTAAGATAGGGTATCTGACTAGTCCTATTGACTAATCTCAATAAGGTGTTCTAGGTAAAACAATCATAACTTCCTCCTAGAGTATCCAAATTGAGTGGGACTGGTTTCATTGGATCGTGGACAATCTGTATTATTTCTGGTATGAGTTTCAGAATTTTATATCAATTATTTTGTGTGGGGCATGCTATACAAGTGAGATCTCCTGGAAAGCCCAAAAATCAGCAAGTTGTGGGGAAGTTACCGTAAATTCCACTTGGAACATCCAATTTTGATCAAACTTGTGGCATTACAGAGAAGAAATATCAGAGAACTACATAAAAGGTTTCATACCCAGAAGGGATGAAACTTTGGAGATACAACAGAAGAAAGATTGTCTAGCAGAACCACCTCAAAATCAAGGTTCAAGAGTGATACTTGGCCAACATGCCACCCAAAAAGGGAACTTCTACACCAAATAAGCCTCCAGAAAATCATACTTGGACTCTTGATGAAGGTCAAGAAATGTGTAGGGACATAAATTATTTACAAAATAAGATAGTAACAAAAGATGAACTACAAGAGATGGAAGCTAAGTTGGAGGCAAAGATGGATGGTTTAAAAGAGGAAATCATGGAAGTATTGAAAAATTTCGTAACAGAGAAGACACATGAAAGTGAAAATGCATCCCATGAAATTCATGATGAGGACACAAGGAAGGTGAATCAATAATGGAGAACTCCAACTTTGGGTTGAAGACCAACCACGTCGTTCCTAAGATCGATATGAGGAAGTTTGATGGCAAGGACCCAATCACATGGATACTTCAGATGGAGCAATTCTTTGATCTACATAATGTGCCACATACACAAAAGGTACGAATTGCTTCTTTATATTTAGAACCTAATCAATTTGTATGGTATCAATCGCTTTGTTCTCGCAAATCACTCATCACTTGGACAATTTTCATGGAAGAAATGATAACACACTATGAGGATACAAGGAGCAATACCTTCTTTAGCCACTTGATAAATCTCAAGCAAAAGGGTTCAGTTACCGAGCACATTAAGAACTTCCAAATATTGAATATAAAGGTAACCGATATTCCAGATGAGCACTTGATTGATGTATTCATATGATATTTAAAGGATAACATTCAACATGAGGTTCACCTTTAGGAACCCAAATCATTAGAGAATGAATTTAAGGTGGCAAGAAATGTTGAAAGTAAAAATATGGCTATGGCTACTAGAAGGACCAATCCTAACATCTATAGAGAGAACAATGCTCCTTCTTATAAAACACCTCAACCTACAAGTTTGACACCTCAACAATTGGAAGAAAGAAAAGAAAAAGGTTTATGCTTTAATTGTGACAGCAAGTACAGTAAGGGACATAAGTGTGGTGAGAAGAAATTATTCTACATAGATTGTGAAGAGGAGCAAGAACAAGAACAAGAACCATCTCAAGATGAAAACGTAGAAGTAATTTCATCTGAAGAGTTGACTCCCACAATATCGTGTAATGCATTGGCTGGAATTATCACTCCTCAAACCCTCAAGATCGAAGGATACATCAAAAATAAAAAGGTAATAGTCCTAATTGATTCTGGCAGTACTCATAATTTCATTCACTATAAATTAGCCAAAGCTCTCAA